>QRDG01001074.1:68919-187064 GCA_012064385.1 Puccinellia tenuiflora
TTCAAAATCTTCAACCATCTGGACCTCACAAAGCTACCCGGCAAGCCGGCTAGATCAGGCGGCAGCCGGAAAAGGAATCGAAAGCAAAATGAGAGGGAAGCTAACCTCAGGAGCGCGGTCCGAGCTGGTATCGAAGGGATCGAGCCCGAAGTCCCAATCATCCTCAAGCCTGTCGGTGATGAGACGGGAAACCCACTCGCTTAATCCCTCCTGCGTCGGGATGTTCATGGAAGCACAAGTGGGATCCCGGACGCCGGAGTAGAGTAGAAGCACATCTTGTGCGAGCGCTCCTGCAGCGGGAACATCCGCCTTGTCGTCCAGGCCATGGTCAGATCCCTAGACGTCAGGCCGTCCGCCACCAGCTTCTCCAGGCGGGGCGAACAGGGTGCCTTGCAGATTCTCATCGACTGCCGGCTTCCGGCTCCAGGATCTGTCCGCCGGACGCGTATTGGCGAGGCGGGGAGGTTGATCCGGTCAACCTCAGTAGCGTTCTTGACATAGAAGTATGTATTCTGCCACTTCTTGATGGATTCGGGCAGATGGATCTTGGGAAATGGCGTGCTCTTCGCGCTGATGGAGACGCCGCCGCAGTCCCGTTGCAGCCCCGCGGTCACCTGGGACCGCAAGAAGAAGAACATGCCGAAGAGCTCCATACTGGGCCAAACGCCCAAATACGCTTCGCACAGCGTGACGAAGCAGGACAACTGCGTGATGCAGTTTGCCCCTAGATGGTGAGGCTGCAGCCCATAAAAATGCAGAAACTCGTTGAAGAACGAGCTGACGGGGAGCCCCAATCCCCGCTCCACATGCGTGTAGAACATGACAAATTCGTCCGGTTTGGGCCTCGGCGAGATCTCTCCAGGGGGAGGGGCACGAGCCTCCACATCGCCGCTTTTCCCCATGGACCCATTCCGGTGAAGCTTCAGAAGGAACTTATTGTCGATGATGGAACCCATCCAGGCACCCGTGCCCGCCATTGAAGATCTGTTGCCCGTGGTGGAGGAGGCGGAAGCGGAAGTGGCGAGACGGAGAAATCGGCAAGGAGCAAGAGGAGCAAGAACTGGCGAAGAAGACGAAGCGGGAGAGAGGAGCGGAAATTCTGAACCTTCCCCCTCTTTTCCCCTTTAGAAGCGGGGCAGGCGGAACCGCACCGCTCCATGCGCCACGTGGGGTGCGGGCAGGCCGTGCCGTCCACAAACGATCCCACTAACAAGCAGTTGCCACAGACGATCCAGTCCGCCGAAGACCGAAGCGACGTGCCCCTGACATCGGGCAGAGCACAACCGTCACGATCAAGCGGCGAAACGTGGCTGACGCATGCCACGACCCACAATTCCCAAGACATCCAGACTACCGGAGACCGGCTACCCCAAGCCGGACCAACCGCCTCCGGTCACCGTCACCTTATCCGGCAGACTTCAAGCCGGACGACTTCGACTACAGCGACAAACATTGAAGCTCGAGAAGTCTACCCGGCAGGCCGGCAAGACTCCACGATCTCGGGGGCTAGTGTCGGGGATATGAACCCCGGATATCCCTAAGAGGTCCATTTCTTCAAGGACTACAAAGGCCGGCTACAGCGTCCCGCCTGGAGCCAGCCGGATGAAGCAAGCTGTTTCCTCTACCCGGAGGCGGACGGCCGGCTAGAGCAGCCGGCCTCTACCAACCGACCAGTCCGTACGGGTAGGCCCAGATCGTCCAGCCCCTGTCGGACGTTACAGCTACAATGTAATGATGATGTAGCTCCAGCCGGCTCCAGAGTAGTGATGTCATAGGGGCAATCGTGTAATCTCCTTGTAACCCAAAACCCTAGACGCTGCCTATATAAGGCGTGCATGGGCCTCCTGCGCGAGGCAAGCAAGCAAGGAAAGACACCCAGACACACATACCTAGATCATCGTCTTCCACCTCTAGCCGGCTGGACATCTCTAGCCGGCACCACCGCCATACAGCTCCAGGAGCAACCTTTGTAGCTCGATTTGTGATCAATCAATAAGAACAAGAAGAGCAGGACGTAGGGGTGTTACCTCCACGAGGAGGGCCCCAAACCTGGGTAACTGACGTGTGTTTGCATGTTTGTTGCCCAATCCCGCGCGAGCATCCGATCGTCGCCTGCCCCACACTCTTTTCCGTCTTTGATGGATATGCCGTGCTACCCACCACGACACCGGGGTTCATATCCCCGACAGCGTGAGAGGGCGCTCGCCAGGTACGAGGGGGACGGCCCGCCTCCTTCGGACTTCAACGAGGCCGGCCGTCAGCTGTGGTGGGCTGGCCGAACTCTCCAGGGCGTTATGAACTACATCACGGCCGGCGATAACCCCCACCTGCGCTACCCTCAGATCCAGTCCAGGCGTGCTCACCCGTCGAGGTGGGAGCCACGAGCGCCGTCCGATGACAGCGACGACGACGACGATTACGAGGACGAGTATTACAGGCCTAGGCAGGAGTTTAATGAATTGCTACGGCCAAAAATCATGTTAGTGTTAGTTCTAGCAAATTGTATAAAATCTAGCATTTTTAGCAATTTGTAGATAGCAAAATTATTTTATGAGATTTTAGAATTTAGTGTTAGTTCTAGCAAAATTAATTTATGAGATTTTAAAATTAAGTGTTAGTTCTAGCAAAATTATTTTATGTTAGTGTTAGTTCTAGCAAAATTATTTTATGAGATTTTAGAATTAAGTGTTAGTTCTAGCAATTGTAATAGTGTTAGTTCTAGCAAAATTAATTTTAGAATTAATTGTATAGGTGTTTGATGAATTGCTACTGCCAAAAATCATGTTAGTGTTAGTTCTAGCAAATTTTTTTGTTGAACTTTAACAATTATGCAACTTTTGTTATAAATAATTTTATGTAGCAATATTGTATGCGAAAATGATATTGTGTGCATTTTGCAGAAACTATGGATCCACCTAGTCCGATCCGCAGAGACCTAAGACAAGAAGAAATTCTCGAGGACATAATCCACAACGCCACCGGTGCTGATCCACCCGAATCTCCCTCGATGTATCTGAACCCATCTGGTGAGGGTGAAGAGGTCGACCAAAAATGAGGGGGAAGCCGACGCCTCTGATGATGGAGAAGGCGACGGCTCCGATGATGGACCCTTAACGAAGTCCGGCAAGGTATATATATGAAGTCCGATGGTCAGTAGATGCATTAATTGAGTTGTATATATATGAATTGACGAATGTTTCTTCTTTTAGGCCTCCACATCGAGCAATTGTTCCAAACGAGGCCCGGCCAAAAAGTTGGCCGCGTCTGCGCATTATACAATTACGAAGATATCACCAGTGGGCGAACCGTTGGAACCCATAAAGGTTGCAAAGAAATTTGTAAAAAAATACGGAGTTATGGTTAGGGATCGTGTCCCCATCACCGTTCGAGAGTGGAATAAGCCCAAAGGGGTGGAAGATAATGAGTATGTCGCCGAAAGGTACAAAGATGGTCTTTGGAATGACCTCATGGCACATTTCACCCTCCCAGAATGTGAGGAAGAGGACGACACAGCTGCATTGAGGGACAAAGTCAAGGTGTTCACTCTTAAGAAGATGGCCGAACTATTCTGGCAGTGGAAAAAAACATTATGGCAAGAGTATCAGAAGACCAATAGTGCTCCAAAATTCGAGGGCTATCTAGTGAAGCAGAAGGCTTACTGGGATGCATTTGTGAATTACAAGAAGTCAGAAGATGCTACGGAAAAGTCAACACGAGCCAAGACAAATGCTGCGAAAAAGAAATATCACCATAAGCTCGGGACAGGGGGCTACGCGACTGCCATGCCAAAGTGGGATAAAATAGAGGAAGCGCTGCTTGCTAAAGGGATCGTTCCAGAACCAATTCGCGACGAATGGGAACTGAGGGCACGAATTTTTTTCCTTGCGCATGGGAGTGAGTATGACATGGAGACAGGGGATCTTATTTGCAGTGAGGGGATAAGGGTACCCAAGGAGACATGGCTGAAAGTGGTGAAAGAAATTAAAGAGAGGAAAACAAAGTTCCGTGCTGATAGAGAGAAAGACTTGCTGACAAATGTCCTCGGGAATCCAGAAAAAGGTGGACGAACACGAGGCTTTGGCCCTAGTTATCCCTGGGAGATTGGGTTTCCCAAAGACAAAGATACTTATAGAAGCCGATCGAGAGCAAAGAAGCGACAGGAGGAGGAGGAGGAAGACAAGTTCAACCAGTTGCTAGCAAGAATTGACAAGCAGCAGCAGCAGATTGACGAACTTAGAGGAGAGCGCCCGCAAGATCCTGCACTCGATATTACCGCCGGCCCATCTCTGCGGAGAAGCAGCGTGGCTGAATCGGAGGTCCCGTCTGATGGTGCACGGATGATAGATGGCGGTCCCGGCTACCCCGTGGATGGAATCAAGGAGCAGATACCTTGTGAGCTCCATCAGAAGGTGAAGAACATATCCCTGAAGGTGGCGGTCGGAACTGCTTTACCTTGTCCACCCGAGGCACGTTGGCATGGCCGTGAGATTCCAGCTGGCTATGCTAAAGTCGGGGTGGATGAAATCATAAAGGGGTTTGACTCAATGGAGCTTGACATCCATGGACCTGAAGGTGAGAAGACACTCGGAGAAGTACTGGGTGGTATCATTCTATGGGACAAGAACAACATCAAGCTTCCAGGCTCGGCGCCAAGTCCAACACCGCCTCTGAGTCATCGCAGGTCACCATCACCTACAAGAAGCCCACCCCAAGACTATGATCAACACAGCGCGAGTCCATCTCGATCTCCGCCGCCGGACTTGGGCCGGCCGTCTTCGCCGCCGCCTTTGCCAGCTAAGGCCAATAAGCGGAAGCGTGTTTCGTCGCTGAGTACTCTACGACGCAGCAGCCCAAAACGAAAAAGGGAGCCCCTCCCAAGAGTACCTCATAAGAATCTTCCCATCAGAACTTACGATCGTACTGACGAGGAAATCGCAGCGATCGCAAAGGCTGAAAAAGATGCGCATTTTGCAAAGAAGAAAACAGAGCCCACCCCGGTATACACTGAGAAGCAAATAGCGTGGGGAGTTGATTTTCTGAGCACAAAATCGCAATATGAGTTGCACCATAAGCCAGATGACTATGCACGCACACTTCGGAAGGAAGCGGAGAAGAACAAATCAAGTAAAAGTGCAAGCGGGAGCAAAGCAAGTGAAAGTGCAAGCGGGAGCAAAGCAAGTACAAGTGCAAGCGGGAAACGAAGGGACGTTCCCCAGCTCGGAGAACATGCCAAACAATCGATCCCACCCTCAAGGTGTTATCCAAAGACGTTCCTCAGGCACAGCAGCAGGATTTGGTAGAAGCTGCAAAGTTGGCGGCCGCTATGGGTGTGACTGTTGCTGAACTGTTAGGTTCCCAAGACGACAAGTTACCCATGGCTGATGTAGCCCCTACATATGTCCCAGGGAATCCTTTGGTCAGCGAACAGAAGTTGAAACAACTGCCAACACAAATGCGAAATTTGCATTAATGGTACTTTAGAGCGGTAAAGCGGGACAGAATAATGATCATGGCGAAAGTCCCAGCAGAGTACTTCTTCCGAGCCGAAGAGATCCATGTTGACTTTTCAGAACTCTTCCAATTATTCAATTTGGACGCCCTCGACAAATCTCTCATGAGTTGCTATTGTCTGTAAGTTGTTGAATTCATTGTCTACATATAACTTGTTTAGTTCATTGCATTTGTAATTATTCTCATCATATATATCCTTCTATATTATGCAGAATGAAGATGCAGTCTTGTAAAAGAAAGGTCTATAGTGTTGGGTTCATTGACCCAGATAAAGTACATATAGAAACGCTAACGACGAAACCCGACGAGACGGCGGGAAACCTTCTAAGGTTTCTAACGGAGCAACATTACTGTGACCACATATTGTTTCCTTACAACTTCGAGTAAGAGTGTTACTGTCTTGTACACACTAATTTTTACTTACTCGATGTTAAGTGTAATTGATGAGTTACTGACGTATATATAAACGGGTGCAGCTTTCACTGGATTCTGCTAGACATACGAGTTGATAAGGGAATAGTTGATGTCATGGACCCATTAGAGAGAAACCTGGAAGATTTCTGCAACATGCAGGACATGCTCCAGAGGTAATATTCGCGCTATATCGGTCTCTTTCGTTGATTTCATGAGATATCAGGTAATGAATTAACTCATTCATTAATTCATTTTCTTTGCCGGGCAGGGTTTGGAACCGATTCAAGAGTGTGGTGAAGGGTTCCTTTAGTGAGAAGCTGACGTTTACTCCGGTCTCGGTAAGTAGTACGAGATATGACCGCGCATCTTTTTACTTCTAGTTTCAATACAGTTATTATTTTGATGCTAGATTATTATTTTGATTGAATTCTATTCTCGTAAAGTGCGCGATGCAGCCATCGGGGACGCATCTATGTGGATACTATGTTTGCGAGTTTATTCGCACGTTTACCACTGAGCACAAAGATTATAGAGTCGACGTAAGAAATACGTTCACAACATTATTTTATTACCTCGCTTTTTGTTATCATGATTGATGTTCATATTGATCTCCCATTCTTATATAGTTTGAGAGACTGCGGGAAAAGGTCCTACCGGAGCAACGCGTACTAGCAATTGCAGAGGAACTAGCAGGATTTCTACTGAAAGAGATGGTAGATGACGCCGGAGAATTTAGTGTGAACAATAGGCATAACCGATGATGCCGGGCCGTGTAATCGAATAGACGGGCTTAGTCCCGTGTGATCTCCATGTAACTATCAAAGTTGTATATATTTGTATGCTCGATCGTGTACGGTATGTGGTAGCGTAGAAATATACGAAAACTATTTTGAAATAAAAGAAAATAAATGAATAAAATAAAACAAAATTAATTCTCTGCCGCAGCACAGAAAGTGCCCAAATTTCTGCCGCGGCAGAGAATTAGTAAACCCTAAACCCTAACCAAAATGAACTCTCTGCCGCGGCACAGAAAGTGCCCAAATTTCTGCCGCGGCAGATAACCATTAGTCGCGGCCCGTTATACGAACCGCGACTAAAGGTTTTGCCCCTAGCACGCCCAAGATGAGGACCATTTGTCCTGGCTGGTGATAGGTCCGCGACTATTGGTTGGACCTTTAGTCCCGCCTCCGCTGTCGCGGTTGGCCAACCGTGACAAAAGGCCCTCACGTCCCGGGACAATAGGTCCAGTCTCCACTAGTGTAAAGCACTAAGGTGCAAGGGCACGATTGCACTGACATGATGCAGGATCGTCGGCCAATAAGGTCCTTGGTTGCTCATGTTTGGGAGGTATATCAATGCTATTTTGTTTTCTCTTCATTGGATATAATATTTTTCTTTCCAATTGTTTCTTACTTTTTTACCTTCCATTCTACATGAGATGATGCGTATTTGATATCCAAGCCTTGCACCGTACATAGAAACACTGGATTTATTTTCTCATAATACGTTCACACTTATTATCTCAACATAAAATGAGTGAACAAGTCTAACTATTTCCTCAATGTAGGAATCGTCTTACATTAAATTTTACAAACTCAAGGAAAAAATATTATTTTAGTGGATGCAATCTTTGTTTCGTATTCTTCGCAAAATGTGAAACTGATCTAGACCTTGATGAGGATCGCCATGTCTTTAAACAAGTGTCCAACTTTAGTCACTGATATCATACTAGAGCAAATGAAGAATAGAAGTTCCCTACAAGCAATAACTCTGAACCA
The DNA here is from genome assembly GCA_012064385.1 of Puccinellia tenuiflora. Classification (NCBI taxonomy): domain Eukaryota; kingdom Viridiplantae; phylum Streptophyta; class Magnoliopsida; order Poales; family Poaceae; genus Puccinellia; species Puccinellia tenuiflora. The sequence goes on from QRDG01001074.1 coordinate 76,623, forward strand.
AAAATTGGCCAGTAATAATACAATAGGCTCAATCATGCATCGCATACCTCCAATACATATCTAATGAGGCTATCTGATTTAATGTGTACCAAACTTTATCATCCGTATGTTATTTGAGTAGAATAATTTACTAAACATCTACGCAAGCATAAAGTAAAATAACGGAAGCAGATGAATGAAATGGAAAATGTTTTTATACTTAGTTATACGTATAACTCATAAAAATCTAGCCGCGCAAATGCGCGGGCCATCCCGCTAGTTATTTCATAAACCAGAATACTTAGTGTAGTATTTTACTTGTGATTTGAATTGCATTTTCATGCATAGCATATTTTATTGTATTGTTATAATTGTTTTGTTTGTTTATGTGTGGCTTGTTATACTTTGTTTAAATAAGATTATTCGGAGAGACCCGAGAACATTTGCAGCTGCTACTCCTGCTCTTCTTGCTGCCATGGCAAGTGGCACATTCATAAAATTCCTATTCTTTTGTGTATATGCATGTTAGAGTTTTTCCTTAGTAAAAAGCATGTTAGGTGTTATTAGTATTGCTATGCTAAACCTGTTTACAGTAGTACCCTTTACTAGTTGGTAGAAATCCTATGTTTAACTTGGTAGAAGTAGTAAAAATGCCATGCTATGAGTTTTTGTTAATAAAAGTAAATTTTCTACTAATAAATGAACCTCCTGGGTGGAATGGCATTGCTTTGGTGGTTTACTGTTGAGTGGCTACTCGGGGCCATGTCTACGGTGTCTTTCACCCGAGATTGGCTCACTTGCGGACGGCCACCTAGGGACAAAGAGATCGAAGTTACTTCAAGTTTTAGTTAGCTTACCGTGCAGCCACAAGTCAAATGGGCTCTGACTTGATTAAGTATGTTGCGTGGAACCGGCCCGGCTTGACAAGCAGATGTAGAGGTTGTAGGTAGAACGGGTCAAGACGGCAGTGGTCGAGGAAATGCTTCGGAAAGGTATCGTCTTCATCTTCTCCTTTCCTTTTCACTTCAAGAATGTCAAGGACATAATGGGTTGATGAAGTCTTATGGTGAACGTGCACAACCTTTGCAGAGTGTCAAACTAAGTACTTAGCTGTGTCCCCGGTTACAGACGAATCTGAGCAACTGGATGAGGACGTCAACGGAAGATCTCATCACTCTAATTTCTCTAAGTAAAATATGGAGGGTGAACCAGGGTAGTTGAGACAATGGTTTTCATGCCAAACTTGTCTCGATTAGATGACAAAGTGTTTTGAAAAGAGAAGGAAAAATTGGCTTTACGCAAATAATCCTTCAAACTCCACAAGCCAAATATGCATATAGGTTATTAGAGTTTTTCCACTATGAGTCCAGAAAGTGTCAATTGCCAGATCCATTCTTATGGTTCTGACCACTCTTTTGGCTGCAACGCTTTTATTGTTGCAGGTTGCTCCGACGATGAGTGAGGTTTCGTTTGAGGGTTTCGAGTCTGCAACCAACATGTTTCGCGACTGTGGCTGCATGAAGATGATGGAGACTCCATGAAGAATAATGTTTTCCGCTACTTTACTCTTTCAAGCTAGCTTCGTGCTATGCAAATTCTAACGAATATTTTGTTTAAGTACTGGATCAAGCGTGTAATAATTGATGCATTGTTGTGATATTCATCGTAACTGTGTGTGCAAATGAATCGATCCAGGGGTTCGCACTATACACAGGGATCTTGCCTAATTTTAAGTGCAGGTCCGCTACAACATGGCTACCTATGATCCGTCATACTGTAAGGCTGATGGCGCTCCTTTCCTCCCACTCCCCCTAGGCGACTCCGAAGGCGATCTCCATGGAGACTCCATCTAGAGATCTAGATCACCAAGATCCATGTGATGGAGAGGTATGATCCCTACGCGGATCCTTCCTCCATTGCCCACGTCTTGGTTTTCTCCCCGGGGCACTCCCTCCGGGCTACGGTTCGTGAGATTTTCTCCACTCCAGTCAACCCTATTTTGGCATCTTCGGGTTTCTTTTTGGTGGTTTCATTTGCCCGATCTATGTTCCGGCTCGACAAGAACAATGTCAGTCTTGCTCTCTCTTCTTGTCTCGGAGGGGCTCATGATTCACTTGACGTGATCCATCTTGCGGGAAGAGTATTCCGTTTCTCTGTCAGTTCAAAGACTGTTGGTTTTCAGATTCAAAGGAAAAGAACTTTCTCATGTCGGCATTTTAAATGTTTTTTTCACTCATAGGGTCTGGCAGACCAGATTGGATTTCTGAGGAATTGAAATATTGGAAAGAATCAGAGAAGGAATGGACTCATGTCCTATGAAGGAAGCGCCCTAATAGGATTTCCCAATCATGGCCTCAGTGGAGGATTAAAAATCCTAATCAGCCGGTCTTCTCTGTTTCTAATGCTTCACCTACTGGGCAGATGCTAACCTAATCTCTAATCCGAGGAACTATGTTGATACTACGAGATCCTCTAGCACTCCGTTTGATCGTAATTCTCGTAATCAGATCTAGGATAATCGGACTGCGGTTGGCGGTATCAGTGGGAATTCAAATTCGAATATTGGGCTTTCACCGGTCGACCATGCTAGTGAGCCCACCAATAGCCCAGTTAGAGATTTCGGTCCACTATGTGCAGGCAACGCTGCACCAAATAAGAACGGAGACCTTGCGAATAATTTTCATGTATCCCAACAGAATTTATCTTGCTTCAAATACTCAGCACCTGGTCATTTATCTCGGAACTGCATGAATCAAATCAGTTGTAGATGTTGTTACAATTATGGTCATATCTCCAAGCAGTGTTTATCTAAAGCCACGAACATAATTCAGTTGGTATATTGTGCTAACCCTAGACTGCAATAGTTATATACCGAGAAGACCCTTGCCGTCTCAGCTTCCAATCTCCTAGTTGACAACACATCGAGCTCCCTGAGCGCAACCATGGAAAACTTTCCATGTGACCCCTACCCCCACCTCCCTGCTGGCATGGAAATCCTTCCTGTTGGTCCTCTTCCCGCTAAGCTTGGATATGTCGTGCTTGGAGGAGAACTGTCGATGGTCTGCGACGACTGGACAATCGCGATCTTGGCTCCTGAAGCTGCAGCTCATGAGTACCACGCATTCGTGGCTCTCCTCGAGCACTTCCTGGAGGAGAAAGGCTGGCGAGTCAAGGATACTTCTCGCTGTGGCTAAGGTGCTACACGGGTTCAGTTCGCCAGTGGAGTAGAGAGAGACAACACCATCAACCAGAGCTGCCACTTCATCGGCGACACCGTGCTCCGCTTCATCCCGCAGAATAGAGGTATCTACCACCGCAATGCTGCTTTCACCCATGAATGCTGGCTCATGTTGATGAACTATTCGTTGGAATGCTAGGAGATTGAGACTATTGTTAAAACTATGGCACCTTATGGTCATTTCTTAATCTGGAACAAACAAGCATCAAACAAAGCCCATATTCTTGTTAAGATCCGTCATTTCAACATTGACACCTTGCCTCTTAGTATTGTCGTGTTGCACAACAGTAGTGAGCAAGGGAATGGTGACTCCTGGACTTGTCCAACATATAGCATCTCACGCACTTTGATTGGAGATCAGGGAGGAGATGAGGATCCTATGCCGCCTAATGATGATTTCAACCCACATCCAATGCCTATGCGTTTTGATGATTTATGGACAAGTGGCCATGGACATGGACATGCTGGACAAGAGGAACAGGTGCAGGAGGAGGCAGCACCTGTGCAGCAGGGGATGGAGCAGAATCCTATCAATGTTGACAAAGTGATCCAAGACCTGAACCAGCCATTAACGCCACCTCTGCATGAAGAGGTTGCTGCTCCAAACGAACAAGCTCCTGATCCAATTGCTGCACTTCAAGGGCTGATTGCATTTGTCGTTGCTAATGCTAATGAGATCATCCCTCGTCTTTTTAGTGGACCTGCACTTATAATTAGGCAAGTCACTGTGTATGGTGCAAACCCCTGGGTCGATTCATTTGCACACACAGTTACGATGAAATATAACAACATTGTATCAATTATTACACACAGATCCAATACTTAGGAAAAGTATCCTTTACAACTTGCATAGCACAAAGCTAGCTTGAAAGAGTAAACCAGCAAAAAACATATATTATTCTTCATGGAGCCTCCATCATCTTTATGCAGCCACAGGCGAACATGTTGGTTGAATACTCGAAACCCTTAAGCGATTTGTCACGGGTTTTTCACGACAAGTACTTCCTCCGGGAAGCTAAGTTGTGGGGTCATTGTGACTAGGAACACGAGAATTGGTTAATCTCGATGAGGGACAAGGATTTTACCCAAGTTCGGCCCCTCTCGATGGAGGTATAGACCTACTTCGTGCTTGTTCTTTATTGCTTGGTGTTCATATCGATTAGAAGGTTCCGATCTCGCTAACTCGAGACTCGGCGACTATGGGACTTGAGGGCTATCTGAGACTTAGTGATCTTAGGTCCAGGAACCCCCTTATAAAGGTGGCCAGTGTAACAGCCCCAACTTGGTACTGTAAAATTTGAACCAAATTTTCACTTTTGCATTGTCATCTTGCATCATGGCATACATTCTAAATTGCTAAGTTTGATAAAGCAACAATTGGGAAACATTTAAAAAGGCAGCAAAACCCTTCCCAAATCTCCAAAACCAAATGCATTGCTCAAATTGGCAAAACAAATTATTCTTGAGTTTCCAATTTGTTCAGGAAGTTCCAAGAATACAATTTATAAATATTTGTCAAAGGCAATTACTTGCCAAACAAAGAAATAAAATTGAGAATTCAATATTTGGTTCAAATCAATTCCTATTTCTGAAACCATGTCAAACTATTTGAAAATTCAAACTAAAAATATGGGGAGCTTCCTTATCTTATTGTGAGCCTCCCTGAATTTTTCAATAATTTTTGGGCTTATGTAAATGCCCCAATTAATTAGCCAAAGTCTGCTGGACCAACTTGTAATAAAACTTATTTGGGACAGGGGGTTTTCGCAAAAGCATCTTCTTCCCTGTCGCCACAGTGGTCGCACTATGGCGCCATGCCGCTGCGCTGCGCTGCCATGCTCCCTAGGTGGATAAGGAGGCCACCGAGATGCTCTCCCTTTCTCTCCCCTCGCTCGCTCGCTCACCTGCTCCCCCGCTCCCTCCCTCCCTCTCTCTCTGTCTGAGCCGCCATGGCCGAACCCTAGCCGCGCCCGCCGTCAAATCGTCGCCGTTAGAGACCTCTCCGAGCAGATCGAAGCGGGGCAAAGCTCCGCCTTGTCGTCGTCTACCTCCCCGCCGAAGGAATCGAGCCAGGAAGCCCTCTGCTGCGAGTTCGCCGCCGTCTTCTTCCACGACTCCGGCCGACGCTCCGTCGAACGATTGCCGCCGTCTCGTCCCTCTCCGACCTTGCCGTCTGCACCACCACAGTCAGGGTGAGCAGCACATACTCCTGGACCTCTTTGTCCTGCTGCTCCTTCCCTAGTTCGTAGTGCCGCTGTAGCTCGCCGCTGGCCGCCGCCGGTAGCTGTTGTTCGCATCGCTCCGGCGACCATTAGGTAGCGGCGCCACCGTAGTTAGTTGCCCGTAGTCCAGCGCGTCGAATGAGTGCAGTAGCACGTCCTCGCGCGCCCTGCACCGTCGAGCGCGTGCTCGACATGGCGTGCGGTCACCGCGCGCATGCGCGCCGGTCGTGGCTCAAAACATTTCGTCGGTACTACCGGGCTATTAGCCGGAAGTACCAACCGTTAGTTGTTTCGGTACTAGATACCTCTAGTTCTACTCCGGAAGTTGCACTACCACAGAAATGGCTATCAGTGGCGCACCAAATTGGAATTCTGTGGCGCACCCCCAGGTTTGCTGGGTGCGCCACAGAATTCTCGCCACAAAAATATTTTCTGTGGCGCACCTTGCTTGGTGCGCCACAGAAATGTGAGAATTCTGTGGCGCACCAAGCAAGGTGCGCCACAGAAAATATTTCTGTGGCGCACCTGGCCTGGTGCGCCACAGAATTCTGAAAAAATTCAAAAAATGCAAAAAAAATATAAAAAGTTTCAAAAAAATTCAGAAAAATCAAAATATGAAATAATATGAAAAATCCTAATTATTTGAATTTCTTCAGATTTTTTACACATTTTGAACTGATACCTTCCCGCTAGGTCACCCATCCTCAAATTGCTCCAACCCTAGCACGCTTAACTTCTAAGTTCCACCCACTTCACCTACCCTTCTGCTACTCAAGTTCTTATTGATATATATATCATATGAATCCTCTTAAGTCTTGTATGTGTATATGTTATGTATGTGTTATAAATGTGTGTTTTTAAATTTCAGATTTTTCAAAAACTTCTAAACTTTCAAAAGGAGATTCAAAAGTTTCAAAAGATCCAAAAAAATTCAAAAAACTTAATTTTTTTTAAAAAAACTTTAAAAAATTCAAAAATTTCAAAAAACTTATTTTTTAAAAAAACTTAAAAAAATCAAAAAATCCAAAAAATTCAAAAAACTTATTTTAAAAAAAGAACTTTAAAAAATCCAAAAAATTCAAAAAACTTATTTTTAAAAAAAAACTTTAAAAAATTCAAAAAATCCAAAATTTTCAAAAAACTTATTTAAAAAAAATCTTTAAAAAATCCAAAATTTTCAACAATCTTCTTTGTTATATTTTTTTTTGGAATTTTCGAAATTTTTTCTTTTTTTATTTTTTTTGAATTTTTGAATTTTTTTGATTTTGTAGAAAAAAATCGTCTGTTTGAAATTCTGTGGCGCATCCTTGGCATTGGTGCGCCACAGAATTATTGGGCGGGATTCAAATTTCGAATCCCGCCCAACAATTCTGTGGCGCATCCTTGGCATTGGTGCGCCACAGAATTTTTTCCCTTTTTTTGATTTTTTTTATTTTGCTGGGAAAATTCTTCTGTTGGCCATAACTTTTTTTTGGTTTGGAATTTGAGGATTTTGTGAATTGCTGACCGGGTAAACCCCGGTGCCATCGAATCCGAAATTTTCTCTAGTTTTTTTTAAGGTATTATACGCATTTTTTCGACGTCGTATGCAAAAGTTATGCCCGTTTTACATTTTTTAACGGGTTTTTGCAAAAAAGGTCAAAATTCATATTTCAAAATTTCTATACCTACTAGACACTCAAACCTAACTACATGTCAAAGATTTTATTTATTGAAATTTTTATCATTTTCTTTTACTTCCTGCAAAACTAAAAAGGCGATCCATCGGGGGGGGGGGGGTGGGATTTGGAAAAAAAATTCTGTGGCGCACCAAACTTGGTGCGCCACAGAAAGTCAGCTTTCTGTGGCGCACCAGCCACGGTGCGCCACAGAATGTCACTTTTCTGTGGCGCACCAGCCACGGTGCGCCACAGAATGTCCCCAGATGGACCCTAGCACAATGATTGTACGTGGGACCCACAAAAATTCTGTGGCGCATGGGTGGGCATGCGCCACAGAAATCTGGCTTTCTGTGGCGCACCGTGCTTGGTGCGCCACAGAAAGTCACATTTCTGTGGCGCATGTGGCCAGGTGCGCCACAGAAATGTGACTTTCTGTGGCGCACCAAGCACGGTGCACCACAAAACATATTTCTGTGGCGCACGAATTAACGGTGCGCCACAGAGTGCCAACCTCCCTATAACCCATTCTGTGGTAGTGTTGCTCGGAAGTTGCTCCGGAATTACCGACTTGATCGGTACCACCGGGCAGTTGTCCGGAAGTACCGACCGTAGGTCTTTTTGGTACTGGATACCTCCTGTCATATTCCGGAAGTGGCTCGGAAGGAGTGCCGGAAGTACCGACCTGTCCGGTACTACTGGGCCATTTTCCGGTAGTACCGACTCAACTAATTAAAATTTGGGAAAATCATAACTTAATAAATATAGATTCAAATTTTGCAAATGATATACCAAAATGATCAGCAAATCAAAGGCTATCTAGTTATGTTAATTTCACAGCATGACAACAATATTTCTTTTGATGTCATTCTCGAAATAGTTAAAAGAATTAAATTTGAATAACCGTTTAATTCACCATTTATTCATCGTTAATCGGAAAATTGCAAACAAGGTACAAAAATGATCAGCAGAACAATACCTATCTAATAATGTCATTTTCATGAATATTTAAACCACATTTTAGTACTGTAATAGTTCATAAGCAATGTGGTCATTAAATTAAACATGGGTTGTTTCCAAATAATTGCACCAATTATTTTGGCACTCCATTTAAATTGTTAGCTAAATTAAATGATGATATCAGTGCATAAACTTGACATGTCATCATGATTGTGCATTGCACCTTTTGTATTCTTGTTATTTATTTGTTCTCCTGCTATTGTTTGTGTATCGATAGATTTAGGAGTCGAGGTTCCCCCACCATACCTCGACGATCCGTGCTATAAGCCCCATCAGCAAGGCAAGAGATAACCTAACCTCCTGTGCATATCTCATCCTATTGTTTTACACAAGTTTCTCCACCATAATATTGCATTCGATTCTAATGTCAATTTTGTTCGATGGTTAGAGTATGCTATTAATTGCATAGTACCCTACACCATTACATGTTTTCCCTCCTGTTATCCATAGGTTTGATGTGTTGGCCTGAGTTAATTCAATTCTGATGAATATATGCTTAGCTATGCTTAGCCATGCTTAGTCGAATGCTTAGTCATCCGGTGATTATTTCCATGCTTGTGAAGTTGATGGAATGTTCGGACAAGGCGGAAACTTGTGGTACTTAATAAAAATGCTTAAAGGCTTGGATAAGTTGCCATCGGGGTTGGTGGTGTTTTGTCTCATTCTTGCCGCCTAGGTGCGAGTTTTTTACCTCTTGAACCAAGACCGAGCGTGCTTCCATCGGTGGGACATATGGAATCCTTACTAACCGAATAAATTGTGCGGGCATATCCAAGGGTCCTTTAGTTTGCACTTTCCATTTCCGTGTGAGTTGCAGGTTGGATGAAGGCGCGATAAGGACGGTGGTGTTTAGGATGTGGCGATGGGGGCAGGGTGTTGAAATAGGCACTGAACTTGTCCTGTCGTCACGATGACCCTTGGATAGTCTCATGCAAGGTAAAGGTTTAACCGCGCCCGCCCTGCCGGCTTTCCCAGGAAGAGAGCTAATTGTACAGGCAAGGGGTCGGACGGTACCGGTGGCTAAAAACAGCACACCCCTGCAGGGTTTAATATTTTCGAAAAGCCGTGTCCACGATTATGGACGACTTGGGAATAGACGATGTGACACCCTGATCCGGAGATCGAGACATCCCATATATCAATCCTAGGAGCACCGAATATATGACAACTTTATAACAGAACATAACCACTTTATTAAAGGGGTCGGGGACCGACGATAGGTTACAATGGTCTCGTTACAAGGCTGCGCCCTAGCGCACACAATAGTTTGTACATTATTTATCGAACATGACTTCATCAGAGGGCGTCAGCGGATTGGCGGAAGCGTGTGACGAAGAGGGCCTAACTTCACGGGGCTCTGCCTGGATACCGGATCTAGTTCTTGTATAAGGGGTACTCGGCGATGGGGGTAGGAGGATCTGGCCACATGAAAAGCCTGGTGAGTACATGGAATGTACTCGCAAGCCATCAATCCACAATCAACCGTAACCAACGACCCTATATGGCATGACATGGGTGCAGTAGGGTAAAGTGCGAGTCCAAGCTTAACAGTTGGACTTAACTTACCTACTTACCTGTGACGAAAACCGTGGATTATGAGAACGAGTCTCATTCCCACAAAACAATATTCTTAACACATAGGTTGTCAAGCTTGACCAACTTTGGTCCAACTCAAGGCTCAGCTTTTGACCAACTATGGTCCACTTTTCAGCTCATTCGACATTAACCAACTCTGACCACTTAGTGAGTTTGTTTCTCCGTGTTCGACTGGACTGACTCTAGTGTGACTGGACCCAACACCGTTCCTTAGATTTGACACTCTCGAGAGGTTGCAACTTTTATCCACACGTTGGGGTCTAAGCTTGTACCGCCGGTACCGAAGTACTATACCCATCATGGCGACAGCACAAACCTGTTTCCCCCGTAGCCGTCCGCTCTACCATGACACTCCTTGTATAGCTACCGACTTACCACTCGGGCTAAGTCTTATGATGAAGTGAATCCGGCACGTCCCCGACTCATGAGCAACGCCTAGCTCCGGAACCTTCACAAGACTAGCCCTGACCACAACTATGCAGTATCCGACTAGACTTGCCAAGTGGGTAGCATCAAAAGAGGCTTGATAGGCTACTAAGCTACGGTCCGCCCATTTTAACGACGCATGGTTGTGCGGTTGGTGTTTGGCGAGTGGCACTATAAGACTCAATCTAGTCGACGGAGGTGATTATCTTCTTAGTCAAATTTTATTCCCAACCATAAGACAGCAACAAACGTTAGTCCACAAGATATACATGAGGAGAAAATAATCACATAGCAGTTCAGTAAGGTAAAGTAAAGTCAACCGGGCGACGTGATGCCACCTCAGGCTGATAAGAAAAATAAAAGAACAATTCAACCGGGCGATGGTGGAGATTCCTCCGACCAGTGACAGCCACATGTCGAGTAAAAGAAGATAAAATAGCACAATCAACCGTGCGATGGCGGAGATGCCTCCAGCCAGTGACAGCCACAGGTTGAGTAAAAGAAAATAAAATAACACAATTGGTTAGCATCAACCGGGCGATGGCGGAGATGCCTCCGGCCAGTAGCAGCCACAGGTCGACTACAAAAATTAGTGGAGGCGTCCACGAGATCCCGTTCCTCAATTCCATTTACTGCGGCGGTTCCCCCAGTCCAGCGTCGCCGGAACGGGGAGTGGTGCATGGTACCGTCCAACACAACGCCACAACTCTACAGAAAAGTAGCTGCTTCAACGCGTATTTAGACGGGGTACCGGAACTCAACTCACGGAACATGAGTTTATCGTATTACGGAAAATAAAGTTAGCATTGATAGATCACATAAAATGATATACATGAAGTATGGCATGTGGGATGCAAACTAGCGCACAAGTATCATAGCAAAAAAATATCTACAACTTGGAAACAGATGGTTGGGGGCTGATGGCTTGCCTTCAGGGACAGGTTCAACTTCCACTTCAAATGGAGGGTTTGAATCTATTAAAGAAATTTAAAAACAAGGTTAAAACCCTCCTCGAAGCATTCAAAGTTTCAGTGGGCAAATGAACTTCAAATAAATTGAAACCAGTGGCATTTGATAGATCTTTTCAAAACAAAGTCATTGAAAAAAGATTCATATTTTTCTGAACATTTTTTAGAGAGTTATGGCCTTTCCAAGTTAACCCTAGAATCTGCTTTTTCTAAAAACAGAGAAAATCAAATAAAAGAAAACGTTTCGGATAAGTTTAAAAATCGGACGGGTGGGTCCCACCCTTTAGAACCCGAAATGGTACGTGGAGGGGAGGGAAAAGAAACAGAGGGAAGGGGTCGCCGTCATCGGCGTGCTCATCGTCAAGGACGGGGACGGCGACTTAGCCCCTCCTAGGCTCCGGCGAGGGTGGCTACGGGTTCCCGCCGTTCTGGATTAGAGAGGGGGTGGCTAGTGGGTGGCGGGGAGATCCAGGAGAGGGGAATCGGCTAGAGACCGAGCGGCGGAGGGGTGCTCGTCGCCGGAGCTCTGGGCTCCCGCGGGGCCAATACTGAACGGGGAGGAGGCTCAGAGGGAGGGGTTGCTGGTGTGGTGGTCGAAGGGAGCCGGGGGCTCTATTTATAGCCTCTCGAGGGGGGGTGGCCGCCGTGGGGTGTGATGCGGTTGCGGGTGAGGTGTCCCGGTGGTAGAGGGGAGACGACGGCCGGGGCGTCGTCGGTGTAGCATCCGGGCACCACTGTCGACGGAGAATCTGCGGCAGTCGATAAGCACGGGGCGTTGTGGCACTGGCGGGCGGGTAAGGTGTCCCGGCAGCCGTGGCGTGTCGACGGGCATCGCGGTGGGGTTGTAGCTGTGGCGTGTCGGCGTGCAGGTGGCGCACCTGATTGTCGACGGAGATTGCGGATGGGTGGATAGGAACGGGCGGCCTGTGGACCACTAGTGAGGGGAGGGCCCCGCGGCGGTTCCTGTTCGGCGGCGTGTCGGCATGCGGTCGACGGTGCACGGGAGGGGGATGGGGAGCGTGGAGTGACGTTTGGGGTCGTGCAGGAGGTGGGGAAGCAGGGGGCATGAGGAGGAGTGACTGGGAGATCGCCGGCGACGACCAAGAACTGGCGGCGCCGCCGGGCACGACCATGCCCACGTCTTGGTCATGCCGACATCGGCATCAGGACGATTTCCTCAGCTTGGGGCTCTAACCGAAATAGCAAACGTGCCACCAAGTGCAGGATTGAGAGCTCTACCATTCCCTTGTTATGTGTTTCTGCTGATTTGCAACTTGGGTGAAGAGAAAAATCCATCGAACACCTTCGGTCAAAAAGAAGGAACAAATTTTGGGGTTCTAAAATAAATGGGTTTGGGGCAAGAAAATTCCCTGAGGTAGGTACTGGTCATGTGCACCTATTTTGGGGGTTTTACAATTTTAGGAAAAGGTTTGACACGTCTTCAAAAACACTTGGTGTGTAGGGCAGAAAACAAATTAGGGAAAAGTCAAATATTTTCTTAACAAGGTATTCCATATTTTTGCATATTTGGGTTACCTATTGGTTAGGGATCCTTCCTGAATTTTTGGAGGATTTTTGAAGATGGTCTTGACATACTTCCTTTGGAAAGCTAGGGTTTTGGGGTTTTAGGCAGAAAACAAATCAGGGAAAATGTCCAATCTTTTCTTAACAAGTCACCCAATATTTTTTTCATAAAGGGGTTCTACTCTAGCTGGGGACCACTCTGGAATTTTTGGGGAATTTTTGAAGTCACCCTTGGCACACTTCCTTTGGAAGGCTAGGTTTAGGCCTTTCTGCATTTAAAGAAAAGATAAATCTTTTGAGAATCTTGGGGTTTGGAAATGTAGAAGAAAATAGGGGTGCAAAAACTAGAAGATCCAAATCCAAATCTAAATTTTTGGTTTTGTCCAAAACGACTTAAAGGGTCAAATTTCGGGGTGTTACAGACGATAAGATCATAGAAAACCCGAACTTAATTAAAATTTGGCAACATGTGTTAAAAGGTTCATTTCCTCGAGGGTGATTCGAGGGAGTGCCTTGGTGGAGATGAGTGGTGGTTTCTGGATACTGTTGGTTCAATGTGAACTAAAGAATGAAAGTTCACTATCTTATCCCCTTGAGAAAAACCTTCTGAGTAGTCGATGCCATGAGTCATGTCTTTAAAAAGGAAAACTAGCTTTACACAAAACAACTACTATACAGTTTCGAAGCCAATCATCATTGGGCCTATATTGCCCTAGTAACCTTCCGAGTACGTCGTACTCAGCCCTGCTTTGTTGATTATTACTTGTCTCAGAGGAGGACGTCACCGACCAGGAAGGTGGGTTCTTTGCTGACATCGCGAGTATTCTGGGGTTCCGAGGTGGCAGCTTGGGACGTCACGGAACAGGCTAGCTGGGATTGTTATTGTAGGCCTCTTAGGCCATAATTTGGATCTTGTTGTTTAGACAACTAAATTTGCTTCTGCTTGATGTAATGTTCGGTCTGTGACCTCTGATGTGTGATTTGCTATCTTTCTCATTATATGAGTTGACCTATGATCGCTTGTGTCGTAGAGTCTGTGACGTGCCAGATGTTCCGCAGTCTTGATCTTTCTATTATGCATTGATAGCTATGCCAGTGTTTATGGCATGATCGAGGTGTTGCATTGCCGATGATCCATTCCGAGCACGCCTGCCAAAGGTTTTGGCCTGGGAGTGGTAACCCCTGTAACCTTCGATTGTGTAGCATAGCCTGTGGCTTACAAAGCATATCTGTATAATTCCGGGGTCGGGGCGCTACAAATTGGTATCGGAGCAGGACTGCCTGTAGGAAAACCTTCTATTGGTCGATGTCGAGTCTAGTGTTTGTGAAAGTTATTTATAACCTAAAAATGAGTTGTGAAAACCACCTTAGGATTCTTTTTACTCCTTACCCAATTCGCTCCATCTCTAACTTATCTTACCTCTATTTGTTTTACAGTTGTGTCAAAGTTTAAGTTTCTCGGGGTTGGGTTCTTACCGTCCAGTGTATGTCTCGAGTCTTTTGCTTCTGTTTGCTTCCGCCGCGTTAATGTGATGTCACACGTGGTTGTCTTGTTCTGTTCACCTGTGTTACTGCCATCTTGAGTCTCTGTACAAGGGAGGACGCTAATGCTTGATCCTAAATATTTGGAGATGGATACTAACTGTGTCCTTGTTCAAATCTCCAGAATTGTTCCTACCCGTCATGGTAACCAAAGCGATGATGAGCCACCACCGCCACCCTCTATGGCGGAGGTTCTGATGGCCATCGAAGAGAACCGCCTGCGCAATGAGCGTCCGCTCGAGAAGTTGGTGTAGCAGGGTGCACGAAGGAACAATGATTGCAACACCCTCACTGAGTTCTTTCGCTCCCAGCCACCGACTTTATCTGATGCTAGAGAGCCGCTGGATGCGGACGACTGGCTGCGTGCTCTCGAGCGCATGTTTGCTGCACTGCATGTTCCGGCTGCTGAACAAGTGAACTTTGCGACCTACCTTCTAAATGGAGCCGCTGGTTCTTCGTGGGAAAGCCATGCGGCTATGTCTGCTGTTGACCATGTCTTCACCTGGGCTTAATTCCGCACTGTCTTCCGTGCTGCTTACATTCCTAAGCCCATCATGGACTTAAAGAGGAGGGAGTTCCTGGATCTGAACCAGGGACGTATGGACATCCAAGCTTATGGGCGTGAGTTCAACCACCTCTCTCGTTACGCCCCGTGGGACGTGACCAATGATGAGGACAAACAGGAGTTGTTCCGCAAGGGGCTTGCACCGCGGCTCCGATATGAGATGTTGCCCTTCAAGTTCCAGTCTTACCAGGACCTGTACAACTAGGCTCTCACCCTGGAGCAAGGTAGGAAGGAGCTGGAAGCTTCCAAGAGGCCAACGCAGGGGGACCATCAGAGTTCCTCGGGTTCTGAGGTCAAGAAGCGCAGGGTCTTCGTGCCATTCAGCGCGGTGCCACGTGCTCCATACCTGCCCAGGCCCTCAGGATACAGGCCACCTCCGCCTCGCCTAGCTACTTCGACTTTGGGTGCGGCTGGAAGTGGGTTTCGTCCTCAGCTGCCTGCACCACCGAGGCCCACTTGCTACAGCTGTGGCCAGCCGGGTCACTTCTCAAGAGAGTGTCCTCAGAAGGCACCTGCTACCGCAACACATGCACCAGCTCCCTCTACACCAGCAGCCAAGGCTATGAATGTTAGCTATGGTCATCTGAACCACGTCTCTGCTGAAGGAGCTGAAGAGGACCCCGGTGTTCTCATGGGTACGCTTAGAAGTAATGAATATCCAGCTTCAGTCTTGTTCGATTCTGGAGCATCACATTCATTCATATCCATAGCTTTTGCACATAGCCACCAAATACCGTTTGTGGTCATGGACTCCCCTCGAGTGGTTAAAACACCAGGCTCTAGTTGGCACACTACCTGGATTGCTCCGAAGTTGCAGATTTCCATAGGCTATTGGTCCTTTCCGTTCCCGTTGATGGCCCTGAAGTCAGATGGTCTAGATGTCATTCTGGGCATGGACTGGCTAGTCAAATATCAGGCTAACTTGAACTGTGCTGCCAAGTCTGTCACAGTGATCCACCCAACCGTCGGGCTAGTGAGTTACTGGTCCCCTTCATCCGCAACTCCATCTGATGCCACTCCTCTCTCTCCGGAGATCAGTCTATACTTTATGGAAGGTATCACCCCAACTGTGATGCATGAGGTATGGTTGGTTTGTGATTTCCTCGACGTCTTTCCTGAAGAATTGCCTGGAATGCCACCTGGTCGAAGTGTGGAGTTTGTCATCGAATTGGTTCCGAGGACTGCTTCAATTTCCAAATGGCCTTACCACATGCCTGCGGAAGAGTTGGCTGAGCTGAAGAAACAAATTGATGAGCTGTTGAAGAAGGATTTCATTCGGCCTAGTAGCTCATCCTGGGGTTGCCCTGTCATCTTTGTCAAAAAGAGGGATTCTAATGTTCCTCGTCAGGTTGTCGCTTATCGGCCTCTGAATGTGGTAACCATCAAAAACAAGTATCCTATTCCACGGATAAATGACCTCTTCGATCAGCGGTATTCTCCAAGATGGATCTGAGGTCAGGCTACCATCAGATCAAAATCAGGAAGGAGGATATTCCGAAGACGGCTTTCACTACCCGTTATGGTTTATACGAGTATACCGTCATGTCCTTTGGTCTCACCAATGCCCCAGCTACCTTCATGAGGCTCATGAACTCCATCTTCCATGAGTACCTCGACAAATTCGTCATAATATACATTGATGACATCCTCGTCTACTCCAAAACCGAAGAAGAGCATGCTGAGCATCTTCGGCTAGTTCTGACGAAGCTTCGTGATCATCGTCTCTATGCTAAGTTCTCCAAGTGTGAGTTCTGGTTAAAGGAACTCATCTTCCTAGGTCATGTGGTGTCAGCTGGTGGAGTAGCTGTAATACCTGACAAGATTCAGTCAATTTTGGATTGGGCGACTCCAAAGTCGGTCAAGGACATTCGTAGCTTCCTTGGGTTGGCGGGTTATTACTGCCGATTCATCGAGGGCTTCTCCAAGATAGCCAAAGCTTTGACAGACCTTCTCAAGAAGGATAAGAAGTTCGTATGGACGGATAAAACTGAAGAGAGCTTCCAAACCCTAAAAGTCAAACTCACGAACACTCCTGTGCTTGTCCTTCCAGACGCCAATAAGGACTTTGTCGTCTTCTGTGACACCTCTTTACAAGGCTTAGGCTGTGTGCTGATGCAAGAAGGCCATGTAGTAGCATATGCTTCTCGCCAACTTAAACCGCATGAGCACAACTACCCAATTAACGATCTAGAGCTTGCTGCCGTGGTTCATACTTTGAAGCAATGGAGGCCCTACCTGTTGGGCAACCGTTGCGAGATCTTCTCGGATCACCAGAGTCTGAAGTATCTCTTCATCCAGCCAGATCTGAATCTCCGACAGAGAAGATGGTTGGAGTTGATCAAGGACTATGATGTGACCCTCAGCTATCAGCCCGGCAAGGCCAACGTGGTGGCAGATGCGCTGAGTCGCAAGTCTTATTGCAACACCTTGATGGTTGAGAAGGCTCAACCTGCTCTACATGAAGAATTCGCCCGTTTGAATCTGGAAATTGTTCCTTCCAGATTTCTGGCAAACTTAGAGATCAAATCCCATCTTGAGGATGAGATTAAGGCTACCCAACATCAGGATGATGGCATCCAAAAGATCAAGAAGAATATCGCAAGTGGGAAAGCTAAATGTTTCTCCATTGTTGACTCTGGTGTTGTCTATTTCGGGGACCGTCTTGTGGTGCCCAAGAGTGGGAGTGTGAAAGGGGTGATACTCCAAGAAGCACATGAGTCTCCCATATCCATCCACCCTGGTAGCACCAAGATGTACCAAGATCTCCGCAACAAATTCTAGTGGACTCGCATGAAGCGAGAAATTGCTAAGTATGTTGCTAAATGCGACGTCTGTCACCATGTGAAGGTTGAACATCAAAGGCCCGCGGGTACTCTTCGCCCCATAGTTATTCCCGAGTGGAAATGGGATGAAGTTAGGATGGACTTGATTACTGGATTTCCCAAGTCGAAAAAGGGGAATAATGCCATCTGGGTAGTCATTGACCGTCTGTCCAAGGTCGCTCACTTCCTTCCGATTCATGACGATATTCGAGCAAGCCAACTGGCTGATCTGTATATAGCCTGGATTGTTCCTTTGCATGGGGTTCCACTGAGGATTATCTCAGACCGTGGAAGTCTATTTGTGTCTAAATTCTGGCAGAGCTTCCAAACTGCTATGGGAACCCGTCTCAATTTTAGTACAGCTTACCATCCCCAGACTGATGGTCAGACTGAAAGGATAAACCAAGTTCTGGAGGACATGCTTCGGGCATGTGTTATCTCCTTCGGTAAAGGTTGAGAAAAGTATCTCCCCCTCGCCGAGTTCTCCTACAACAAGAGCTTTCAAGCTAGTCTACAGATGGACGAAAATGTCGAACTCCGCTAAATTGGTCTGAAGCCGGAGAAAGGCCACTCTTCGGTCCTGATGTGATCAACGAGGCCGAAGAGAAAGTTTGAATCATTCGGGAGAATCTGAACATTGCCCAGTTCAGGCAGAAGAGCTACTATGATAAGCATCATCAGGAGGTTCACTATGCCATTGGTGATAAAGCCTACCTTCGTCTCTCCCCTTCGTGGGGTTCGCCGTTTTGGGATAAAAGGGAAACTGGCACCTCGCTTTGTTGGTCCTTTCACTATCCTGGCTAAGAGAGGTGATCTCTTTTACCAGTTGGAGCTCCCAGAGAAATTCCCGGATGTACATGATGTGTTCCATGTCTCTCAACTCCGTCATTACTTCAAAGATCCTATTCGTGGGGTTGATCATGAAGTGTTGGACATCCAGGAGGATCTGAATTACCATGAACATCTTGTCTGCATCTTGGATGAAGCGGAAAGGAAGACTCGTAACCAGACCATCAAGTTCCTCAAGATCCAGTGGTCTAACCATTCTGGAGAAAGCAACCTGGGAACGTGAAACTAGTCTTCGTCAGGAATACCCCATCTTCTTCACTCAAGCCTAGAATCTCGGGACGAGATTCCTGTAAGGGGGGTAGAATTGTAACAGCCCCAATTTGGTACTTTAAAATTTGAACCAAATTTTCACTTTTGCATTGTCATCTTGCATCATGGCATACATTCTAAATTGCTAAGTTTGATAAAGCAACAATTGGGAAACATTTAAAAAGGAAGCAAAACCCTTCCCAAATCTCCAAAACCAAATGCATTGCTCAAATTGGCAAAACAAATTATTCTTGAGTTTCTAATTTGTCTAGGAAGTTCCAAGAATACAATTTATAAATATTTGTCAAAGGCAATTACTTGCCAAGCAAAGAAATAAAATTGAGAATACAAAATTTGGCTCAAATCAATTCCTATTTTTCAAACCATGTTAAACTGTTCAAAAATTCAAAATAAAAATATGGGGAGCTTCCTTATCTTATTGTGAGCCTCCCTGAATTTTTCCATAATTTTTGGGCTTACGTAAATGCCCCAATTAATTAGCCAAAGTCTGCTGGACCAACTTGTAATAAAACTTATTTGCGATAGGGGTTTTCGCAAAAGCATCTTCTTCCCTGTCGCCACAGTGGTCGCACTGTGGCGCCATGCCAATGTGCTGCGCTGCCATGCTCCCTAGGTGGATAAGGAGGCCACCGAGACGCTCTCCCTTTCTCTCCCCTCGCTCGCTCGCTCACCTGCTCCCCCGCTCCCGCCCTCTCTCTCTGTTTGAGCCGCCATGGCCGAACCCTAGCCGCGCCCGCCGTCAAATCGCCGCCGTTAGAGACCTCCCCGAGCAGATCAAAGCGGGGCAAAAGCTCCACCTCGTCGTCGTCTACCTCCCCACCGAAGGAATCGAGCCGGGAAACCCTCTGTTGCGAGTTCACCACCATCTTCTTCCATGACTCCGGCCGCCGCTCCGCCGAACGATTGCCGCCGTCTCGTCCCTCTCCGACCTCGCCGTCTGCACCACCGCACTCAAGGTGAGAAGCACGTACTCCTGGACCTCCTTGTCCTCCTGCTCCTTCCCTAGTTCGTAGTGCCGCAGTAGCTCGCCGCTGGCAGCTGCCGGTCGCCGTTTTTCGCGTCGCTCCGGCGACCATTAGGTAGCGATGCCGCCGTAGTTAGTTGCCCGTAGTCCAGCGCGTCGAATAAGCGCAGTAGCACGTCCTCGCGCACCCTGCACCGTCGAGCGTGTGCTCGACATGGCGTGCGGTCACCGCGCGCGCGCCAGTTGTGGCTCAAAACGTTTCGTCGGTACTACCGGGCTGTTAGCCGGAAGTACCGACCGTAAGTTGTTTCGGTACTGGATACTTCCCATTCTATTCCGGAAGTAGCTCGGAAGTAGCGCCGGAAGTACCGACTTGTCTGGTACTAACGACTATTAGCCGGAAGTACCAACCGTGAGTTGTTTCGGTACTGGATACCTCTAGTTCTATTCCGGAAGTAGCTCGGAAGTTGCTCCGGAAGTACCGACTTGATCGGTACCACCGGGCAGTTGTCCAGAAGTATCGACCGTAGGTCTTTTCGGTACTTGATACCTCCAGTCATATTCCGGAAGTGGCTCAGAAGTAGCACCGGAAGTACCGACCTGTCCGGTACTACCGGGCCGTTTTCCGGTAGTACCGGCTCAACTAATTAAAATTTGGGAAAATCATAACTTAATAAATGTTTATTCAAATTTTGCAACTGATATACCAAAATGATCAGCAAATCAAAGGCTATCTAGTTATGTTAATTTCACAGCATGACAACAACTTTTCCTTTGATGTCATTCTCGAAATGGTTAAAAGAATTAAATTTGAATAACCGTTTAATTCACCATTTATTCAGCAGAACAATACCTATCTAATAATGTCATTTTCATGCATATTTAAACCACATTTTAGTACTGTAATAGTTCATAAGCAATGTGGTCAATAAATTAAACATGGGGTTGTTTCCAAATAATTGCACCAATTATTTTTGCACTCCATTTAAATTGTTAGCTAAATTAAATGATGATATCAGTGCATAAACTTGACATGTCATCATGATTGTGCATTGCACCATTTGTATTCCTGTCTTTATTTGTTCTCCTGCTATTTTTTGTGTATCGGTAGATTCCGGAGTCGTGGTTCCCCCACCATACCTCAACGATCCGTGCTATCAGCCCCATCAGCAAGGCAAGAGATAACCTAACCTCCTGTGCATATCTCATCCTATTCTTTTACACAAGTATTTTCTCCACCAAAATATTGCATTCGATTCCCATGTCAATTTTGTTCAATGGTTAGAGTGTCCTATTAATTGCATAGTTCCCTACACCATTACATTTTTCCCTCCTATAATCCATAGGTTTGATGTGTTGGCCTGAGTTAATTCAATTCTGATCAATATATGCTTACCTATGCTTAGCCATGCTTAGTCGAATGCTTAGTCGTCCGGTGATTATTTCCATGCTTGTGAAGTTGATGGAATATTCGGAAAAGGTGGAAACTTGTGGTACTTAATAAAAATGCTTAAAGGCTTGGATGAGTTGCCATCGGGGTTGGTGGTGTTTTGTCTCATTCTTGCCGCCTAGGTGCGAGTTCTTTACCTCTTGAACCAAGACCGAGTGTGCTTCCATCGGTGGGACATATGGAATCCTTACTAACCGAATAAATTGTGCGTACGTATCCAAGGGTCCTCTAGTTTGCGCATTCCATTTGTGTGTGAGTTGCAGGTTGGATGAAGGCACGATGTGGACGGTGGTGTTTAGGATGTGGCGATGGGGGCAGAGTGTTGAAATAGGCACTGAATTTGTCCTATCGTCACGATGACCCTTGGACAGTCTCATGCAAGGTAAGGTTTAACCGCACCCGCCCTGCCAGCTTTCCCAGGAAGAGAGCTAATTGTAGAGGCAAGGGGTTGGACGGTACCAGTGGCTAAAAACAGTACACCCCTGGAGGGTTTAATCTTTTCGAAAACCCGTGTCCACGGTTATGGACGACTTGGGAATAGACAATAAGATCATAGAAAACCCGAACTTAATTAAAATTTGGCAACATGTGTTAAAAGGTTCATTTCCTCGAGGGTGATTCGAGGGAGTGCCCTGGTGGAGATGACTGGTGGTTTCTGGATACTGTTGGTTCAATGTGAACTAAAGAATGAAAGTTTACTATCTTATCCCCTTGAGAAAAACCTTCTGAGTAGTCGATGCCATGAGTCATGTCTATAAAAAGGAAAACTAGCTTTACGCAAAACAACTACTATATAGTTTTGAAGCCAATCATCATTGGGCCTATATCGCCCTAGTAACCTTGCGAGTACGTCGTACTCAGCCTTGCTTTGTTGATTATTATTTCTTTCAGAGGAGGACATCACCGATGTAACAGCCCCAGTTTGGTAATGAAAAATACGAAGAATTTTTCCACTTTTTGCATTCTTGTTTGCATCATGGCATGCATATGAATTTTGCTACTTCCAACAATCAACATGGGGAAGCAAACTTCCCAAACATCCAAACCAATGCAATTTCTTAACTTGTCAACCAATTCATTCTTGGACTTCGAAATTGTTTAGGAAGTTCCAAGTTTACATCTTTTAACCAATCCTCAAATTCCAAATATTGCGAAATAAGAAATGAATTTGAGAATCCCAAAATTGGTTCAATTCAAATCCTATTTTGAAACCAAGCTAATCCTTTCCAAAAATTCAAACTAAAATTAAGGGGAGCTCCATTACTATGTTGGGAGCCTCCCTGAATAATTTCATTATTTTTGGAAATACTCAAGGGCTTCAAATAAATGCATTTTGCAAATTATCAAAAATGACCATATTGCAACAATATGAATAAATCTGAATTTAAACTTTTTATTTTGAAGCCAAACTTTTTGTGAAGCTTCTACCTGTCAAGGGAAGGCTTTGTAAATTTTTGTAGATTTTATAAAAATGGTTTAGGGCCTCAATTAAATTCCTAAAGTTTAATGTTGGACCTGTTTGCAATTACTAAAAATTGGGGCAGGGGGTTTTCAGAAAATGGTCGTCACAGTGGCAACCATGGCCACTGGCGCCATGCCTCCACCCCCCCCCCCCCGTGCCCATGCCGCACGCCACCGTGGCCCTGGAGGGTAAGAAGAGCTCCACGCCGCGCCCACCTGCTCACTCTTACCTGCTCCCTCCATTCCCCTTCTCTCCCATCCTCTGTCCCGAGCGGAGAGCCCTAGATCGAACCGAAGATCTCCGCGGCCGCCGTCGAGCTCCTCGTCAATTCCGGCCGCCCCGAAGCAAGCCATCGCCACCACTAGCTCCGCCTCGAGCTCCTCTTCCTCCCCTCCCAAGGAATCGGACCGGGAGGCCCGACGCCGACGCGTGCGTCCTCGTCTTCGTCTACCGCTGCCGCCGCCCGCCCGGATTGATTCCGGCGTCCTAGACCAACCCTGCCGCCATCGAGCACCCACAGGTGACTAGGGTGAGTTCCACGTCCTTTTCGGCTACATCCCGCTCCCCTTTTTCCCCTCCTCGCCGCCGATCACCGTGCACCGTCGCCGTCGTCGCCGTCCATGAGCCCGGCCTGGGCACCGGCCTATCCGGCCGTGAGGCCGGCTGGCTCGGATGGTGGCCCGGCCTGGGCCGGCCGGGAGGCCGGCACCCTCGGGTCACTGCCCGGCCTTGAGCCCGGCCTGGGCCGGCGACGAGGCCAGACCCTTTGGCACAGCCCCGGCCTGAGCCCCGGCCTGGGCCGTCCAGGAGGCCGGCCGCCTCAGCCACAGGCCCGGTCTGGAAACCGGCCTGGGCCGGTTTGGAGGCCGGCCTGTCTGGCAATTGTTTTCTCCTTTTTGGGAAAATAAACAAATTTAAATAATTGATATCTTTTTAAATAATGATCCAAATTTGACAAATCAAATATCAAATTGTTCAGAAAAACAAACTCTACATGTTAGAATCAATTGAAATGATCTTTTGAGTTTATATTTTTTGTTGTTTGTTAATAATTCCTAAAATGGTATAAATAATACCTACTTTGGGAAAATTCATAATTCGATAAATATTTAACCAAAAATTATGAATAAAATATCAAATTGATCAGTGTTTCATGATCATGCTAATATCACATCATGATCACAAATCATGCTAATATCACATCATGATCACAAATATTTATTTGATGTTATTCTTTAAATGATTAAACGAATTAAATTCAAATAATCATTTAATTCACTATTTATTCATCGATAATTGAAAATTTACAAATAAGGTACCAAAATGATCGGAAGAACAAAACCTATCCAATCATGTCATGTTCATGCATATTTAAGCCACTTTTTTTGTAATGTAATAAATTATAAATAATGTGGTCACTAAGATAAATATGGGGTTGTTTCCAAATAATTGCACTAATTATTTGGAACTCCATTTAATTTGTTAGATAAATTAAATGATGATATCTTTGCATAAACTTGACATGTCATCATGATTGTGCATTGCACCTTGTCTTTTTGTGATTTATTTTGTTCTTCTGTCTTTGGTTGGGTATCGACAGATTCCAGAGTTGAGGTTAACCCTACCTACCCCGACGAGCCATACTACACGCCCCGGCAGAAAGGCAAGAGATAACCTAACCTTCTTGGCATCTAGCATCCTACTGTTTTATAAACTTTTTTTATCCACCATAATATTGCATCCGATTCAATGTCATTTCGGTCAATACTAGAGTATCCTATGAATGCATGTTTTTCCCCGAACCAATACATGTATCCCTACCTATGAACCATAGGGTTGATGTGTTGGCCTGAGACAACGATATAACTGTTGTTACATATGCTTAGCTATGCTTAGCCATGCTTAGTCAAATGATATAGTTGTCCGGTGATTATTTCCATAATTATTGATGTTGATGGAATGTTTCGGACATGGTGGTTATCGTTGGTACTTAATTAATTTGCTTAAAAGGCTTGGGTGAGTTGCCATAGGGGATGGTGTTTTGCCTCACCCTTGCCCCTAGGTGGGAGTTCTTGTATCTAGAACCAAGGATTGAGCGTGCTGCCATTGGTGGGGACATATGGAATCCTCTTTAACTGAATAACTTGTGCGGGCGTATCCAAGGCTCCTCTAGATTTGCGCTTTCCATTTACGTGTGCGTTGCAGGTGGATGATGGCGCGAAGAAGGGGTGTGTGTGGTAGTGTTTAGGATGTGGCGATGGGGGCAGGGGCTGAAATAGGCTGGGAAAACTTGCCTTGTCGCCACTTATGATCCTTGGATAGTCTCACGCGAGGTAAAGTTTAACCGCGGCCACTTGCCAGCTTTCCCCGGAAGATAGCTAATCAGGCGAGCCGGACGGTACCGGTGGGTAAAATAGTACACCCCTGCAGGGTAAATCTTTTCGAAAAGTCGTGTCCGCGGTTGTGGACGCCTTGGGAACGGATTACGAGACCATAGATAATATTAACCTAATTAAAATTTGGCAGCTAAAGGTTGCATTTCAACGTGTGTTAAAAGGTTCATTTCCTCGAGGGTGATTCGAGGGAGTGCCTTTGGTGGAGATGAGTTGTTTCTGTTACAAATGGTTCGATGAGAACCAAAGATAAAAGTTCACTCTCTTATCCCTTTTTGAGAAAACATTCTGAGTAGTCGATGACATGGGCCTTTTATACCTTTAAAAATGAAATCTAGCTTTATGCAAAATAGCTACTATACAGCTTTAGAGCCTCCGTCATCATTGGGACTATATCGCCCTACTAAACTTGCGAGTATGTCGTACTCAGTCTCTCTTTGCTGCTTTTATAATTTATTTCAAAGGAGGACGACACCGAGCAGCCAGGTGGCTTCTTCCTGGACATCGACGAATAGTTCGGGGTTCTCAGGTGGCAGCTTGGGACGTTGGAACAAGCTGGCATGTGGTTATGTTTATGTGTAGGCCTCTTAGGCCATATTTGGATCTTGTTGTATTAGACAACACTACTTCGCTTCCGCATGATGAATTGTTGGGTCTGTGACCTTTTGTGTGTAATATTTGAATCTTTCTCATATATGAGTTGCTATATGATTTTTGTGTTGTAGAGTCTGTGATGTGCCAGTTGTTCCACAAGTCTTGATCTCCTTATTATGCTTTGATAGCTATGCCAGTGTTTATGGCATGATCAATGTGCTGCGTGGGAGCGGTAATCCCATGCCCTTCGATTGTGTAGCATAGACTGTGGGTTACATAGCCTCTCTGCATAATTCCGGGGTCGGGGCGCTACAAGTTGGCATCAGAGCAGGACTGCCTGTAGGAAACCCATTCTATTGGTCGCTGTCGAGTCTAATTGAAAATTATTTATAACCTAAAAATGAGTTGTGAAAACCTTCTTAGGATTCTTTTTACTCCTCATCCAACTCGATCTACTCTGATCTCTTATCTCTATTTGTTTTAAGCTTGGTGTCGACGTTTAGGTTCTCGGGGTTTGGGTTCTACCGTCCATTGTTGTCTCGAGTCCGTTACATCTGTTTGCTATCGCCGCGATGACATGATGTCGCCGTGGTTGCCTAAATCTGTTTAGTGTTAGTGTATCTTAATTCTATAAATCAAGAAGGACTCTAATGATCTGTCCTAACTGTTCGGAGTTGGTTACTAACTATGTCATTGTTCCAAATCTTCAGAATGGCTCCTACCCGCCGTGGGAACCTAGGTGATCCTGATGCACCGCCGCCACCCTCAATGGCGGAGGTCCTGATGGCCAGCGAGGAGAACCGGCTGCGAAATGAGCGTCTGCTCGAGCAGTTGGTTCAACAAGGGGCCAGGAGGAACAACGACTGCAACACTCTCACCGAGTTCTTGCGGTCCCAACCTCCTACCTTTACTGAAGCTAAGGAGCCACTGGATGCTGATCATTGGCTCCGGGCTGTCGAGCGCAAGTTTGCCGCTCTGCATGTTTTGGTGGCGGAACAAGTCAACTTCGCCACCTACCTGCTGAATGGAGCCGCCGGCTCCTGGTGGGAGAGCCATGTGTCGATGTTCGACGCTAGCCATGTCTTCACTTGGGCGGAGTTCTGCGCCGCCTTCCGTGCGGCGTACATCCCCAAGCCTATCATGGACCTCAAGAGGAGGGAGTTCCTGGACTTGACCCAGCGACGCATGGACTGTCCAAGCCTATGGGCGGGAGTTCAACCACCTCTCCCGTTACGCCCCTCGGGACGTGACCAACGATGAGGACAAGCAGTACCTCTTCCGCAAGGGGCTCGCACCTCGGCTCCGCTATGAGCTCCTGCCCTTCAAGTTCCAGTCCTATTAGGAGCTCTACAACCAGGCTCTTACTATGGAGCAGGGTAGGAAGGAGCTGGAGGCTTCCAAGAGGCCAGCTCCCACTGACAACCAGAGCTCCTCCTCGGAGGGCAAGAAGCGCCGGGTATTTGTGCCCTTCAGTGCGGTGCCTCGTGCTCCCTTCGTGCCAAGGCCTTCAAGGTTCAGGCCACCTCCGCCTCGCCCAGCTACCTCGACCTTGGATGCGGCTGGAAGTGGCTTCCAACCCTCAGCTGCCTCCACCACCACCGAGGCCCACTTGCTTCGCCTGTGGCCAGCCGGGGCACTACTCCAGGGAGTGTCCCCAGAAGGCACCGGCTACTTCGGCAGCTGCACCAGCTCCCTCTACACCAGCCGCCAAGGCCATGACCGTCAGCCGTGGCCACCTGAACCACGTCTCGGCTGAAGGCGTTGAGGAGGATCCTGGAGTTCTCATGGGTACGCTTCGAATCAATGATTACCCGGCTTCAGTCTTATTTGATTCTGGAGCATCGCATTCATTCATATCTATTGCGTTTGCACACAACCATCAAATACCATTTGTGAACATGGACTCCCCTCTAGTGGTCAAAACAGCAGGCTCTAGTTGGCACACCAAATGGATTGCTCCGGAAGTCCAGATAACCATAGGTTATTGGTCCTTTCCATTCCAGCTGATAGCACTAAAGTCAGATGGGCTAGATGTAATTTTGGGTTTGGATTGGTTAGTCAAATATCAGGCCAACCTAGACTGTGCTGCCAAGTCTGTCTCCATGATCCACCCAACCGTTGGGCTGGTGAACTATTGGTCACCTTCGTCCACAACTCCATCCACTGCCACTCCACTCTCACCGGAGATCAGCCTATGTTTCCTGGAAGGAACCACCCCGCCTAAAATGCATGAAGTAGCAGTGGTAAGTGACTTTCCAGATGTCTTCCCGGAGGAATTGCCTGGCATGCCACCTGATCGAAGCGTGGAATTTGTCATTGAATTGGTTCCGGGAACCGCCCCAATTTCCAAAAGGCCCTACCGCATGCCAACGGAAGAGCTAACTGAATTGAAGAAGCAACTTGATGAGTTGCTGGAAAAAGAATTCATCCGGCCGAGTAGCTCACCTTGGGGCTGCCCGGTCATCTTCGTCAAAATGAAGGATACAAATGTTCCTCGGCTGGTTGTTGATTACCGCCCTCTGAATGCGGTGACCATCAAGAACAAGTACCCTATTCCCCGAATAACTGACCTATTCGATCAGCTAGCCGGTGCAACGGTATTATCCAAGATGGATCTGAGGTCAGGCTATCATCAGATCAAAATCAGAAAGGAGGATATTCTGAAGACGGCTTTCACTACACGTTATGGGTTATATGAGTACACCGTCATGTCCTTCGGCCTCACAAATGCTCCGGCTACATTTATGAGGCTGATGAACTCCATCTTCCACGAGTACCTCGACAAGTTTTTCATTATTTACATTGATGACATCCTTGTCTATTCCAAAACCGAAGAAGAGCATGCTGAGCATCTTCGACTAATCTTGACCAAGCTTCGAGATCACCGCCTCTATGCCAAGTTCTCCAAGTGTGAGTTTTGGCTAAAGGAGCTCATTTTTCTCGGTCATGTGATGTCAGCTGCTGGAGTGGCTGTGATACCAGATAAGATTCATGCAATCCTGGATTGGCCAACTCCCAAGTCCGTAAAAGATATCTGAAGTTTCCTTGGGTTGGCGGGTTATTACCGCCGATTCATCGAGGGCTTTTCCAAGATAGCCAAAGCTTTGACTGACCTCCTCAAGAAAAACAAACAGTTCATGTGGACCGACAAAGTGGAAGAGAGCTTCCAAACTCTCAAGGTCAAGCTCACGACCACCCCGGTGCTTGTCCTCCCTGACACGGACAAGGACTTTGTCGTCTATTGTGATGCATCACTCCAGGGCTTGGGCTGTGTCTTGATGCAAGAAGGCCATGTTGTCGCCTATGCTTCCCGTCAACTCAAACCACATGAGCAAAACTATCCAACCCATGATCTAGAGCTTGCTGCCGTGGTACATGCTCTGAAGCAATGGAGACCCTACATGTTGGGCAACCGTTGCGAGATCTATTCTAATCATCAAAGTCTGAAGTATCTCTTCACCCAGCCGGATCTGAACTTGAGACAGAGAAGATGGTGGGAATTAATCAAAGACTATGACGTCACACTCAATTATCAGCCCAGCAAGGCCAATGTCGTGGCTGATGCTTTGAGCCGAAAGCCTATTGCAACACCCTGATGGTTGACAAGGCCCAACCTGCTCTTCATGAGGAGTTTGCTAGGTTGAATCTGGAGATTGTTCCCTCCGGATATCTAGCTAACCTCGAGATCAAATCCACTCTTGAGGATGAAATCAAGGCCGCCCAGCAACATGATGCTGGCATCCGCAAGATGAAAAAGAATATTGCAAGCGGGAAGGCCAAGTGTTTCTCCGTTGATGATTCCGGTATTGTCTATTTTGGGAACCGTCTTTTGGTGCCCAAAAGGGGAATTACCAAGCAGTTGATACTACAAGAAGCCCATGAATCTCCCCTATCCATCCATCCCGGTAGCACAAAAATGTACCAAGACCTCCGCAGCAAGTTCTGGTGGACTCGCATGAAGCGGGAAATTCCCAAATATGTTGCTGAATGCGACGTCTGTCGCCGAGTGAAGGCTGAACACCAAAGACCAGATGGTACCCTTCGCCCCATAACCGTTCCCGAGTGGAAATGGGATGAAGTGGGTATGTATTTCATCACCGGCTTTCCAAGATCACAAAAGGGCAATAATGCCATCTGGGTCGTCATCGACCGCCTATCCAAGGTAGCCCATTTCCTTCCCGTTCGCGAAGACATGGATGCAAAGCAATTGGCTGAGTTGTATGTTTCCCGAATTGTTCCCCTCCATGGTGTTCCACTGAGGATTATCTCAGACCGTGGGAGCCTATTCGTATCCATGTTCTGGCAGAGCTTCCATAGGGCTATGGGAACCCGTCTCAATTTCAGCACAGCCTATCACCCTCAAACTGACGGTCAAACTGAGAGGGTGAACCAAGTTCTTGAGGACATGCTTCGGGCATGTGTCATCTCCTTCGGTAAGGGTTGCGAAAAATATCTCCCCTCGCCGAGTTCTCCTACAACAACAGCTACCAAGCCAGTTTGCAAATGGCTCCCTTTGAGGTTCTATATGGGAGAAAATGCCGAACTCCTCTAAATTGGTCTGAAACCGGAGAGAGGCCACTCTTCGGTCTGATGTGATCAATGAGGCCTAGGAGAAGGTCCGTGTCATTCGGGAAAATCTCAAGGCTGCTCAATCCCGACAGAAAAGCTACTATGACAAGCATCACCAGGAGGTTCACTATGAAATTGGTGACAAAGCCTAGCTTCGAGTCTCTCCACTCCGAGGCGTTCGTCGCTTCGGAATAAAGGGAAAATTGGCACCTCGCTATGTTGGCCCTTTCACCGTCCTAGCCAAAGAGAGGAGATCTCTCCTATCAACTCGAGCAACCCTCCAACTTCCCGGATGTGCATGATGTATTCCATGTCTCCCAACTCCGGCGTTGCTTCAAAGGTCCAATCCGTGGGGTTGATCATGAGGTGTTGGATATCCAAGAGGACTTAACGTATCGCGAGCATCCTATCCGCATCTTGGATGAAGCGGAGAGGAATACCCGCAACAAGACCATCAAATTCCTCAAAATCCAATGGTCTAACCATTCCGAAGAAGAAGCGACTTGGGAGCGGGAAACTAGTCTTCGACAGGAATATCCCGCCTTCTTCACTCAAGCCTAGAATCTTGGGACGAGATTCCTGTAAGGGGGGTAGATTTGTAACAGCCCCAATTTGGTAATGAAAATACGAAGAAATTTTCCACTTTTTGCATTCTTGTTTGCATCATGGCATGCATATGAATTTTGCTACTTCCAACAATCAACATGGGGAAGCAAACTTCCCAAACATCCAAACCAATGCAATTGCTTAACTTGTCAACCAATTCATTCTTGGACTTCCAAATTGTTTACGAAGTTCCAAGTTTACATCTTTTAACCAATCCTCAAATTCCAAATATTGCCAAATAAGAAATGAATTTGAGAATCCCAAAATTGGTTCAATTCAAATCCTATTTTGAAACCAAGCTAAACCTTTCCAAAAATTCAAACTAAAATTATGGGGAGCTCCATTACTATGTTGGGAGCATCCCTGAATAATTTCATTATTTTTGGAAATACTCAAGGGCTTCAAATAAATGCATTTTGCAAATTATCAAAAATGACCATATTGCAACAATATGAATAAATCTGAATTTAGACTTTTTATTTTGAAGCCAAACTTTTTGTGAAGCTTCTACCTGTTAAGGGAAGGCTTTGTAAATTTTTGTAGATTTTATAAAAATGGTTTAGGGCCTCAATTAAATCCCTAAATTTTAATGTTGGACCTGTTTGCAATTACTGAAAATTGGGGCAGGGGGTTTTCAGAAAATGGTCATCACAGTGGCGACCATGGCCACTGGCGCCATGCCGCCACCTCCCCCCATGCCCATGACACACGCCGCCGTGGCCCTGGAGGGTAAGAAGAGCTCCACGCCGCGCCCACCTGCTCCCTCCATTCCCCTTCTCTCCTGTCCTCTGTCCCGAGCGGAGAGCCCTAGATCGAGCCGGAGTTCTCCGCGGCCGCCGTCGAGCTCCTCGTCGATTCCGGCCGCCCCGAAGCAAGCCATCTCCACCACTAGCTCCGCCTCGAGCTCCTCTTCCTCCCCTCCCAAGGAATCGGACCGGGAGGCCCGACGCCGACGCATGCGTCCTCGTCTTCGTCTACTGCTGCCGCCGCCCGCCCAGATCGATTCCGGCATCCTAGACCAACCCTGCCGCCGTCGAGCACCCACAGGTGACGAGGGTGAGTTCCACGTCCTTGTTGGCTACCTCCCGCTCCCCTTTTTCCCCTCCTCGCCGCCGATCACCGTGCACGGTCGCCGTCGTCGTCGTCGTCCGTGAGCCCGGCCGTGCGGCCGGCTGGCTCGGATGGTGGCCCGGCCTGGCGCCCGGCCTGGGCCGGCCGGGAGGCCAGCACCCTCGGGTCACTGCCCGGCCTTGAGCCCGGAATGGGCCGGCCACGAGGCCGGCAGCCTCTGGCACAGCCCCGGCCTGAGCCCCGGCCTGGGCTGGCCAGGAGGCCGGCCGCCTCAGCCACATGCCCGGTCTGGAAACCGGCCTGGGCCGGTTTGGAGGCCGGCCTGTCTGGCAATTGTTTTCTCCATTTTGGGAAAATAAACAAATTTAAATAATTGATATCTTTTTAAATAATAATCCAAATTTGACAAATCAAATATCAAATTGTTCAGAAAAACAAACTCTACATGCTAGAATCAATTGAAATGATCTTTTGAGTTTATATTTTTGCTGTTTGTTAATAATTCCTAAAATGGTATAAATAATACCTACTTTGGGAAAATCCATAATTCGATAAATATTTAACCAAAATTGTGAATAAAATATCAAATTGATAAGTGTTTCAAATGCTATCAAATCATGCTAATATCACATCATGATCACAAATATTTATTTGATGTTATTCTTTAAATGATTAAACGAATTAAATTCAAATAATCATTTAATTCAC
This sequence comes from Puccinellia tenuiflora, assembly GCA_012064385.1. Lineage (NCBI taxonomy): Eukaryota > Viridiplantae > Streptophyta > Magnoliopsida > Poales > Poaceae > Puccinellia > Puccinellia tenuiflora. Next base: position 109,119 of record QRDG01001074.1, read on the forward strand.
TATTTATTCATCGATAATTGAAAATTTACAAATAAGGTACCAAAATGATCGGAAGAACAAAACCTATCCAATCATGTCATGTTCATGCATATTTAAGCCACTTCTTTTGTAATGTAATAAATTATAAATAATGTGGTCACTAAGATAAATATGGGGTTGTTTCCAAATAATTGCACTAATTATTTGGAACTCCATTTAATTTGTTAGATAAATTAAATGATGATATCTTTGCATAAACTTGACATGTCATCATGATTATGCATTGCACCTTGTCTTCGTGTGATTTATTTTGTTCTTCTGTCTTTGGTTGGGTATCGATAGATTCCGGAGTTGAGGTTAACCCTATCTACCCCGACGAGCCATACTACACGCCCCAGCAGAAAAGCAAGAGATAACCTAACCTTCTTGGCATCTAGCATCCTACTGTTTTATAAACTTATTTTATCCACCATAATACTGCATCCGATTCAATGTCATTTCGGTCAATACTAGAGTATCCTATGAATGCATGTTTTTCCCCGAACCAATACATGTATCCCTACCTCTGAACCATAGGGTTGATGTGTTGGCCTGAGACTACAATATAACTGTTGTTATATATGCTTAGCTATGCTTAGCCATGCTTAGTCAAATGATATAGTTGTCCGGTGATTATTTCCATAATTATTGATGTTGATGGAATGTTTCGGACATGGTGGTTATCGTTGGTACTTAATTAATTTGCTTAAAAGGCTTGGGTGAGTTGCCATCGGGGATGGTGTTTTGCCTCACCCTTGCCCCTAGGTGCGAGTTCTTGTCTCTAGAACCAAGGATTGAGCATGCTGCCATTGGTGAGGACATATGGAATCCTCTTTAACTGAATAACCTGTGCGGGCGTATCCAAGGCTCCTCTAAATTTGCGCTTTCCATTTGCGTGTGCGTTGCAGGTGGATGATGGCGCGAAGAAGGGGTGTGTGTGGTGGTGTTTAGGATGTGGTGATGGGGGCAGGGGCTGAAATAGGCTGGGAAAACTTGCCTTGTCGCCACTGATGATCCTTGGATAGTCTCACGCGAGGTAAAGGTTTAACCGCGCTCACTTGCCAGCTTTCCCCGGAAGAGAGCTAATCAGGCGAGCCGGACGGTACCGGTGGTAAAATAGTACACCCCTACAGGGAAAATCTTTTCGAAAAGCCGTGTCCGTGGTTGTGGACGCCTTGGGAACTGATTACGAGACCATAGATAATATTAACCTAATTAAAATTTGGCAGTTAAAGGTTGCATTTCAACGTGTGTTAAAAGGTTCATTTGCTCGAGGGTGATTCGAGGGAGTGCCTTTGGTGGAGATGAGTTGTTCCTGTTACAAATGGTTCGATGAGAACCAAAGATAAAAGTTCACTCTCTTATCCCTTTTTGAGAAAACATTCTGAGTAGTCGATGCCATGGGCCTTTTATACCTTTAAAAATGAAATCTAGCTTTATGCAAAATAGCTACTATACAGCTTTAGAGCCTCCGTCATCATTGGGCCTATATCGCCCTACTAAACTTGCGAGTACGTCGTACTCAGTCTCTCTTTGCTGCTTTTATAATTTGTTTCAGAGGAGGACGACACCGAGCAGCCAGGTGGCTTCTTCCTGGACATCGACGAATAGTTCGGGGTTCCCAGGTGGCAGCTTGGGATGTTGGAAACAAGCTGGCATGTGGTTATGTTTATGTGTAGGCCTCTTAGGCCATATTTGGATCTTGTTGTATTAGACAACACTAATTCGCTTCCGCATGATGAATTGTTGGGTGTGTGACCTTTTGTGCAAAATATTTGTATCTTTCTCATATATGAGTTGATATATGATTTTTGTGTCGTAGAGTCTGTGATGTGCCAGTTGTTCCACAAGTCTTGATCTCCTTATTATGCTTTGATATCTATGCTAGTGTTTATGGCATGATCGATGTGCTGCGTGGGAGCGGTAATCCCGTGCCCTTCGATTGTGTAGCATAGCCTGTGGGTTACATAGCCTCTCTGCATAATTCCGGGGTCGGGGCGCTACAACCGACCAGGAAGGTGGGTTCTTTGTTGACATCTATGAGTAGTCTGGGGTTCCCAAGTGGCAGCTTCGGACGTCATGGAACAGGCTGGCTGGGATTGTTATTGTAGGCCTCTTAGGCCATAATTTGGATCTTGTTGTTTAGACAACTAAATTTGATTCTGCTTGATGTAATGTTGGGTCTGTGACCTCTGATGTATGATTTGCTATCTTTCTCATTATATGAGTTGACTTATGATCTCTTGTGTCGTAGAATCTGTGATGTGCCAGATGTTCCGCAGTCTTGATCTCTCTATTATGCATTGATAACTATGCTAGTGTTTATGGCATGATCGAGGTGTTGCGTCGCCGATGATCGATTCCGAGCACGCCTGCCAAAGGTTTTGGCCTAGGAGTGGTAACCCCAGTAACCTTCGATTGTGTAGAATAGCCTGTGGGTTACATAGCATCTCTGTATTATTCCGGGGTCGGGGCGCTACAGCCAGGTCCCTGGACTTGCTGGCTATGCCGAGTAACAATAGAACACGGAGTCCTACTCTAGGTTCTTGCTTTCCAAGTTGGCACCCCGGGTTGTATTGGGACTCCGTTCTTCTCCGTGTCCTTTCCCTTTAGCTAACTCGTGGTGAGCTTGCCGGCTTGCTCCTAGCCCAGCCCATGTTGCTCAAAGTGTAACACGGCTTGGGCCTTCCTGGTCTTGGCAGGTCCACTTTCAGGCTCCATGGGCCTACCCGGAAAGTATCCCCCAATCAGTAGCCCCCAAATTTATCTTGGGCGCAGTCTTGGCGTATTCGTCCGACTCCTTTTATCCCACTTCGTCATCAGGAGTTGATAATCCGGAAGTCGCCTGTTGTTAGCTCCAAGATGAATTCCTGCATATAAACAATGAACTTGTGAAACGAGTCACCCTCTCCCCTTACTCAAGTCCGCCACGGTCGACCCCCACTCTCTGGTTGGCCTTGTTGCTGTAACTTTTCACGAGTCGGCTAGGAGGGAGAACTCTTTTTTCTCGTATTACTAAGGACTCGTCCTTGAAACAACTCGGCCTTTCTGGATTTGGTCTGCACGTGTCATTTGTTGATCGTGGTCTCATTGACGCCTCGGGTTTGCCGCATCTGTGACCTGCGATATTGTCGCGGTTCACCCGATATTTTCGCGAGTTTATCGGGACAAGCGACGCCGTTATTCTCTAGGGTTTCCCTTATCCCCTTATAAGTATTAAAGTGGGGGAACCAGATCTCATTTGTCCCCTCCGCTTCCACTTCGTCTTCTTCCTTGGTTGTAATGTCCCGGGGTTTTCCCCAAATTAGATATTTGTTTGTTTTTCTTTTTGTATCATCATGACATCATGCGTATAATCACCTTGCATTTTTGCAAAAAAGAAATCAAAATATTATTTTGTCAAACCCCTCCTCTCCTTTCTTTTCTCTCTTATCTCTTTTTTTTGTCTCTCTTTTATCTTTTTGCAAATTGATAAAAATCCTGTCAAATAGAGAAGGGCCTCAACTCCCTAATCTAGCCTATCTCTCCTTTCCTCTCCTTTCTCTTTGGCCCAAAGCTAGCCCAGCCCAACTTCTCCTCTCTCCTGTCGTTTTCTTCCCCGTACGGAGAGGAGCACGCACATGGCGTGAGCACCACCACCGGCGCCTCCCTCCTCCTCCTTTCCCCTTTATAACCTGCCCCGCTGCTCCCTCTCCAAACCCTAGCCGCCTCCTTTTCCTCCCTCGCGCTGCCGCCACTCTCCCTTCTCCATCTTCCTCTTTCTTCCCCTCTGTTTCATCTCCACCTGGGCACCATCACGGCCGGAGCATGAGCGCAAGCTATCCTCCATAGCAAGCCTCTCCGATCCAAGCAAGCATGTCCGACAGATATGCCCAGCTCTGATCCTTCGTTCCCCTACCTTGGAGCCGCCGATCCCTTCCTCCTGCAACCTTCATGGCCATTGCCCCGAACGCCGCCATCGGCATGAACGTCGTCATTCCCGTGGCCTTGCCTAGCATCACACCTCCCCGTCATGTCTAAGAGCTGCCCCAACGTCTTCTTCCTCGACTACGCTGAAGAACCCGAGTCGGAGCTGCCTGTAAGGATGCCAAGGTCGCCGTCCCCGTCGTCATCTACGTCTGTCCGTGAGGGAGCACAACGCATGTCCACCTCTTCTCCCCGCCGCCGTGGTTGACTTCGAGTTTGAACGCCTACACGAGAACCCTCCCGGTGAGCCTCCCGTCCACTTGGACATCCTCGCCTCCCTCCTCATGCTCTGGGTGCCTCGCCATTGTGCGACACCATCGTACGTCGCCGTCAGCCATGGCAGCCAGCCCAAGCTCCAGATCGGAGCTGCTCCTTCCTTGCCCCGGCTCCTCGCTGCACGCAAGCACATCACACACCCGCGCACCCACACCGGCGCATCCCAGCTTCCTCAGCATCTCAAGCTCGCGAACCTGCCCGCCGATGCAGATCGATCTCTGTCATCCTAACGCACTCCCTCTGAAACCTGAAGCTACTCTCTGAAAATTCAGTTAAACCTCGCCACTTTGCTTCTTGTAAGGTTGGATCCAGTATCTATCAATAACACTAGCCCAGCGCAGTGGCTTGTTCCCTGCTCCCTTCCCAGATCGGCCCAAGTTCAAATCCCATCTTCGGCTGCAAAGCCATTCTTTTTCCCTCTTTTATTCTTTTGTGAATCTTGTACCTTTCATAACTTTTATTTTACAAATGCAAATAAAATAAATTATATGTCTATAATTATCAGAAAAATGTGTAGAATTTGAATATGCTATCCATGCTTCATGTTTGCATCTTGTATTTGCACCTTAGTTGTATTTTGTATATCACCTAATTAATTACATATGGAATGTGTGGGATTAAATTCAATTGAAGTCCCTATTCCATCTAATTTTGATTAGCTCACCCATGTCTTGTTCCTCCTTGTTAATCAACATTTAATTTTGATGGTTATGCAAATAAAATAAATTATATGTCTATAATTATCAGAAAAATGTGTAGAATTTGAATATGCTATCCATGCTTCATGTTTGCATCTTGTAGTTGCACCTTAGTTGTATTTTGTATATCACCTAATTAATTACATATGGAATGTGTGGGATTAAATTCAATTGAAGTCCCTATTCCATCTAATTTTGATTAGCTCACCCATGTCTTGTTCCTCCTTGTTAATCAACATTTAATTTTGATGGTTAGAAAAATAACTTGAACCTTATATTTAAATATCGGAATCTCGGTTCCGTTTAATTTGGTTAAGTTGCATCTCTTATGTTTTGTCATTTCATGCATGCATTGCATCAATATGCCGGATCTTTTGCCGTAGTAGCAAGATGCATGTTTTGCGCTTTCAGTGCTCGTTGCTTCTTCAGGAATAGGACGTTGAGTTGATGTGAGCAACAACAGGTCCTGCTACCTCTACCGGATTGCAGGCAAGGACTACTCACTTGCTATCTTTGCTTGTTTTTCTGTCTCCTACTCCTCCTATCTTTTGATCCTTGCTAGCTTTATGATACGATGCTTGTGTTTCGATCCTATTCACATGTTTACCTGGCAGCCATGAAATAGCCACACCCTCCACATCCTATTTAACTTGTTGTTTGTTAGCCTTGCGAGTCGTAGTGCATGCTTAGGAGTTGATTGTGGTTTATCTCCTATACTGCTGATGTTTAGATGGTATAGTTTAATTAATGAAGACCTGTTATGTGGGAGAACTTATATAATAAAGATAAGGCACCGGCGGAAGGCCAGCTATGGTGATTTGTTCTGCTACTGTGGCCTATGACCCGAGTTCTTTTCCGCTTATCCAAGACCGAGCGCACTACCCACACGTGGGAAGACTTATGGAACTCCCCTCAACTTAGTACCGGACTTGCTATATTGTGTAGAGAGCCACAAAGTAGTTCGGGTGTTTACCATTTGGAGCATACGCACAAGCATGATGTTGAAGATGAGAGGTTACAACTATGGGGGGCGCATATAGGTTTGCGGCACGAGCGTTAACCGCATGTGGAAGGAGGAGCAATCGTATGAGTGTTATCCTCCTGAAGCCGTCCACGCAACTTTTGGGCCCGCAAAGGAGTTTCGGCCGGTCTCCCGTCGTGGATCAGTCTCAGATAGGTGGCTCCCTATTCAATGTAGTAGTGAAGGGAAGGGTCGTGTTGAGATATCCTTTGCCTTTGTGGCTTGTTGGTTGATCGAACGTGTATGGTTACTATGGTGCACCCCTGCAGGGTTAAATCTTTTCGAAAAGCCATGTCCGCGGTTATGGACGACTTGGGTAATGTGCTGGCTAAAAAGATCATAGACATCACCGTACAATTAAATAGTAAATTTGTGTAGTAAATAGCCTTACTCGAATAATAATAATATGATTAAAACTTGATCAACGTGTGAGTGCCCGGACTTCTTCCTCGTGGGTTGATGATACGATGGAGTTGTCATAGGGCGGGTTTTGTTTGGTGAGTAGAATAGATTAGTCGAGTAAACGCTCTCTTTTCTTTTTCTAAATAGACGCAAGTCGCAGCGTGTCTCTATAAGTTGTTAGTGCTGCTTGCCACCGCTTCAATCGCTAACCCTCTTCCTCCGGAATTCAAGTTTTGATATCTTGTGAGTATTCCTTGCCAGTACTACTACTAGTACTGACCCCTTTGGGGCTGCTATTCCAATGCAGGCGACAGGTTTGAAGTCCGATGACGTTAGCTTGGGAATCCCTCCGGCTTGGCCTGGGCAGGGTTATGGTGCCTCGTTTATGTATTCTTATCCGTAGTCGGATACTATTTCGCTTCCGTTGTTATTGTATCTTTATAATGTATCTTTTGTATTCTTGACTCGGTGAGTCGTTGTTGTATATATGTTCTTTTGTGGGTTCCATCGAGAACAATTGTAATGATCATCACAATTCCACCCGCATAACGTGTGTGTTGCGACGTGCACGTTATGCCTGGTGGGCGTCCTAGGATCGTTATTATGAGGATTTGGCGGTAGCGCTCAAATCTACATAGTACCGATCCCGGAGCGTTACATTGGTCTTTCCACGTACGCACGTGGCTGCACCCACGCACGCACGCATCTCTCTACTTGCTTTGCCATGGCTCCCAAGCAGACCAAGAGGAAGGGTAAGGCCGGGAAGGCTTCCCTCAACACTGTGGTTGATATTGCCACTGCCGCCGCCGCAGCTGCCCCTACAGCACCGGCACCTCGGCACACTAAAAGAATACCAACTGTCCGGCCTCATTCTTTCCAACATCAAGTGGCACGCGCCGGCGAGGAGACCGAGCCGTCACCAGCAGCCGGGGAGGTCGTCATATTTGGCGAGCATCTCTTCCGCGGCTTCACTCCCCCTGGTAACCTTTTCTTTCGCCAGGTTCTGCACTTCTACAAACTCCGAATTCATGACCTAGCACCCAATTCCATCTTAAATCTTGCCAACTTCGTCACACTCTATGAGGATTACCTCCAAATCAAGCCGGACTTGGACCTCTGGCTTGAGCTCTTCTATTGCCATCCCTAACCAGAATAATCTGGCGGCCCTCTGCTTCAAATGCGGAGCCGTCGCACTTCAACGACATCAAGGTTTCATCTTTCCTAGGCCCATTCTCGCCAGCCACGTCAAGGACTAGCAAAAAACTAACTTCTATTGCAAGGACACGTCTCATGAAGACGAACCCTGTGATACGTCCATTTTGCATCACTATTTTACATCATAATTTATCTTTATTCATCGATATATTTCATATTATGATGCAATACTTTTGTTATTCTACCTTATTTTGCATGTTTTGCAATTATGGGGGATGCATCTGCCGGAGCCCGGAATCAGCTGGAAAAGTACATGTCAAGATACCTGACTTCGGAAGCCCCAAAAATTCCCAAAAATTCAGAAACTCATTTTTATCAGAGAAGACTCACGGAGCCAGAAGATGGGCCAGAGGGGAGCCTCCAGGAGCTGGGGCGGGTGCCCACCGCGGCTGGGGGCGGTCCCTGCCCCCTAGGACCCCCCTCCGGCTCCGCTTTGGCGTACTACTACCCCTTGACCTAAAAACATCGGGGGCGATCGACGAATAATTTTTAGCCGCCTCCACGAGGCGGAAACCAGACAGAGAGAAGAAGAGCTCCGGCAGGGAGAAAACTGCCAGGGAATTTCCCTCCTGGAGGGGGGAATCGCCGCCATCGTCATCGCCATCACGCCGGGCATCATCGGGATCATCATCAACATCATCTCCACCATCAACACCATCATCACCGCCGCCATCCCATCTCATCCCGCTGTATCAGTTCTTCTCTTTATTCTTCATAACTATGTCTTCCCCTATATCAGTAGCCCCCAAGCACCTAACTGAGGTGGCTTGTGGCTAAGATAGGTGCTTTTACTGTCAACCACTTGCTTAGAAAAATGAATTTCATGCTGTAGCCCCCAAGCGCTGAGTTGTTTTAGCCTGCAATAACTTGGAGCTGAAGACTTTAAATTTCAACTTCTTTAACATGCTAAAAAATCTGATCCTTGAGTAGCCCCCAAGCGCCGGGTTGTTAGCTTGCGACAACTCGGAGCTACCACCTGTAATGTGTGTAGAATAAACAGAAATTTGAACCCATGTAGCCTCCCAAGTGTCGAGTTGTTATCTTCAATATCTTGGGACTCATAAGTCTTTTCTGGACAACTGTAGAAAAATCTGAACTTGTTGACTATAACTTGAAAAGAACTTCCTGTAGCCCCCAAGCGCCAAGTTGTTGACTTTTGACGACTTGGAGCTACCTCCTGAACTTGTTGATGTTGTACTCTTGCAGAATACTGTCTCTCAAATGAAGAGAGACATGAAAGAACTTGAGGACAAGGCGGCTGCTTCCGCTAGGGCTGCCCTCTCTGAGAAAGAACACTCCCTCCAGCTTGAGGAGGACTTGAAACAAGCCATGCCGAGTTTGAGGACCTGAAGAAGGAGGCTGCCAACAACAAGAAGATTGCTGAGAAGGACATCAAGGACTTGAACGTTGGCTTGGACTGCTGCCGCAAGGGCATCAAAGCAATGACCCAGCGGATATTTGGTAAGCAACTCTCTCCCTTTGTGCATGCTTGACTATTTTCTTTGAAGTACCATCTTCTGATTTGTTTCTATTTTTTCTTTGTCAGGTCCAACTTCTCCAAAATAAAGTTGTCCATCGGCAACCTAATGAACGAGCTCCTGGATTATTGCCATGGACTCCAAGAAGGTGCTCATGCCATCGTTAGGTATCTCAAGGATCAGTGCCCTTTAAAGCCGGACCAGCTTGTAAAGGAGTTGTCTCGGGCTCCTGGTTATGTCCTGGCGTGGAAGTAGACCTCTTTGCGGCGGGCAACAATCCGAGTCCTTGCCTTGGCCCGGGGCTATTATCCAAACATGGTGGAGCCTGCTCTACTAACTTTGGGGAAGCCAGAGCAGCATGAAGACGGTTCTCCCTTTACCAAGGAGGACTTTAAGGCTCGGTAAGTGGAAGTTCGGCCCTTTGCATGTGGAATTACTTCCAAGATGCACCCTGATTTGTGGACTCACCACTATGATGCGGACAACAAGAGAGCTGCTTCGGTCACTCCTCCTGCAGTAGACTTTGGACGGCATCTCAGGTGAACGCTGGTGCCACAACTTCTGCTGGGCCGTTACTGTCGACTCCCGCTGCACCGACTCCTTTTCGAGTTCGTCTAGAGGCTGGCGGTGACTCCCAGCAACAAGAAGAAGGAGCTGTGCAAGTTGTAAAGAACCCAGCGGACCCACAGAGCTCGGCTCAAGGGACCGCGGCCAATGCTCCTCGTGCTGATGAAGCTGCGATGAAGGACTCCTCCGCTGGTGAAGAAAATCCAACTTCTGGTCCGACTCCTGCACAAAAAGAAAATATTTCTGTGGAGAAGGATCATCCTTTGGATAACTATTAATTGTAATGCTTAACTTATGCCGCTTGTTCGGCTTATTTGACTACTGGTCGTAAAAACTTATGCTTTTGGTATTGAAATATTTGGTGACTTGTTTTTTATGTGATGGACATGTTGTTATCCTTTTAATACAAGTCATTCTGGTTCTTATAACCCATCTGATGTTAACTTGAATAAGTAGGCATCACATGGCTTTGCTAATAGTTTGCTCTGACAGGATCGTGACCTCCTAATCCTTTTAGGCCTCATAGGAGTTCGAAACAAGTAACGCCTTTAGGTTAGCCATATTGTGAAGTTGCATCTAACTTACGAGTTAAAATCAGGAACAAGTTGGCTTTTTGCCACGTCCGAGAGTCTAAAAGCTTGAATTTTTCTGAAAGACAAGCCCCCAAGGACCTTCTAATCAAAGTTAAAAGCGCACGTACTGAGTGACTCGAGAAAAACTCTTACTGTAGGGAAGCCGGATTTATTCCCTTGATCATAATAAACGTGTTACAATGTTGCCTAGCTCTCTGGGCTCTTTGCTAAATTGTACACTTTCAGGAATTTAACTATAGTAAGGACGTAACTGTGCTATGTTCCAGGGCCTCTTTGCCTCTGCGTAGGGGTCCATCGTATGAGCTGTGTCAGCTCCTTCACTTTCACTTGCCGGCTCTCGTACATCTATTAGATAGTACGACCCGTTGTGCAAGTTCTTGCTGATGACGAACGGTCCTTCCCATGGTGGGGACAACTTGTGCATCCCTTCCTTACTTTGGACTAGGCGAAGCACTAAGTCTCCTTCTTGGAAAGTCCAGCTCCTGATTCGACGAGCGTGGTATCGTCTTAACTCCTGCTGATAAACTGCGGATCTCTTGAGGGCTAACTCCCTTGCGTCTTCAAGTGCATCCACCAAGTCCTGGCGAGAGAGATTGTTCTCTGTCTCGACATAATTGGCGACTCGTGGTGAATCATGAAGCAAATCACTGGGCATGACTGCTTCTGCTCCATAGACCATGAAGAACGGCGTGAAGCCGGTAGATCTGTTAGGAGTCGTCCGTATGCTCCAGACAACTCCTGGTAACTCCTCAACCCAACACCCGGCTGCTCGTCACAGGGGAACTCATAACCTAGGCTTGATCCCTCTGAGTAACTCCTGATTGGCACGCTCTGCTTGTCCGTTGGACTGTGGGTGCGCAACCGAAGCTAGATCGAGTCGGATGTTGTTTTCTCCACAGAACTTGGCCATCTCTCCAACTGATAATTGGTTCCATTGTCTGTGACAATGCTATGTGGATACCCAAAGCATGTAGCTATCTTCTTGATGAACCTGACAGCTGATGCTGCATCAACTCGCTTGACGGGTTCAACTTCAATCCACTTGGTAAACTTGTCAACTACAACCAATAGGCGAGTCTTCTGGCAAGGCGACATTGAAAAGGGGCCCACCATATCAACTCCCCAAACTGCAAATGGCCAAGTAATAGGAATAGTCCTGAGCTCCTGTGCTGGCACGTGATCTTGTCGCGCATACCTTTGACATCCATCGCAAACTCAGACTATGTTCTCTGCGTCTAAGTGTGTTGTCATCCAGAAGAAACCGTGCCTAAAAGCTTTTGATACTAATGACCTCATTGATGCGTGGTGGCCACAATCTCCTGCAGGATATGTCGGCCTTCTTCGGGGGACACGCACCGCTAATAAACTCCAGTAGTGCTTCGTCTGAACAGTTCCCCATCGATCACCATAAAGGACTTGCATTGTTTGATAAGTTGTCTCTTTTTAACTTCATCCTCTGGGAGTTAACCACGAAGGAGATAGGCTAAGTACGGCTTCATCCAAACCGGAATTGCATGTGCTGCCGTGACCAAAGCCGACTCTGGGTTTGGAAATGCGAGTTCTTCCTCTGAAGGCAACTTGACTGAAGGATGGTGGAGTTCGTCTAAGAACACATTGGGTGGTACTTTTTCCCTTTTAGAACCTAGCCTTGACAGCTCATCTGCCGCTTCGTTCTTGCGACGATCAATTTGCTCCACCTGGTAGCCAGAAAAGAACCCGGCAATCTGCTTAACTGCTCTTCTGTAAGCTGCCATGTTTGCATCCATTGAATCCCAAGTTACTGACACTTGTTGTGCTACGAGATCCGAGTCCCCAAAGCACCTGATGCGTTTGATATTCATCTCCTTGGCCAAGCAGAGTCCATGTAGCAGAGCCTCATACTCTGCCATGTTGTTGGTGCAAGTAAAATGTAGTTGAAGAACGTATGCCAACTTATCTCCTTTAGGTGAGGTTAAGACGACGCCGGCTCCTGAACCTTCAAGTTGTCTGGATCCATCAAAGTGCATCGTCCAGTACTTCGTGCAGGGCGAACTTGGTGAAGATGTGAAGTCGGTCCAATCGTTGACAAAGTCCACCAAAGCTTCTGACTTGATCGCCGTGTGAGGTTCGTATGTGATATGGTAAGGTGCTAGCTCAAGTGCCCACTTTGCAACTCGCCCTGTTGCATATCTATTGCGTATAATGTCTACCAACGGTGCTGAACTCACAACCTTGATGGGATGCTCTTGAAAATAGTGTTTGACCTTTCGACTTGCTAAAAAGATTCCATAAACTAGCTTTTGCCACTGCGGGTACCTTTGCTTGCAATCTTTAAGTACCTCGCTGATGTAGTAGAAAGGACGCTGTACTAGGTACTCCTTTTCTTCCTCCTTGCGTTCCACAACCACCACTGCGCTGAAGACTCTCTCATTGGAAGCTACATATAGTAACATGGGATCCTTATCACTAGGAGCTGCAAGTACTGGCGTTGTTGATTAAGTTTTCTTCAACCTCAAAAGCATCGTCAGCTTCTTGGTCCCAGAGGAACTTGTCTGACTTCTTCAGGAGTCGGTAGAGAGGTCCTGCCTTCTCTCCTAGTCGTGATATGAACCTGCTCAAAGCTGCCACACAACCTGTGAGCCTCTAGACGTCTTTTAAATAAGTCGGCTTCAGCAAGTTGTGGATACCCTTGATTTTCTCTGGATTTGCCTCAATGCCTCTTTCTGAAACGATGAAGCCAAAGAATTTGCCTGTAGAGACTCTAAATACACACTTGCCTGGGCTGAGCTTCATCTTTTACTTGCTTAAATTTTCAACGGTTTCTGTCAAGTCGGCGATCAAGGAGTCGCTCTTCTGTGACTTGATGACCACATCGTTCACATATGAGTGAACATTCCTCCCAATATGCTCCTTGAAGCAGTTCTAAATGCATCTCTGGTAGGTTGCTCCCGTGTTCTTCAGTCCAAAAGGCATTGTTTTTTAACAAAAAGCTCCAATAGGTGTTATGAAGGAGGTCTTCAACTCATCTTCCTCCTTAAGTCGAATCTGGTGATAGCAAGAATAAGCATCCAAAAAAACAGAGCAACTCGGACCCTGCTGTGGAGTCAATAATCTGGTCGATGCGAGGTAGGGAAAAAGGATCTTTAGGACATGCTTTGGTCAACCCAGTGAAATCAATGCACATGCGTAGCTCCCCTGTTTTCTTTGGTACTAAGACTGGATTAGCCACCTACTCTGGATGGAACACTTCTTTGATGAACTCGGCCACAAGGAGCCGGGCCACCTCGTCTCAATAGCTTTCCTTCTATCATCATGAAACTTGCGTAGTCCTTTCTTTACAGGTCTTGTGTTAGGGTTAATGTGTAAGCAGTGCTCGACAAGTTCTCTTGGTACACTTGGCATGTCAGAGTGCTTCCATGCAAAGACGTCCCGGTTCTCATGGATGAACTCGACGAGCAAGCTTTCCTATTTATCAGAGAGGTGTGCCCCGATGGTGAACTGCTTGGAGGACTCACCGGGGACGAAATCGACTTGCTTTGTGTCCTGTGCTGATTAGAACTTCATCTTTTCTTCTGTGGCCGGCTTCTTGAGTACCGAGTTGTCCTCCAGGTCCGCATGTTCCTTGTAGAACTTGAGCTCCTCCTGAGCACAAAACGTTTTAGCCATGGCCGCATCTCCTTGCTGACACTCGAGTGCCATCTGCTTACTGCCATTTACTGTGATAACTCCTTTTGGTCCTGGCATCTTCAACTTCAGATATATGTAACATGGCCTTGCCATGAACTTGAAATATGCAGGCCGACCGAAGAGAGCGTGATATGGACTCTGGAGGTCCAAACCTCGAAAGGAAGAATCTCCGACCGAAAATTTTCAAAAGTGCCGAAAGCAACTTCCAGATAAATCTTACCAATGGGATTTGCCGACTTCCCCGGTACTATCACATGAAAGACTATCTCTGTGGGTATGAGCTTCCTGTCCTGCAACTTCATCCTTTTGAACATGTCATAATACAGTATGTTGATGCGACTGCCACCATCCATAAGTACTTTGTTAAGCGTGTAACCTCTGACTTGTGGCGCTACCACTAAGGCTAGCTGCACCGGGGCCTCAATCCTTGGTGGATGATCTGCCTGACTCCATGTGATAGGTTGTTCTGACCACCTTAACCATTGAGGTACTGCCGGCTCGACGGCGTTGACTGCGTGAAATTTTAACTTTCTTGCTTTCTTTGATGTACTAGTGGTAAAAATGTGATAGCTGCCGTGACTCGGATGACGCGGCGGTCAACGACGGTCGTGGATAGCTGCGTCGATCTAGTGCGCAAAAAGGGGCCAAACCGTGTCAAATAGATGCGCAAGATAGAAAGAAGGAGAAAGGAAAAGAAGGGGAGGCACGGGGTTCTCTCAGTTCACTGGAAATGGAGGTTGTCTACGACAGCGATTTCGGAGCTCTGGAGATGTTTCCGAGCAGCCTGGGGGCTTTCAGAGTGGGGTGTCAGGGGAAGAAGAGAGAGGGCGAGCAGGGGATTAAGTAGGGGTGCTCGGCCGCGGTGATTGAGGTCTTAAATGCTCGAATAATTGGAATTGAACTTGGAATTCACGAGCGCGAGATTTGGGGACGAAGGAGAGCGACGCGGTCGTGGTCGTCGTCCTGCCAGTTGGGGCCAGGGTGTCAGCCAGAGGGAGGAAAAGAAAAGGAGAGGGGAGCATGCGCTGGGCTGCCGGGATGGTGCTGGGTTGTGCTGGGCTGGCTTGGTCCGAGCTGGTTCGGCCGGCCTGGCTTTCCCTTTTTTTTGAACCCTTTTCTTTTTTAGGAATTCAAACAATACATATCTTTTGAAACACACATCCAAATGGATTCAAACCAGTTTGTAGAATTTTGTAAAAACAAACTCTATCCAAGTACACTATTTGGGAATATTTTTACACAACTCTATTTACCAAATTACCCCTGGGTAGTAAATTGGTATTTGTTGCCATACTCCCTATTTTGCAAAACAAAATATTTTCTTTTGAAAATTTTGAAATTCAAGGGCACAAATGCAACAATGCAATTTGAAATTATGCATGCCATGCTTTATTTGAAACTTATGAAAATTGGGATGTTACAGTCTTGGTGGTACACAGATCATGGGTGCTAGCTGTAAAATTATGGATGTTGAAGGCCAGAATGGCACTGTTAGGAAATGCTTCCTGCAGGTCAGTACGATGGATGCTGCAAAGCACAAGCCTGTCACCAGTGATATTGTTGAGATATCAGATGAGGAAAGCATTGAGGAAGTGACACTTGACCAGCCCACCCAACCTAAGGAAGTGGCTCCTGTCCATCCCGCACAACTTGCTCAGATTCAAGGTAAAGAAAGAAAAGGAATGTTGATGTTGTTCCAACCCGTAGAAGCAGAAGAATTACAATAAACCTGGGAAGCTACAAGAATGCTGCTAGTGCTGCACCAGCAGGATACATACCTGACAAATCATCTGCACATGTAGAAGTATCCCAGGAAGATGAGGTTGTGGCCAATCTTGCTCGAAGATTTGAAGCATCTGCCAGGTAGAAAGATGCTCCTCCTCCACCGTAGCTTCCACTGGAGATGATTCAGGCTATTGGAACTAGTTTATGTCAGATGCCTCCTGAGGTGGTGTCTGCTGATGCACTTCTCTATGATAGTTCTAATGATAGTGCTTGATTGTAACATCCCGGGGTTTTTCCCCAAATTAGTTTTGCCTCTTATTTTCTTTTTCCATCATCATGACATTAGCATCATGCGCATCGCATATTTTGGAAACAAAATCTATTTTTACTAAACCCTATTTTATTTTACCTAAATTGTCGCAAAAGTTTTACCGAGACGTTCGTCTCTGTTTTCTAAAATTAATTGCCAAATTAAATTTGCAAAAGAAAAATAAAAATTTTGAGACGCGAGAGAGTATCCCAAATCGGTCCAAAGCCCACCTAACCTCCAACCCTAGGGTTTCCCCTGGTTTTCTCCTGGCTTTTTCCTTTCCCACCCCCTGCCTTTTTGTAGCCACCCTCCTTCCTTTCCGATTTTTCGCGACGAGCCACTCCACCTTGCAATCAGGCCCCTGGGTTTTGCTATCGGGTCCCTGGTTTTCTTTTCTTCCTCTCCTTATCCTTCTTTTTCCCCTTTTCCCTTCCTTCCGGTGCTCCTCTCTACCCCATCGAGCAAGCTCTCCTCTCGAGCTCCCCTTCTGTCATGGGTATGGGACACGAGTACCTGCAAGGAGTCGGAGCGTGGCCCATCAAGGGGAATCCCAGCAGGCCAACTTCACAACCAGAGTAGGATAAGGACTCACCTTGCCAACTTGTAGTAGATTAGCTGTGTCCTACAAGGACTCGACATGTAAGCCGGCCTCCTCCACCTTTATAAGGAGGGGCAAGGCGACCCAAGAGGGCAGGACGGAAATAGAGGGAACAGAGGACTTAGAGCCTCAACTCCCAACCTACACAATAGAGGAGCCGCCTCATCGGCGACTTCCACCAAGAGCATAAGGAATAACACCTAGCCACAAACAGTACGTAGGGATATTACCGGATGATGTTTCCCGGGTCCCGAAGCTGTATAAATCTTGTCTCTCGTGTCATTCGTCCACTAAACCACATCGACGATGCCCGCGCGTACATAGTCCCGTATCTTCATCGTCGGTTTATACCAGCGACATTGGCACCCACCGTCGCCAGCCGAGTCGTGTTCCAATTCGGTTTGCAAACTCGCAGCAAGCAGAGAGCCATCACGTCCTTACGGCGCCTCGCGTGGAGAACACAAGTCGGAATTGGATACACAAAACAAGAGTGTCAAAGAAAAAAAGCAGAGGAGGCAGCCACACGGAGGCGTCACTACACCATCGCGGAAGACCCAGCTAAATCCTGATCAGTACCACAGACCGGATCGGTCATGTACAAATATTGCAAAGCTGATCAAGTTAGTACACACACGCGGATCGAGTATGTCATTAATGAGCAAGGAAAGTCACGCGGAAGCCAGGAGAAAGAAAAAAAAGCGATCAAAGGAGTTAGCTTGCCATTACATGGAGATGGAGACCTCACGTGAAATAAGAAAAAAGGGGAAAGAAAAAGGAGCAAGGATCACGTACGTATCAACATGACGGAAGAAGAAAACCAGGGGTCGAGAGGACTCGGACATCAAGGCGAGCTGGCGACTGGGTCAACAAGAATTGGATGACTCCGGCTACGCCGATTTCAACGTTCGACCGGCGATCCGCCGGCTCACAAGCATCATCGGCTACAGAAAATAAACAGCTAAGTCATTTTTATATTTAAATTTTATACTTTATTTATTCAGTCAATTAAATAAAGCCAGCACCTTTGGGTCAATTCCGAGATATACATATTTGGTTTGTGAGAAAATTGCAGATCATCCAGAAGATTACAAAGCTCAATTACAGCCAAATCTCAAAATTGGGCGGTTTAAAACCCGCCATGGATTTCTAAAAAGTCGAGCTCTCAAATAGCTCACACCAAATTTATTTAAGTCGAGTTATCCATTGCTCGCAACGGATTTCTCAAAGTCGGGCTATCTATTGCTCACAACGGATTTTTCAAAGTCGAGCTATCTATTGCTCGTAACGGATTTCTCAAAATCGAGCTCTCTAGTGCTCGTAACGGATATATCAAAGTCGAGCCATCTAAATGCTCGCAATGGATTTCTTTAAGACAAGCTCTTTATAGCTTGCATCGGATTTATTGGAAAGATTTATTTTATTTACCCCCACAAAGGGATTTCTAAAAAATATCAAGGTCGTTATACTGTGGCTTATATAACATCAATGCCAAGAGCGTCCAAATGAGTTAGCACCGCAGAAATGCTTCAGCAAAGGCCAGAGAACTATGCAACTATGTAACACATTCATTATGGTGAAAGGGATAAAGTCGGCTTCTCTACAATAAGAGTTTTGTCGAGACACCCAGCAAGTGCGCCTTTATTAACTTTGATCATTGGGTCCTTGGGGGCTTGTCTTTCAGGAAAAGTTCAAGCTTAAGACTCTTGGACCCGGCTTAAAAGCCAACTTGTTCCTGATTTTAGCTGGTAAGTTCGATGCAACCCGCATAATATGGACAATCTACAGGCATGACTTGTTTCGAACTCCTATGAGGCCTAAAGGCCTTAGGAGATTGCGATCTTGTCAGCACAAGCTGTTAGAAAAGCCATGCGGGGCCTACTTATTTATCAGTATAAATTCAGAAAGGTTATAAGAACCAAAAAGACTTGTATAAAAGGATACTAGCATCACAACATCAAAAGCATATGTTTCTACTGCAGAAGCCGAACAAGCGGCACAAGTTAAGTACTAAACCTCAATAATCATCGAGAACATAGCTCTTGTCAATGTTTTCTTGAGTTGCAGGAGCCGGAGCAGCAGGCGTTTAGTTTTTCTATTTTGTTAGCAGAAAGTACATGAGTCCCAAGCTTTTCGCTACAACAACTCGGCACTTGGGGGCTACATGTTATCAGTTTAAGTTAAAGTGAAGTTCAGAGTTGGGAGCTCCAAGTTGTCGCAGGCCAACAACTCGGCGCTTGGGGGCTACTCACAGATCAAATTTTTCTACAAGTTAAGCATCAATCAAGTTCAAAAAGTTTTAGCTCCGAGTTGCAGCAGGCAAACAACCCGAAACTCGGGGGCTACATCGTTCGAAGGTCAAGTAAAAGAGTTATACATCAAGGAGTCCCGAGTCGTCACAGGCAAACCACCCGACACTCGGGGGCTACATCAGTTGAAGTTAAGAAGTTTCAATACAAGCTCCAAGCTGTTACAAATTAACAACTCGGCGCTTGGGGCTATACATATACCGGTGTAAACTCGTTTATGAAAAATCCTTGGGGAAAGTTGTGTTTTACCCAAGATGTTGCGAAAATGCTTTGTTGTGAAAAATGGTGATGATGAAGAAGAAGTAAGGAGGGTTTTATGAAAAACACGTTGCGTACAAGTGTTCGCTGAACCAACCTTACCCTGTGCGACCACATTACTCCCATATGGGACGGGTCTTAGTCGAGTACCTTGTTGTCTTAGTATGGGATACCTCGACAGCGGATATACTCCGTTTCATGAGGGGTGTGTTTGGTGACCACCTCTAACCTGGGTCCTCCAACATAGTGGGGGATTGAAGTGTATGATCTACCGCCGGGGAAAACTATGAGTCCACGAACCCAAGGCATCGACGGGAGACCGGACTGGGTGTCGGTAGAATGTTCATAAGGGCAGGGTCCTATACTAGCATGGACAAGGGAAAGGCTATGGTCGGGAGCCCGTCGTGACATACACCTTGTATGGCGAGATGTTGCCCACACGACGAGTCTTCCGGATAGTGTGGGTAAAGTGTACAACCTCTGCAGAGTGTAAAACTATTCGAATAGTCGCGTCCTCGGTTATGGACAGTTGGGTTGGCCATACTTGACCTATGTGCAAAGTTTTGAGTTTGAAAAGAAAACAGAGATGTTTTGTGCAACCATACCAACGGGCCGGTATGTGGTTGTCAGGAAAAGAAGGACCATGACGGGCTATGGTCGACAAGATGGAGTTTTGAGGAAAACATATTTTTGAGGAGAACATATTTTTGAGGAAGAACATGTTTTGATTTTTGGGAAAAACTGAAAAGTCTATTCTTTCCTTTTTCAACAAAGATATGGAGATATCGTTTTCAAAATAAAGCTTTTATCAAACAAAGTAAACCTAGATCCTTCCACGAAATTAGTTATGCATGTATACTTCTTCCGTCCCTCTCGGGGTGGCTTGCGAGTGCATCAAATGTACTCATAAGGCCTTGTCCCTGGCTATTTACTTGGTGAGATTATCAAAATCAGTACGAGGAAGAAGACATCGATGACGGCTATGCAACTAGGACGTTCTCCCAGTCAGTTGCCTGTAGGGTTATGGCAAAGGATTTGGGCTCCACGCTATTTGATGATTCCGCTGCACGTATCTGTTGAAGCTTATGACTTCAATCAAGTAAGTATATTCATTCGGTACATATGGATGTTCTTTTGATACCAGTTTGATTGTGCTCAGCGACAAACTGATCATGGGATCGCTGATGTTGTAGGCACAAGGGTACTTCGGACAGCTAGTCCGGGGTCCCGACAGACTTGGTATCAGAGCCATCCTGATTGTAGGAAACCCTAGTTAGCATGGACGTTAGTTAGGAAACGATATTTCGGTAAACCTATTACTACCAAATTTATTTTAAAATAGTTCTAATCTTCTGATCTCTTCAAAATTTCAGAATCTTACCCTTGTACTTTCAAAGATTTTTTCAAAGGCATTTTTCTATTGTCTTGTCCCCATTCAAATATATATATATATATATATAATTGACGATATCCACAATTGAGACCTAAGTAACTGGTAACCAGAAGATGAAGAAGTCTCCGAGATACCCGGAATCTACACAAGCAAGACCTTGACTATGTCAAGGAGGAAAGATGACCTAGTTGTGGCTGCCACCTAGGACTTAATCAAAGGGCTGACCTTGTTTCCCCTTTGGACTTGCACCTTTGAAGCCGCCAGGAACCAAGTTCTCAGTTATTGTATTTATGTGGCTATTGGGTACCCTCAAGAAGCTAGCAGATGAAGATCACCCCCGACAAAGAAGATTCTTCCGAAGGCCTCGCATCCGCGAGATTTCGAGACAATTGTATGTCAACAACTTCACTGCTCTGACTCAACATCAACAACTCTACCGTACTTAAGTCGACGCATCAAAACTCTCCAGACAAATGAAGGCTTCAATGATCATGACTAACTAAGAACCCTAGGATGACTAGGATAAGCTCATTGGTTGAGCTAACCCGTCCGTTACGAGTACTAGGTGTCCTTTGGTACTGGGTATACCTTGTGTGGTCTATGTCTATTTAATTGTTTTGTTGATCATGATTGTGTGTTGTTTTGGAGCTATGTGTTGTTTGCACGCCCTTTTGGCAGCACACAGGAAAACCACTTCTTTCCCATCACAAAAAAAATGGTTGGCCTTCTCGGCCTTAAATCAAGCCCTTACATAAAACAAAACAAAAGGAGTTGTTTTCCATTTGATGTACAACAGTACCCATGGGAAGCTGCCAGACGTGAAAGACAAAGAAGATTTCCAACCATGACTCTAAAAACCTAAGATTAGGCAACACGACACCTTAGAACCATTTGAGTCCACCATGAGCGGCTTCTTCAAATGCGACATCAAGAGTCCTCACTCTACCATGGAAGCAGAAGCTTAAACTAATCCTGAGTCAGATGGAGTTTTAACACCTACAACGAACATGTAAATTAAGAAAAAAAAATCAATCCATTCTTCACTAACCAGCTAACCCTAGATTAGAATCTAACCAAGGTAGCCACACCTGAGCAGGCCGTCAAGAAAAAGGAGGACCTCCACGACCAACCAAGCACAAAAAGTGCTCTCAATACTGACGAACTAGATATGTCTCCAAAACAAGATTAGAAGATTACCTCTCAGACTAGATCCTCCCTAACACAAAGATGCTAACAAGAACTTGGTAATTAGGAGTATCAGCGGCCTTCTTACCCCAACTTTCATCAGAGGAGGCAAGCAAAGAAAGACTAAGTACTCAAGTGGAGACATCTCACACGGAGTTTCCACTAACTTATCAAGGCTAACTTAAGCCCCTCAAGGAGAAAGTTTTCCCGTAACGACTTGATGATGTGGATGCACCCAACCCACCTATGAAGGTTCTTACAAAGAAACAATGGAGATCTTCAACGTCCACCCGACCTAAGGTGCACAAGAATGAAGGCAACCTATCCGAAGGTATGCGAATAAGAACAAAGCATCAGGAGCACCATCATACGATAACCTTTAACACTAGACCGATGGCAACATGATTCCGGACTCCGCACGTCTTTTCTACCAACTAGAAGCCAAAGAGAGTCAAGTATACGAAACTGACGCACCTTGTGAGGTCAACATTCGAAGAGTCTCCATCCAAAATCCTAAGGAGGCAACAAGATCAGGACAACAAGGCTACACCAACCCGAAGCTCCCAGAAATTTCCTCCAAGGTGAAGATCGTCAAGCTACTCAAAGGAGGTTACCCCTCCAAGATGATAGAAGATGCACCCACAAGCGCCAAAATCCTCGAGTTTTCCCTAAAAAGTGGAAGTACTCTAGGTATGTCCTAACACGGTATATATTTCCATGCATCGTAGCCTCAAAATTCTCGAGGAAACACGACCAGAAGCTTCAGCAACATTAGAGGGATGCATCAATGCCTTCAACAAGACCATGATGTCTAGAGAAGGCTACACACATCCTCGACAAGTCAAGCTGCTGCATTTCAATTAAAGTGCCACCAGATCAAGCTTAGAAATCTCGAGGCCGAGATTTATTCTAAGGGGGGAAGACCTGTAACATCCCAAATTTTGAAACTAAGTTAATCCACAATTATAAATGACCCAAAAATCAGAACCAACAAAAACTTTTGAAACTCTTCACTAATGGTTGAGTTTTCCTTCTTATTTCTTGTTTTACCTTGTGTGTTTTGTTGCTTGTCTTGTTAATCAACATGTATCAACCTATAAACTTAACCAATGTAATCTCTAACTCTTGTGACCACGTCATGGCAGGATAAATCATCTAGATATTTCTAATACTCTATTTTGGCCAAACTACAATTTGAAAGTTTTGATTTAACAAAGACCAAAGGACCTAGTTTTGAGAAAATAAAAGAGTGAATATTTACAAAATTAACATGTATAAAACTAGGGAGACAAATGGGTTACCATCTCCTACCTATTTTTAACATGATATTTTCACAAGGATATGAAACTCTTATTTTAAATATTATTTGCAAACACTACAAATGGGAAATATACTAACCCATCCATCTTTCTTGCACCTTCAAGCCTCTCGAAAAACATCCACTTGTGAGTCGAACACATATTCAAAACTCCTGCCATGATCATGCTTAACCATCACCTCTCGACTATATTGAGTGCTTGAATTTAAATTGAATTCCTTTAGCTTGGTTGACTTGTGTTTGACTTGCTTGGATTGTTGAACCTTTTTGAGATGATTGAGTGCCTAGTCTTACTGGCGCCGCAATCAAGAGCGATTTTTGCAGTAAACCGTTCTCAATCGCGTCTATTTAGTTTGAAGGCCAAGCGTCAGTAAGAGTACAAGTTTTTCGTCATCCAAAGGTCTACAATGGGGCCTACTTTTTACAAAGAAAAGGTTGGCTCCTACGCAAGCAAGGAGCATCCCCGCACCACGGAAGGCGCTACTTCCAGAAGTACGTCGACGAGGCCGCCAGGAAGGAGGTCAAGGACATCTTCGGGGGGCGCTGCCGCAGTGCGCCCCCGCACCTTCAGGGAAGCGGGCTCCTCTCAGCCTTGATGCTGAGGGAGTCCTCTTCATCTTCATCGTCGTCCTCCTCGTCGTAGCTGCTGCTGCGACTGCTGCTGTCGCTCTCCGCGCAGCAATCCTCGCGTCCTCCATCGGCATGGAAGATCTTCACGGAGAGCGTCTCATCCCCGTCGTACTCGAACGACAAGTACTGCCCCCGGGTAAGGCGATGGGAGCGTGCGAACGCTTTCCATCCCTTCCCCAGGAGCATGGAGCCGTCGACGGTGTACTCCGCTTCGACCCAGGAGGGGCCGTTGGGACAGCCCTCGACCTGTAGCCAGTAACCGGTGGGCCGGCCGTCATCCGCGTCCACCGCCTCCGCGAAGGAGTCCGGCAGATGAAGCCGGCCGCGCAGACTTCTATCCAGATCCACGACGAACTCGAACGGAGGGAAGCCGGTGTGGGTCGTGCTCCTCGAGGAAGGGCTCGGCGAACCTCCCGCTCCGCGACTTCCACGACCTCTGCTTCCACGACCGCAGCCGCCGCCGCTGCGACCGCGTCTCGCTCGGCCTCGGGGGGCAACTCTTCCGCGACTACCGGACGCCACTTCTGCTCCCGCCGAGGACGAGCGCAAGCGACCAGCTCCTCTCTTAGCCCCCGCCATCGATGCGCTCGCCACCGAGGAAGAGTGGGGCTGAGGAAGGAGTGAAGAAAAATCAAGATCCTGAGGGGTGTCCCCGCCTTTAATAAGGCTCGGACACGCTTTCAGCGGCCGTCCCCTCGCTTTCCCGAGAATCGAGGAGGCTGGTGCAATTACTCCACCGGATGGATAACTTCGAGACCCGTGGGACGCGCACCTCCGTAGTGCGCGGCTCTGGCGGATGTGACAAGACGATCAAGACCTGACGCCGGGGACCCACTTTGACTCTTTTTGGTCATAGCCCCAGCGGCAGAAGGGCGTGGCCGCCAGGACTATGCCCGGGGCTACTGTTGCAATAGTGGAACATGGGGTTCCCCTGATGCGGTCAAAGTGGGTCCATCGCACATGGGCCCACCAAGGAGACACTCAAGGCTAAGGCTCAAGACTGGCAGGTGGGCCCCCCTACCTGCCCCGCAGCGTCCCGACGCGCACTACATCGACAACCAAGGCAAAGGACTCGGGGACCCTCCGGGGCCCACTCGACCCGAAAGCAGGCACGGAGGTCTTGGGACCCCGACGCCCAGCAGGAGGCCAGGCTCACCCCCGGGAACCAACCTCCACCGCGCCAAGAGGATAAGCTTGCCAGCTCTGGCTGGAGGCTCCTAGAAGACTTGGGCGCCAAGAAGACAGAGGCGCCAAAGGGGGGCAGAGGCGGAAAAGCTGTCAGCCTCTGTCCTCCCTCTCTAGAAAAGGTGGGCGATCTCACCTACCCCCTCTGAGAAGAATACTTGGACGAGAGGAGGCCACGTCGCATCCTAAAGAGAACCCGGAGGGGTTTTCCGCCAAAACCCCTCCGGCCCCAAGGGTGCACCTGTGGTATCCCCTTAGCCTATAAAAGGAGGACCGAGGCACCCAAGGAAAGGGGGGAGCAATCATCGTTGAGTTGGAGGCTAGGCTAGGTAGCGCACAAGTACGATATTAGCATAGGTGAGAGGTGATCTCCTCCGGTCAGGATCTTCTCGTCTTAAACCTCTAGCCAACACCTCCCGGGTTCTCACCCGCGACCACCATTGTAAAGCTACACCATGATACACCACTCAATCCAGACATGCAGGAGTAGGGTTGTTAGCTTCCGGGCGGCCCGAACCTGGGTAACTCCTTGTGTCTCTGTGATGCTTGCTAGTACGTAGATCTTGAGCGTAAACGAAGCCCCAGGGCGGAAGACGATCTTCGGCCTCCTCTGCGCCCCATACCGAACATAAAAAGGGGGTATCCTTTACTCCCGGTGTCCGTGATCCAAGACACGACACCATGCCACCTCTCTCTCCCCCTCACTTACTCACTCTCTCCCTCACTCCCAATCGTTGTTGTTCGTCCCTCTGGAAGCACACCGCACCCCACCAATCAGTGAGCCATCTAGGCCACCCTCTCCAACTCGTGCTTTCTCTTTCTCACCCCGCAATCACCCCAGTTTGGCGTGGACGCAAACAGGCGCGAGAGTCCACGTGACCACGCCATCATCACTCCCTGCCCCTCCGCTCTCCATTGGGCAATGGCTCGCAGTTGGCAATCCTCTCTGATGACCTAGATCAAGCTCGCCCTATCCGCGCTCACCCACCCATGGCCGCCGTCCCGTTCCCGACACGGCATCAAACCCTAGCACGCGTGGATCGCTGACATGGATGACACCACCACCCCGTCGCCTCCTCCCTGCCCCACGCTCGCGCCTACACTCCATCAACACCTGCAGCTACCCTCGGACCCCACTCCCTCTCTCGCTCTACAAACCCTTGCCTCGCATGCCATCAGCACTAGCACACTCCTCTCACTCCACCACACCACTCCGGCGCCGCACCGCTACCAATCACACACGCTCTAGACTCGACCAGGTCCGCCCTGGACACTGCCCACGCCGCACTTCGCTCGGGCCTATTTAAGGGCACCCCGCGCCTCCTGAACGAGTCGCACCACCTCCTCTCTTCCCCAATCAATCCTAGGCCGAACGGCTGCTGCTCTGGCCCTCTCCTCCCTCAACTCCATCCAGAGCACCACCGCGGCCATCCCCACGTCGAACCAGTGGTATAGACCACCTTCGGCCTCACCGTTCCGTAGTACAACTTTGCCATGCTCCACTGTAGCCTAACCCCTGCTCAATTTCATCTTCTAACCCCTGTAGCGTCGAGTTCTTTTTCGACCTAACTCGGCCTCCGCCGCCCGCCGTCAATCTCCGGTGTCCGGACCTCCCGGCAAGCCCTGACAGCATCACGAACTTGATGACGTCTCCCTGAGCTTGCTCGACCTAGTTCTCCATCCCGGGGACCCCTGGAGCTTCCGGCGACGAGCTCGCCACCCATCTGCGGCAGCCGGAGCGGACACCACCGTCTGTTTTAGTCGTCGCCGGCGTGGGGCGACGTGGCCCATCCTGCGCCGTCCATCGCGATATCAACGGTCGTCGTGCCGTACCCCTTCGCTGGTAAGTGGATCAATCTCAACCGTTAGATCTAGATCCAACCGTAGAATACCCCTTCGGCTTAAATAAGAGACTGACCGGTGGGCCCCTTCTGTCAGATATTCAAAATCGCGGCCGCGCACTTTCTGGAAGTATGCCAACCTCTCTGGAAGACGTATCCCCATAGTACGTGTTTGACGTCACCCTCCTTTTCTTTTATCCAGTCTAAACAAAAATTCCAGAAATCCTTTCAAACTTCAAAAATTCATAACTAAATAAATATTGACTCAAATAAGGTGAATCCAATTGCATTAGCTCACAATTTCAAATCTGCATGCAATGACACTAGTCCCATTCCATTTAAATTTTTATAGATTATTTGGTTAACTATTTTGTGTTCTGTCTATTTAATGATCAAACCTAAATAACTCAAATATAACAATTTCAAATGACCCCAAACCACTTCTGGTGGTCCACCTGTACAAACACCTCTCAAATGCCACTGTTCCCATATTTTTGGGCTTAGTCTAATTAACATAGAAATAGTACTTAGAAATTCATGTCTTTAATCAAAAATCAATATGTTGAGTTCTGTAGGTTCAAAAATTATGAAACTTGTTTGTACTGTTAGGGTTTGAAATTATCTATCAAACCATACTAGTCCCATGTGGTTTAGGTTGGTTACTAATAAATAGTGACTTATTGCAACAGAAGGATTTATGTATAAACTTTTTTGTTTCTGATACTCTAGAAGCCCAAATAACATGAGACCAATTCTGTTAGCTTATATTTGTGCAACCCGAGCTTCCCTCAAATTTATAGGATTTTTGGGGCAACATAGATTAGTTGGTCCTTTAATTAATGGGTTCGCCCTTTTCTGCACATATAAAATTACAGTAAAACATTATGTATTCAAATAACTTGGAACCAATTTTGCCAGACTCTGATTTGCGTGTTCTAGTTAACCATAAATTTTCATAATTTTCTGAGCAGTAGAAATTAAATCATGACTTAATTCGTGAGTGCCTATTTTCTGCACAAGAAGAATGGTATTAAAGTATTGGTAGTTCAAAAATTATGCCCAATCCAATTGTGTTGACCTCCTTAGGTCAGTAGATTGTTGTAGTTGTTAAGTTTGTATTTTTGTGATGCTTTGGTGAACACTTGTGTGATTGTGTGCTTCTCGTTTACGGCGTTTAGACGTTCGCGATTTCGGATATTGCAACGGAGGGGATCTTATAAGGAAAGAAATGGATTATTATTATTATTACCTTATTATTGAGTGAGGAGAAGAAGACCAGGAACAAACTCTATGCCAGGCAAGCCATCTCTTTGATCATGCCATGTTGTCCTATTATTTTAGTATCCACGTTTTAGCTATGTTAAATGCATGAAAGATTTTAAGTGGTGTGTGCCACTAAAACCCCTTTAAAAGGTAATGTTTTCCAAATTATACATAAAGGTTTTGACACCCTATGTAGATATGCTTAGCTTAGTAATTTATAAACTCTAGGTTGGGCAAAACAACGTTTTACTCAAAACTCGTTTATGAAAAATCCTTGGGGAAAGTTGTGTTTTACCCAAGATGTTGCGAAAATGCTTTGTTGTGAAAAATGGTGATGATGAAGAAGGAGTAAGGAGGGTTTTATGAAAAACACGTTGCGTACAAGTGTTCGCTGAACCAACCTTACCCTGTGCGACCACATTACTCCCATATGGGACGGGTCTTAGTCGAGTACCTTGTTGTCTTAGTATGGGATGCCTCAACAGCGGATATACTCCGTTTCATGAGGGGTGTGTTTGGTGACCACCTCTGACCTGGGTCCTCCAACATAGTGGTCGGGAGCCCGTCGTGACACCTTGTATGGCGAGATGTTGCCCACACGACGAGTCTTCCGGATAGTGTGGGTAACGTGTACAACCTCTGCAGAGTGTAAAACTATTCGAATAGTCGGGTCCTCGGTTATGGACAGTTGGGTTGGCCATACTTGACCTATCTGCAAAGTTTTGAGTTTGAAAAGAAAACGGAGATGGTTTGTGCAACCATAGCAACGGGCCGGTATGTGGTTGTCGGGAAAAGAAGGACCATGACGGGCTATGGTCGACAAGATGGAGTTTTGAGGAAAACATATTTTTGAGGAGAACATATTTTTGAGGAAGAACATGTTTTGATTTTTGGGAAAAACTGAAAAGTCTATTCATTCCTTTTTCAACAAAGATATGGAGATATCGTTTTCAAAATAAAGCTTTTATCAAACAAAGTAAACCTAGATCCTTCCACGAAATTAGTTATGCATGTATACTTCTTCCGTCCCTCTCGGGGTGGCTTGCGAGTGCATCAAATGTACTCATAAGGCCTTGTCCCTGGCTATTTACTTGGTCAGATTATCAAAATCAGTACGAGGAAGAAGACAGCGATGATGGCTATGCAACTAGCATGTTCTCCCTGTCAGTTGCCTATAGGGTTATGGCAAAGGATTTGGGCTCCACGCTATTTGATGATTCCGCTGCACGTATCTGTTGAAGCTTATGACTTCAATCAAGTAAGTATATTTATTCAGTACATATGGATGTTCTTTTGATACCATTTTGATTGTGCTCAGCGACAAACTGATCATGGGATCGCTGATGTTGTAGGCACAAGGGTACTTCGGACAGCTAGTCCGGGGTCCCGACAGTAGTGGTGTGATGAAAAACTTGTATAGTCATGTAGATCTTCATGTTTGAATAACTTGAAACTTGCCAATTGTTTTGAGATGTTAAGTGAATTAATGCTTAAACTTGCTGGTTATTTAAGTTAAGGCTCATTACTGAAGAACTACTGTTAAAGCTTGAATTTATAAAGTTTCGTCATGCTTGTAAGTTCGATAGGCAAGTGTTTTCATCAAATGAAAGTTTGGTTAACAAGGGAGACAATGTAGAGTTTTTGTGGTTATTCTTAATGTATGTTCTATAGTCATTCTTGTTTCAGTTGCTAGTGCTTGTTTGCTTTGATATCTTTGCTAGCCAAAAACTCTGTACTGAGCGGGAATGCTGCTCGTGCATCCAAACTCCTTCAGCCAAATATCTTTCCAACAGTGTCCACCATACCTACCTATACGTGGTATTTCGTGCCATTCCAAGTAAATTTGTCATGTGCTACCTTTAAAACTTCAAAATACTCAAATTTGTGCCTCTGTTTTTAAGCTCATTAGGAAGTAGTGAGTAAGTTTTGTTATATCATGTATCAAGCAAGGTCATTTCCCCACTTTCACCTAGTGAGGATGGATTACGTGCTCACTTAAATTTGACGGGAGTTGGCAAGGGTTCCCAGCCCACAAAATATAAATTCAACATCATTAATATCTCCTTCACACAATGAACCTGAGAAATCGGTCAAACATTGGCTAGTGATAAACAAAGGAGAAAGAGGAATATACTCGTTCCTCTATGGGAGCCACTCTCACAAGTCTAAAAGCCTTGCTTGGTACGGGGGACTAACGGATTTCTTTACTGTGGATTCGTTGATGAAAGCATGCATATCTGAAAATCATTTTACTTCTGTTTAATAAAATAAAAAGCTGTAGCACATGATTAATCTCTGCTTCCCTCTGCGAAGGGCCTTTTTTTTCCTTTATGTTGAGTCAGTTTCCCTCTTCTTTCTATCTACTCAAAGCAAACTTGCAACACTGACTCTGGGTGCAGTTGATTATATTGCATCTTTTTTCTTAATCATGATTATTTATGTTGACTTTATCTATAAGATAAGCATGTTGAAAGTTCAAGCAATGCCGAAATTTGCATCTTCCTTTGTGTTGACTTCAAACACTTTTGACAAGACCATATTACCTTGAAAACTTACATGTTATGATTAATCTTTATGCTTTCATGTCTCCAAAGTATTATTCATGAAAGGTTTTACTTGAATGATGCAACTTGTTTATTCATTGTTTGCTTGATTATCAAATATAGAAAATTGTTTTGGATCACTTTATTCATATCATAAGCTTTACATTGTTGTTTGATCAAGGTTATGATAGTAGCATGTCTCATCAAAAATTATTTTTTGTTTATCACATACCTACTCGAGGACGAGTAGGAGTTAAGCTTAGGGATTGTCGTGTCTTGGATCACGGACACCGGGAGTAAAGGATACCCCCTTTTTAGGTTCGGTATGGGGCGTAGAGGAGGCCGAAGATCGTCTTCCGCCCGGGGGCTTTATCTACGCTCGAGATCTACGTACTAGCAAGCATCACAGAGACACAAGGAGTTTACCCAGGTTCAGGCCGCCCGGAGGCTAACAACCCTACTGCTGCATGTCTGGATTGAGTGGTGTATCATGGTGTAGGTTTACAATGGTGATCGCGGGTGGGAACCCGGGAGGTGTTGGCTAGAGGTTGAAGACGAGCAGATCCTGGCCCGGAGGAGATCACCTCTCGCCTATGCTAATCTGGGACTTGTGCACTACCTAGCCTAGCCTCCAACTCAGCGATGATTTCTCTCCTTTCCCTTGGGTGCCTCGGCCCTCCTTTTATACGCTAAGGGGATACCACAGGTGCACCCTTGGGGCCGGAGGGGTTTTGTCGGCAAAACCCCTCCGGGTTCTCTTTAGGAGGCGACGTGGCCTCCTCTCGTCCAAGTTTTCTTCTCAGAGGGGGTAGGTAGGATCGCCCACCTTTTCCCGAGAGGGCGGACAGAGGCTGACAGCTTTTCCGCCTCTATCCCCCTTTGGCGCCTCCGTCTTCTTGGCGCCCAAGTCTTCTAGGAGCCTCCAGCCGGAGCTGGCAAGCTTATCCTCTAGGCGCGGTGGAGGTTGGTTCCCGGGGGTGAGTCTGGCCTCCTGCCGGGCGTCGGGGTCCCGGGACCTCCGTGCTTGCTTCCGGGTCGAGGGGGCCCCGGAGGGTCCCCGAGTCCTTTGCCTTGGTTGTCGATGTAGTGTGCATCGGGACGCCGCGGGGCAGGTGGGGGGGCCCACCTGCCAGTCTTGAGCCTTGACCTTGAGTGTCTCCTTGGTGGGCCGATGTGCAATGGACCCACATTGACCGCATCAGGGGAACCCCATGTTCACTGTTGCGACAGGGATGTTGATACGTGTCAAACGTATCTATAATTTTTGATTGTTCCATGCTACTTCACTACAAGAAATATGTTAACTAGTGACCTTCTGACAATGACCGTAGAAAAATTTGTCACAAATCTATGACCATTTCGAACCAATTGGTCATAAGCTGTTTGGGATGATTTAAACCCGAAAACATAACGACCATTTTGGTCAGAAAGGTCATAGAGGTTTTACTCAAAATGGTCATAAGGCAGACAGTAGTGGTTTACTACCTTACTTCCAAGGGACTACCACCAATTTAAATTTGTCTTAACCTTTAAATTGTTGTGAATTGCTATGACAAGGTGCCACCTCATTGATTTGACTATATGTCCTGCTTAGTTGTCAGTTTCATTTATCATTTTTTTGCTTTATGTGTCGTGTGGGACCCATCCTGTAGATATATGGGACCCACCATCACTCAGCTGCATGTGAGACCCACCCTGCTGGCCAGTGGGACCAACCATATGAGACCCACTGTACTGACCAGTAGGACCCTCCCTGATGACAAGGCAGAAATGTACCTGACGCAGGGGACCTCAACCAATATTGCAACAAAAAGAGCGTGCCGCATCCGGGAGTCAAACCCGCTACCTCCTACTGTCTGAGGCGCAGTTAACCATTGGACCATGGGATGGTTGTTGTTATGCTAGCCCATCGCCCCTTTTAATGCATCTTCTTGTGCTCCTGGGCCTGGGCCTTGGTAGCGAGACGACCTATTTTTTTTCCTTAATTTTTTTGCTTACCAACCGGGTTCTTCCGAGTGGGCTGGTGCATTGAGGGGAATGGGCCGCTTGGCCTGGATCAGCTGCGTTGCTGGTCTGGCCGGCTCGGCTCACCTGTTTTTTCTCTTTTCTAGTATAACTTTTGATTTTGAACTCAAATTTTAACCAAATAAATTTTGTAAAGATGGCCTCTGTCATTATAGACTATCAAGGATAGTTTTAGTCAAAAAAATATAAAATACACCTAATATTAAATATTGCTTTCTATTTGAAGAATTTGATTTTTTAAATGCAATCAAAATTGACAACACGACCGTTCTTAGCTACCAAAACGGCTCACCGGAAGCGGAACATCCAAATGTATAGAAAATAAATAGAACACTTTATAAGTACATATCACCCTGGGTTAGACCAAATGGCTGCATGTAAAAGACTTTCCATCCACCTGTTATGAAAATGACAAATTCATGCCGATTCAGCTGGAAGTGGGTCAAATTTGAACTGCAACTTCTTTATATTAATCTCGTGATTTTTCAAAAAAAATATTTTTAAATACACAAATAGCTATTTCATCAGAGATATACCAAGAGTTTCGCAAGATTCCATCCCTAGATATGAACGGTCATGCCGACAATTTTGACCGCTTTTGAAATCGGTATAAACAAATTAAAAAATCAAAACAATAGAAAACATTCGCATTGTGTCATATTATGTGACATGGTATCAAGGAAAAATTATAAACTTGGAATAATATAAATATCTTTAAAATATGTTCTCTGAAATGAACTATCATATATGAAGATTTATGGCTTTCAAGCCAAATGACCATTGTTATGGCCACGTCCATAGTGTAGTTTGTTGAAATAATTTCATATTATGCACAAGTGTGTATATTGCAATGGAGAACAAGTTTGCCGAAGAGAGTTTTCATTTTCTCTACACGAAAAAATCATTTTCGTATTTCCGAGTTTCAAAATTGTGTTGTTCTGGGAGACAAGGGGTTTCCTGAATTGGCCCATTAATTATTAGCCATCTGGAGATTGAGAGGAGTATGTGTCTCACGCGCAGGGTGCGTGTGGCGACGGACGATTCTCATGGCGACAGGGTGCGCTCCCCTTCTCCGGTGAGGCGCGCCAGCAAGGTTCGCCGGCGCAAGGGGCGCCGGGCGGCGGAGGTGCCCCTGATGACCAGGGGCGGCGCGGTGCGGGGGCCGGCGGGGGCTGGTCTCCCCTCGGAGGATGAGGGCGAGCTGGGTGCTTCTCCTAGGGCACCACGGGCGGTGGTGTGCCTAGGCGAGTTCCTGCTGGCGGAGTTCGGTGGTTCTCCCAGGGAGGGGGAGCTGCTGGATCTGTCGGCGGTGGAGGTGCAGCGGGGCGTTCCGGTCCAGGGCCGGCCGCCGCCTCTGCCGGTGGCGTTTCCGGCGCTGGGCTCCGTTTTGCCCGTGTCCGCTCCGTCGTCGCTGGCCCGGGGGACGGGCTCCTCGGCGGCGTTCCAGGTGGGCTCCATCTCCGTGCCGGTCGGGCGGGCCTCGGGTGGCTCGTCGGGGCCGGCTCTGGAGACTTCGGCGGCGGGGTCCCCGGCGGGAGGAAAGGAGCTAGGGTTTCGCTCCCCCTCCTGGTGCGAGGTCGTGTTGGGCCAGTTGGGCCAAGTGGGCTGGTCGGAGTGTTCTGGGCCACCTCTGGGTGGGCCGGCGGACGGGGTTTCGCGGGCCTCTCCTAGTGCGTCGGGTTCTGGTGGGCACGCTCTGGACAGGGGACCGGACGTGCTGGTGGGCCTGTCTGGTGTGCCGCTGGTGGGGGAGGAGTTGCTCGGGGCCCAGTCCGTCGGTGGAGATCGGTCTGTGTCCCCCACGCCACTATTTAAGTGGTGGTGGCTCCCCCGTGGAACCCTAGATCGCGATTTAGGGTTTCCAGCATCCACCCAGGACGTGCGCCGCCACCGAGCTCGTGCGAAGATCCTTTTCGCTCCGCCTTCTCTCGGTCCTCCGGCGCCGCCCCTCCTGGTGGTGATGGATCGAGACTGGTCGGACCGAGCGCGTAGGGGAAAGAGGAGCTACGACGACATGGGCCGCGGCGGCGACCGCTACCGCGTCGACGATCTCCGGCTGCGGCTCGACCGTGAACAGGACGCGGCGCGTCGGGATCAGTGGGAAAGAGAGGAGGAGTTGGCGCGGCGAAGGGAGGCCGACCGCCGGGAGGAGGAGCGTCTGCGGGCGCAGATCCGCATCCCCCCAACGTGCGAGGGCGCACTACGGGGCGGGAGGTCGGTCGGCGCAACCAATCTGCCCCGGGGTCGTCCTCTGCAGGGGTGCCGCCGGCGGGGGGGGGGGGGGGGGGGCTCCGCCGGTGAAGGCTGCGGCGGATGCTTCGCTGGCCTGCTTCAAGTGCGGCAAGCCGGGCCATTTTTAGGCGGCGTGCACCGAAGACCCCTTCTGCCTCAAGTGTGAGCAGAAGGGCCACTTTACTGCAGTGTGTCCGGTGTGCAGCAAGGAGATGCAAGTCTCGTGGGCCGGCTTCGGGATTTAAGGCAGGGGCTTTTTCCATGTCTCGGTGCCTGAGGAGAAGATGTCCAAGCCAACCTCCAATGCTGCCATGGTGGTGATTGAGAAGGGTAATTTCGCTGTGCATGAGGTGGAAGAGGAGTTTAGGGAGCTTGCGGATGACAAGTGGGATTGGCAGGTCAAGCAAATTAGCAGAACAGAATTCTCCTTGGTGTTCCCCTCTAAAGAACTGCTGCGCATGGCCTGCCGGGGTGGCGGTCTGGTGCTGCCGATCACGGCTTATAGGGCGGTCGTCTCGGAGGTCTCGGGGGACCCCCGGGCGACGGAGACTCTGGAAGTGGTGTGGGTGCGGCTGCTTGACGTCCCGGCGCCGCTACGGGATGAGAGGATCCTCCTGGCTACCACTTTGGAGATCGGTTGCCCTTTGGAAGTGGATGCCTCTCGTCTGTCAGAGGAGGGTGCCCCCATTAGAATGAAGTTTGCGTGCAGGTCACCGGTTCAGTTGAAGAAATCAATCACGCTGTTTGCCAACCTGCAAGGTTACAAGATCGAGATTGTGAGGGAGGACGATACTACCGAGAATGGGTCTCCTTTACCTCCTCCGCCGCCTCCTCCGCCGTGGGGAGACAAGGATGATGCCCCTGAAGACCCTATTCTTAGCTCGGATGATGACCTAGACTGGGATAGTCGGAAGGCTCGTGAGAGGGAGAAAGTGAAGGCCAACTCCAAGTCCTCGGCTGGTAAAGCGGGTGGGGAGGGGATTCAGCCAAAAGTTGTGCCGGAGGGGTCCCTGGAGCTACAGGCGGAGCCGCCCGCGACAGTAGGGGCTGCCGCGGCTCCTGTTATGCTTCTTCAACCTCCGGCGGTCCCCTCTCTCCCGGCGTCGATGTTCTCCCAATATGGCTCCAATCTGACAGAGGATGGAGATGTGTTCAAGACGCTGGGAGCGATTGTGACGGCGGTGCAAGCAGATGTGTCGGTGGGGGCTCCTGAGCCATCGGTGATCAGCGAGGTCACGGCCTCCCCGACGGCCAACGCTGACTTCACCTCCGGGTGCTCGGCAGCTCCCGCTGATGGGGGGCGGTCAGCATCTCGGGAGCGGGAGCGGCGGAGCAAGGCCAACCAGGACAGACCCGCCCGAGTTCTGGCCATCTCGCGCTCTCAGAGCCTGGGGGCGGCTGAGGCGGAAGGCTTTGTGGCTGATTCCCAGGTTTCGGCCAGTGTGGGTGCCTCGCCGGCGCAGAACTTGGGGGATCTGTGGGCGGTGGAGGCTATCCCAGCGCTGAACGCGCCGGTGGCCCGTGGTCTGCGCTCCAAGGCGACGCCGATTGAGCTGGTGCGGAAGAGCGCGAGGGGGGCCGGCGCAGCTGAGGACAAGATTCTGGACCGGGCCGTCCGGCTGACGGCGGAGAAGAATGCTCCCCCTTCCAAGCAGAAAACCCCAGGTACGAACCTCGACCCTATCTTTACTATTCTGCAAGATTTGCCAGATGCCCATCTTTTAGCGGTAGCAGCGGATAGCTGTATCTCCTTCTCGTCGGCGGCTGGTCCGCCGGCCGAAGTTCTGTCCATTATCCGTGCCAATGAACTGGCGCAAGCAGCCCTGGCAGAAACCCGGGTGAGGTTGGAGCAGGAGTTGGCGGCAAGCAAGACCTTGACTGGTGGCAGATCCTCACGTCTCCCTAGGGGGGGAGACGTCGACTGCAGCGCGGGTGGCGCCGGATGTTGCCTGTTCCCCGCTGGGTCGGGCACCTCCCTCATCGACCCTCCTCCCAGGCAAGGCCCATCTTCAACGCGCAGGAGAGCAAAATCTGCGGCGCCGCAGGGGCGGCGCCCAGTGACCCGCCAAGCACGGGCTAGAGGGGAAGTGATTTAATGCGGATCCTGTTTTGGAACATTAGGGGGTTCAGCTGCAAGGGGCGGCGAACCCAGCTCAGAGAGCTACTAATCAGGCATCAGATCGACGTGATATGTCTCCAAGAAACGATTAAGCGAGAGTTTCTGGACCAGGAGCTGCAAAGTATTGAAATCGGCGACAAGTTCTTTTGGTGCTGGCTCCCAGCAGAAGGTCATTCGGGCGGAATGCTGCTGGGGCTTAGGGAGAGCACCTTCGAAGTGGAAACCACCGACAGGGGTCGGTATTTCCTTAGTGCGGACTGCCTCTTTAGACCTCTCAATCAGAAGATGACCCTCATGGGGGTGTATGGCCCTGCCAACCACGCAGACTCCCCTTCCTTTCTTGACGAGCTCTCGACGAAAGTGGCGGCGAGCAGATACCCCATCCTGATGGGGGGTGACTTTAACTTGGTACGGGGGGCTCTCGACAAGAACAATGACAGAATAAATTGGCCTCGGGTAGACATGTTTAATAATTCCATTGCGGCTTGGGCGTTGGCCGAGATCCCTCGCACGGGTGCGAGGTTCACTTGGTCCAACAAGCAGAGGAACCCGGTGCGTTGTGTCCTAGATAGAGTCTTCCTTGATTCAGCGCTGGAGGCGCTTTTCCCGCTGGCGTCCCTTTGTGCGGTTCCAAGTATTGGGTCTGACCATACCCCCCTTGTCTTCGATGCGGGATTGGTTAGCCCCCCTAGGAGTAACCGCTTCTTCTTCGAACTAGGGTGGTTTGAAGTGGACGGTTTCCACGAGCTAGTGCGTTCGAAGTGGCTCGCTTTGATGGGATCCGCGGGGGGTCGCGACATAGTGGATTGGTGGAACCACATGAGT
Organism: Puccinellia tenuiflora; assembly: GCA_012064385.1. NCBI lineage: Eukaryota > Viridiplantae > Streptophyta > Magnoliopsida > Poales > Poaceae > Puccinellia > Puccinellia tenuiflora. The sequence goes on from QRDG01001074.1 coordinate 146,775, forward strand.
GTGGGTCTTCGGCAATTTCTTAGGGGTTGGAGTTGCAACATGGGGAAGGAGGCTAAAGCCAGCAAGGTGTCCCTTCTCGCCCAGATTTCGGATCTCGACTCTAAGGCCGATTCTCTGGGCCTCGACGATGATGAATGGCTTTTCCGATACCATTTAGAGGACCAGCTGTTGCAGATCTATAGGATGGAGGAGGAATTTTGGAGGCAGCGTGGTAGGGTCCGGTGGGCACTCCAGGGGGATGCAAACACGGCCTACTTTCACGCGGTCGCCAACGGGCGTCGAAGAAAGTGTCTTATCTCCTCGCTTCAGTCGCAGGGGGGGAATGATTGCGGACCCAGTCTTGATCCAGGAGCATGTTTATGATTTCTACCGGGCGTTACTGGGAGTGACTGCCCCCCGTCATCTAGGCTTAGCGACCCATATCTGGCCTGACTCCAAACGTGTCTCGGATGCGGAAAACCTGGCACTATCCCTTACCTTCTCTGAGTCGGAGTTAGAAAGTATTGTCCTTGACATGAAATCCAACACGGCCCCCGGCCCGGATGGTTTCCCGGTGCCGTTTTTCAAGAAATTCTGGCCTGAATGCAAGCTGGGTGTGCTGCATATTCTGAATGACTTCGTCCTTGGGAGGATCGATGTCTCTCGTCTCAATTTCGGGGTGCTCTCTTTGATCCCTAAAGTCCCAGGGGCGGACCAGATCACCCAATTCAGACCGATCGCCTTGATCAATGTCATCTTCAAAATCATTTCTAAAGCGTTCGCGTCCAGATTAGACCCCATTGCCAATCGTATCATTAGCCAGACCCAGACAGCCTTTATGAAGGGACGCCACATTGTCGACGGTGCCCTTTCTTTACTTGAGATCATCCACGAGCTTAGGGTGAAAAAGCTGGGGGGCATTCTCCTTAAGCTCGACTTCGAGAAGGCGTATGACCGTGTCAATTGGTCCTTTCTCCTTGAAGTGCTCCGTAGGAAGGGGTTTGACGCCGGGTTCGTCCATAGAATTGAGCAGTTGGTGTCTTGTGGGCAGATGGCCATCTCTATTAATGGACAGGTTGGTCCTTATTTTAGGAATAAGAGGGGCATGAGGCAAGGGGACCCTCTCTCGCCTCTCCTGTTCAACTTTGTGGTTGAGGCCCTCTCGGCGATGCTCTCCGCGGCCTGTGCGGCAGGCCATATCCAGGGGGTGGTTCCCCACTTGTTCCCCGGGGGTGTCTCCCACCTGCAGTATGCCGACGACACCCTCATTCTGATCCAGGCCAATGATGAGGCCGTTGCCAACCTCAAATTCATCCTACTCTGCTTCGAAGACATGTCAGGGCTAAAGATCAACTTTCATAAGAGTGAGGTGTATGTTCTCGATCAACCGGCCACAGAGCAACAGAGGATCGCAAATATGCTAAACTGTAAGCTGGGGGATTTCCCGTTCTCTTATCTCGGCCTTCCCATTTCTGATCGGAAGCTGACGGTCGAACAATGGGCCTTCCTGGTCCAAAGTTGGCAGCCAAAGTAGAAGTCTGGTTGGGCAGGTTACTCTCCTCGGGAGGGAGACTTATCCTGTCCAACGCGTGTCTTGAGGCCCTTCCTACGTATGCGATGGGTCTCTTCTTGCTGCAAGACGGTGTGCATGAGAAGTTTGATGCGGTCCGGGCCAGATTTTACTGGGAGGGATCTGGCCCGAAACGCAAATTCCATATGATCAATTGGCCAGCAGTCTGTCGTCCCAAGGAGTGTGGTGGGCTGGGGCTCACCAACACCAAGCTAATGAACAAAGCCTTGATGCTGAAGTGGATCTGGAAGCTTTACCAGGAAGATAATTCGCTGTGGAGTGCCATCATCAAAGCCAAATACCCAGAGGCAACCAATATCCTCGCGTCTCCATGTCGGGGCGGTTCGCAGTTCTGGCGCAGCCTCCATAAAATCAAGGATCTGTTTAGATTAGGTGCACGCCACTATGTGGGTGATGGAACCAGAACGCGGTTCTGGTCTGACTGGTGGGTCGGGGACTCTCCCCTTAGTTCGTTGTTCCCTCGGCTTTTCGCTATTGCGGAGCAGCCTAGTATTCTGGTATCGGATGCCCTTCAGGGGGAGGGCCTCCGATTTCGCTGCTCTTTCGACCTAGCCTGTTCGGCGCAATGGACTGCCCTTCGTGAGCTGCTCGTCCCGATTTCCCTGCAGGCCAGCCCGGACCAAATCTCTTGGGCGCTAGAACCTTCGGGGAGGTTCTCGGTTGCCTCAATGTACTGCGCTCTTGCCCAGGGAGCCTCGATGGTCCACAGTAGGGATGTGTGGTCTGCCAGGCTTCCCCTCAAAATAAAGATCTTCACTTGGCAGTTGGCCCTTGACCGGCTCCCTTCTAGCTCCCAACTGGCAAAGCGTCAAGCCCACCGCAATGGGTTGTGTGTGGTCTGTGATGCTCCTGAGGATGCGGCCCATATCTTCTTCTCCTGCCCGCTGGCTAAGCTTGGCTGGAGTACTATTCGCTTGCTCCTCGGCTGTGGCTGGTGCCCAGCCAACTTCCCGCAGTTTTTCGCTATTCTTCATGCTTTGTCGGGCCAGTAGCGTAGGATCAGCTGGGTGCTTTTCGCTGCGCTAGGCTGGGCCCTGTGGACTACTCGTAATAAGCTAACTATTGAGAAGAAAGCTCCCAAACATCGGCTGATGTGATTTTCAAAATGCTCATGTTCTTTCAGGTATGGTCAAGGATGGCAAAGGAGCAAGATCAGCCAAGGTTATCCTCCCTCGCAAGCGCCCTTAGAGACATCTACAGCTCCATCCGCCCTCAAATGCCATGATGGGCGGCTTCTTATCCGAGTGTGTTCGTAGGCATGTGTGGCCTTCCGGCTTGTCTTGGGGTGCCGGCCCCGGTACTTCCTTGTTGGGTGTTGCGTCTTGGGCTATGCTGTATGCCGCAGCGGTGTGTGTTGTGTCGTTCAAACTTGCTTGTATCGTTGAACCTTTGCTTTATTAACTTAAAGCAGGGCATTTATGTCTGTTATCTAAAAAAAATTGTGTTGTTTTGTTAAGCACCTACCAAATGTTTGTTGCAGAATTGGACCATACCAAATTTGAAAAATACTAGGACTCTTTTAAAGTATAATCGACCAAATGGTTACGTGTAAAATGCTTTCCATCCACTTGTTATGAAAATGACAAACTCATGGAGATTCAGCTGGAAGTGGGTCAAATTTGAACTACAACTGCTTTATATTTTGCTCGTGATTTTTCAAAAAAAACCATTTTTAAATACACAAGTATCTATTTAATCAGAGATACACTAAGAGTTTCGCAAGATTCCATCCCTAGACATGAACGGTCATGCCGACAATTTTGACCGCTTTTTGAAATCGGCATAAACAAATTTAAAAAATCAAAAAATAGAAAACCTTCACATTGTGTCATATTATGTCACATGGTATCAAGGAAAAATTATAAAGTTGGAATAATATAAATATCTTGAAAATGTGTTCTCTAAAATGAGCTATCATGTATGAAGATTCATGGCTTTTAAGCCAAATGACCACTGTTATGGCCACGTCCATAGTTTAGTTTGTTGAAATAATCTCATATTATGCGCAAGTGTGTATATTGGAATGGCGAACAAGTTTGCCGAAGAGAGTTTTCATTTTCTCTACATGAAAAAATCATTTTCGTATTTCCAGGTGTCAAAATTGTGTTGTTTTGTGAAGCACCTACCAAATGTTTGTTGCAAAATTGGACCATACCAATTTTTAGAAATACTAGGCCTCTTTTAAAAGACAATTGACCAAATGGTTGCGTGTAAAAGGCTTTCCATCCACTTGTTATGAAAATGACAAATTCGTGCTGATTCAGTTGGAAGTGGGTCAAATTTGAACTACAACTGCTTTATATTTTGCTCGTGATTTTTCAAAAAAAAAATTAATTTTTAAATACACAAGTAGATATTTCATCAGAGATACACCAAGTTTTTCGCAAGATTTCATCCCTAGACGTGAATGGTCATGCCGACAATTTTGACCGCTTTTTGAAATCGACATAAACAAATTAAAAAAAATCAAAAAATAGAAAACCTCCGCATTATGTCATATTGTGTGACATGGTATCAAGAAAAAATTATTAACTTGGAATAATATAAATATCTTGAAAATGTGTTCTCTTAAATGAGCTATCACGTATGAAGATTCATGGCTTTCAAGCGAAATGACCATTGTTATGGCCACGTCCACTGTGTAGTTTGTTGAATTAATCTCATATTATGCATAAGTGTGTATATTGGAATGGCGAATTAGTTTTCCGAATAGAGTTTTCATTTTCTCTACGTGAAAAAATCATTTTCGTATTTTCGAGTGTCAAAATTGTGTTGTTTTGTGAAGCACCTACCAAATGTTTGTTGCAAAATTGGACCATACCAATTTTAAAAATACTAGACCACTTTTAAAGTACAATTGACCAAATGATTGTGTGTAAAAGGCTTTCCATCCACCTGTTATGAAAATGACAATTTCGTGTCAATTCAGTTGGAAGTGGGTAAAATTTGAACTACGAGTGTCGCATTGTTTGGTCGTGATTTTTTACAAAATATCTATGTATTGTTGTATCCTCTTTGTAGCATCGCACAGACACTTTTCTAGTATTTTTAAAAATTTGTGTGCTCCAATTTTGTAACAAAAAATTGCTTCGTTCTCACAAAAATAGAGAGAGTTCAAGTTTTTTGTTGTTGTCATCATAACTATTCTGGCAAACTGGGCTAACACTGGCCCAGTCTAGCTCTATTAGGCCCGTTAGACAGCGGCTGAACCAGCCAGAGCCGTCGGATACCGATCTGACGGTCCCAATCGCGGGCGTCTGGTATAAAACCAGCGCGTCGCCACCGCCCCCCGAGCAAAACCCTATCTCCCGTCCCCTTCCTCCCTTCTCTCTCTCGCGACGGCGACCGGAGAGCAATCGAGAGAAGCCACCGCGTGCTGAGCTCCCCTTGTCGTGGTGGATAGCACGGCATACCCATCAGAGATGGGGAAGATTGTGGAGCAAGGCAACGATGGTGTTCACGCGGGATTGGGTAACAATCACGCAAACACACGCGATGTACCCAGGTTCAGGGCCCTCTTGTGGGGGTAACACCCCTACGTCCTGCTCTTCTGTTTCTTATTGCTAGATCACAAGACTCGGGCTACAATGGTGCTCCTGGAGCTGTTTCCGGTGATGGCCGGCTTGACCCACTAGCCGGCTGGAGGTTGTTGATGATCCTATCTCTGTGTGTGTGTGATTTGCGTGTGTGTCTTACTTGCCTCTCGCAGGGGGCTCCAGCCCGCCTTATATAGGCAACATGCTAGGGTTTGGGGTTACAAGGAAATTACATGGTTGCCCCTATGACATCATCTACTTTACAGTCCGGCTGGAGCTAGATCATCATGATGCTGTGGAGGAAACGCCCGACAGGAAACACTATTCACAGGTGACAGTTGCGTGATGCTGGCCCATGGGTTCGGACCAGTCGGTTGTTAGGTCCGGCTTCATCCCAGCCTGACAGATGCAGCTGGCTTGACCTAGCCGGCTTGAGCAGTCTGAAGAATGAGCATCTTTAGGGTATCCGGGGATCATTTCCCTGACACTAGCCCCCGAGCTCGAGGAGTCTTGTCTGCTTGCTGGGAAGGCTTTGCGAGCTTCCCTGAGTTTTGTTGCATGCTGCTGAGGTCGAAGGCTCCGGCTTGTGAGTTGCCGGCTTGCTTGGAGATCTTGAAGACGGCTCGTCCGGCTGCGGGCGGCCGAAAACTGAAGACCTTGACGATTTTTCTTGAACAGCTTGAGGGTTTGGATCGTGGCTCATGTCAATCACGTTCCCACGTCTTGTACGGCTGGCGGTTCCCTGTCCGGGATTCGAGGCACGACTCCTCGGCTTCATCGTGCAGGATTTTTTGCGGCAACCGTTCGCTGGTGGGATCTTTTGCGGGAAACGCGGCAGTAACCGCGCGCCACGTGGCGTACGAGGACGCGATCCTTCCGCCGCATCTCGCTTTAAAAGAGGAGGAAGGGGGAGCAGCTCTGGTTACCGTTCCCCATTCTTGCGTCTCTTCTTCGTCTGATCCTCGAGCTCTTCGTCTCTCTCCGTCTTCTTCCTGCGTCTTCGTTCTCGTCGGCGCCGTTCCTTCTCCGACGGGGAACAGAGCTTCAATGGCGAACTCAGGCTCCTGGATGGGCTCCTGTGTTGATGGCGCGGAGCTCGGGAGGCTCCGCGGGAGGAGATATCTTGGCCTGAAGGAGGAGGTCGGGACCCGCTCCACTGGCACGGCCGAGATCTCGCCGGACCCCGGGGAGGGCGAGTTCGTGGTATTCTCTTCGCACCTGGTGAGGGGACTGGCGCTGCCTGCGAGCCCCTTCCTCCAGCAGTTCTTGAGTTTTTATGGCTTGTAGCTTCATCATCTGGGAGCCAACAGCATTACGCTGCTCTCATGCTTCGTCACCCTCTGTGAGGCGTATTTGGGCATCTGGCCCTGTATGGAGATTTTCGGTATGCTCTTCTTCCTCCGGGCGCAGACTACTGGCAAGAGGCTGCGTGATTGCGGGAGCGTTTCAATCTATATGAAGAATCCCCTCTTTCCCAAAGTCCATCTGCCGGACTCCATCAAGAAGTGGCAGAGCACATATTTCTATGTCCGGAATCTCACGGAGACGGACCGGATCGGGCTTCCTGTCTTCTCGAACGTGCCGCCTGTAGACAAGTCCTGGAACCGGAAGGTGCCTGTTGACGAGGTCCTGGAGGAGGCCGTGATGGGCCAGCTGAAAGAATTGGTGGAAGCCGGCTTGACCTCCAGAGATCTGTCTCTGGCTTGGATGTCTCGTCGGGTGTTCCCGCTGCAGGCCCGGGAGCACAAGATGTGTTTCTACTTCGGGGTTAGGGATCTTACCCGGGTCAGCATGGAAGTCTTGGAGCCGGATGAGATGTGCTATTGTGCCGCCGTCGTGATCACTAATCGGCTCAAGCAGAACTGGCGGTTTGGGCTCAAGCCGTTTTCTCGTGCAGAGCGCGCCCCTGAGGTTAACTTCCTTTGTCGTTATTTGTCTCAAGTTTCTTCTGGCCGGCTGGTGACTTGATCCGGCTGGCGCGTTTTTGCAGCTTTGCGAGCTTCAGAGGGCTGAAGACCGGGACGTCATCTTCGAGGAGGACCTGGCGGGTCCTCTCTCTTAGGAGCAGATGGCCCTCGTCGAGGGGGCCGCCTCCGCCGAGCAGGCGGCGGAAGTTGAAGACACCGCCTTGGAAGGTGAAGCGGGTGATGACGCCCCCGTTGTGTCTGATGCGGGGAAGAGGACGGACAGGCGCGGCGATACCACGGATTCGTCCGATGCTGATGTTGATGTTGACGTTGTCGGTGACGACGATGCGGTCACACCGCAATGAGCCCCGCTCCTTCGGCTACCTCCGATTCCGACCCCGGCGCCTACGAGGACCCGGAGCTCGAGCGTGATGCTCCCTCTCCAGTTCTGTCGTCCCGCGGTAAGTCTCTCGTGCCTAGTGTCGTCGAGCAAGTTGGCGGTGGCGCTTGCGTGGTTGTAGATCTCTCCAGTGGCTCCGATCCGGACTCTGAGGGTTCTTCTTCCGTGCCAGCCTCCAAGCCGCCCGTATCCACCCGTAGGACCAAAGTGCTGGAGGCGGTCGCTCGGAGGGCTCAGGCAATGCCTCCTCCCCAGACCATGAAGGAAAGGCGGTCGAAGGCGGCCGCCGACTCGGATGCGGGCAGAGTCATCCGCAAGCAGGGAGGCTCTTTCGCGAAGCGGAGTGCGCTGCCCGCGAAGAAGTTATCTTCGGCGTGGAGCCGGCCGACCACTGCCGGCTTGGCGCCTTCTGGGAAATCGGTGGCGGAGAAGAAGGTGGACGCTATCGAAGCCGAAATCAGGGCTAAGGTTGCTGTAGCGGAGGAGGTGGAAGAGAATCAGGAGGCTCCTGCCGGTGGAGACAACACCGAGGTGATTGGTCATGCTCCTTGAGCTGACCCCAATTATGAGTTGAGTCTTGGCGATCTCGAAAAGGCTTTTTACGAGTGTATGGCGCAGGCGGACTTTGCTGCCGAGGCTTTCAATGCCAATATGACTGTGAAGCAGCTGGTGGCCTCCAAAGAGGCCGAGGCGAAGGCGAAGGCAGATGCGTCAGCCAGCGAAATAGCAAAGGCCAAGGCTGGAGGTGTGGCGACACCGGCCGCTTCGAAGCAGCCGGTTGACGACCTTGTCGTTTCCGCGAAGGGCGTGGATGTGTCCGCTAGCGACACGAAGCGCCCGTCGGACGGCGCGCCGGCTCCGTCATCGAAGCACGCAAGGAGGAGGAAGCCGGAGGCTTTGGGCACGCGTGATGGGTAAACCCTTGTGCGGAAATAGTAGTTCTCGTAGTCCATGCTTCTTGTCGTGACGTTTTCGTTGTCGTGCAGGGAGCCGCATGCGATTGGTGGGACGAAGCCTGATGCCTTGGTCAAGCCCGCCTCCGAGTCCACTCATGAAGTTCCTAAGGTGCAAGAGGCCAATCCGCGTTCAGAGATGGTGAGAGCGGAGACGGACGCGGTGTCGGGTGGCACGGTGCCGCCAGACGCAGCTCCTCTTGTGGCGGACCTCGACCCCTCGGCTTCCGGTGGCATTGATGAGGTAATGGTGGAAGCTTTTGAGGCAATCCCCCGGCCACCCGCGGCGACTGAGGGTGGCATCTTCCTCCTTCCTTCTTCGTCCATGGCCGAGACGGCCAAGGACAAGGCCATGGCGGTGGCGACGGCTTCGCTTCCCGGCCCGCGCCAGTCGACCTTGGTGAGCTCTCCTCCGTATTCAGGACCGACGCCGGTCGGACTGGATGCTTCTGGGGAGTTTCCGCTTGCAGTGTTGGCAGAGAAGAGAGCGAAGGAGCAGCTGGCCGACATCACGCTGCTTCGCTCGTCCGTGGAGTACACGCTTGCCAATGCAGCCGGGGAGATCATGACCCTCAAGCGAGAGCTTGACGGCGCCAAAGGTTTGGTTTCTTATTCTTGCCGTATTCCGCCTTGGAGTCTTGGCTTTTCTTTTGATTGCTTGACTTGGCGATGATCTTGCTTCATTACGCGACTCCATTTCTCGTGCTGGCTTGGAGAAGCAACTGGCAGCTTCGGTCCCCCTCAAGGTTCTCAACGACAAGCTAAAAGAGAAGGACGCTGCCCATGCGCTGGCTGTAGCTGATCTCCAATCGGTGGCGGAAGTATCAGAGGAGCGCTGCCTTGAGGCTGTCCGGCTGGTGGAAGAAGTGAAGCGGTTGCAGGAAGCAGAGAAACAGAGGCTGGGTGAGGTCGAGACCCTTCGGAAGAACGGGGAAGACCTGAGACGCAAGTTGAAGGAGGCTGTGGATGCCCATAACCAGACCGTCCAGGCAACCAAGGAACGCGAGCTTGAGCACGAGCGGCTAGTGCGCGGCCTGGTTTCGGAGGTGGAGCGTGTGAATGAAATCATCCTTGGTACGGGATATCCTCTTTTCCTTCGTCTTTTCGTTTGTAATTTACTCTCTGATTTTATCGGCTTGATGTGTAGGCTTTTATCCTGAGGCGGACACGCAAATCCAGAAGGCGGCTGCCTTTGAACACGCGCTGCCAGAATCTTCTGGCGCTGCTGCTGGAGCCATGCCGTCTGCCGCCTCCCGTCTTCTTCAATTTTGCCAGGAATTCAAGTTGCTGAAGGAGGCATCCGGCGGCGTCCTCGAGAATCTATGGCCGGATGCTCCCGCGCCTGATGCTCTCCACGATCTGTCCATCCGGCTTGACGGGGCGCCTGCTGGCATCGACAAGCAGGTGGAGATGGCGTCTCGAGGAGGCACCGACATGGCGTTGGCTTTGGTGAAGTCTTGGTACCCCGAGGTGAAGGTGGATATGCAGACGGGGGGCTTCCTTACAGGCACATCTCTTGAAAGCTTGCGCCCGGAGATTCTCATGGCTTCAGGCGGATAGCCAAAGCGGTTGACCTGACGCAGCTTGTCCCTGCTGAACCATCTGCAGCAGCGCGGCCGACTGAAGGTGCTGAAGCCGGCGACACTGCTGCTGCGCTTCCTTGATTCGCTTGCTCCTCGGGATGTCGGGCGTATTTGTATAGCTGTTAATTTGGATTAATGCTTGGCTTGAACTATTGCCTGTTGTGATGTGGCTTTGTTTCCACTTTGTCAACTGCTTCCTTTAGAGGCATTGCCTTTGAAACTGTTGAGCTTTTGTGTTAGAATTTGTGTTTGACTTGGTGATGATATTCACCATATCTAGCCCCCGAATTTCGGGCCGGCTTGAGTATCAAGTCGGGTCGAAATTTTATGCTTCTCTTCGTTTTGTGTTTCTTGATGCCGTTCTGATGGCGTAGCAGCCTCCTAGTCTCTAACCTGATGTTCGCCCGGCTGCGCGGAGCCGGCTTGGCGGCTGCGCAGCCCCCGGGTTTGAATTTGTTGCCGGCTAATGGCGTGGCAGCCCCCGAGTCAGTGACTCGGGGTGTTGTAGATGTTCGTCCGGGTGCGGGACTATGCAGCCCCCGGGTATGAGTTTTCTATCGGCTGACGGCGTGGCAGCCCCCGAATCCATGATTGGGGGTGTTGTAGATGTTCATCCGGGTGCGAGGAGCCGGGTTGGCGGCTGCGCAGCCCTCGGGAATGAATTTGCTGCCGGCTAACGGTGTGGCAGCCCCCGAGTCCCTGACTCGGTGTGTTGTAGATGTTCGTCCGGGTGCGCGGAGCTGGCTTGGCGACTACGCAGCCCCCGGGAATGAATTTGATGCCGGCTAACGGCGTGGCAGCCCCCGAGTCCCTGACTCGGGGTGTTGTAGATGTTCGTCCGGGTGCGCGGAGCCGGCTTGGCGGCTACGCAACCCCCGGGTATTTTTGCCGGCTTGTCGCGTGCAAAGGCCACGTGTCGGGTTTGTTCTAGCTATATTCCTGCGCCGGCACTGGTTGCCTCCTCGGCTTCTCCACCCCGGATTTTCTGTGGCTAACTGACCGTCTGGATCCTTTGTGGTTTGTATCCTCCATGTTGGTGGCCACATGTCACTTGGGGATGCGACGGTGACGGTTGGGTTGCTCTTCCGCTCCTGCATAAATAGCAGCGCGGGCGCGTTCGCTTTGCTTCATCCTCTCTTCTTCTCTTTTCGTCTTCTCCAGAAGTTGTAACATCCCGGGGTTTTTCCCCAAATTAGTTTTTCTTGTTAATTTATTTGTTGCATCATCAAGACATCATCATATTTCTTTGTTGCAGATGTGGTTTTCGAAAAATTCAAGTTAAATAAAATGGGTATATTTTCTCATCACATGTGTCCCAAATTAATTTTGGAATTAAACAAATAAAACCAATTTAAATTATTTTCAATCAATTAAATAAGCTTACAACATATATCTTGATATTATATTTTTGTAGTAAAATAAATATGGCCTTTTATTTTCTTTCTCTCCTTCTAAAATTCTGAGGAAAAGAAAAGGCAAAGGAAGGGAAAAATAAGAAAAGGCTGCAGCCCTCTTCTCTCCTCTCTCCCTCTCTTTTCTTCTGGCCCGCTTCCTCTCCCAAAAACGGCCCAACCGGCCCAACACCCCTACGCTATCATCTCCCTCGTACGGACAGGACGCGCACGTCGCTGTCCGCACTCGCGACCGCGCCGTCGCCCTTCCCATGCCACCTCCTCTCCTTTCCAGCTATAAAGCCGAGCCCAAGGCCTCCTCCCCAACCCTAGCTCTCCTCCTTCCCCATCAGCCGCCGCCGCCTCTTTTCTCCTCTCCTCCCCTCTGTCTTCCTCCTCCCGAGCCACCACCGAAAAACCACCTAGCCGGAGGAGATCACGCCGTCGACGCCATGGGGTCTGCGCCGGGCTAAGGAGGAGCTCGACCACGTCTACGTCATCCTCTGCGCTGGAGACCGGAGCCGTAGCTGTCGGAGCGCCAGGATCTTCTTCCCCTATGTCGTCTACGTCCGTCCGTGAGGAGCATGGCGCACAGCCACCACATCATCCCGCCGCCGTGGTCATCCTCGAGCTGGAACGCCTACATTGTTGGAAATAGGCTTGTGTTTTAGGGCAGTCGAACCGACTCGGGGAGTGTCTCGAGTCGAGTCGAATCGTCGAGTCAGAGTCTGTTCTGACTCGACAGCAGTAGTAGTAGTAACCGGGACTCAAAAGATGTCTTCGAGTCCGGCAGGTACACTAGGTTCCGGGTACGTGGAGTCGAACTCTCGACTCCTACCCGAGGAAGTGTCGAGTGACGGAGTCGGCCTGTCGACTCCGGCACCTGGTAGTTCGAGTGACAGAGTTGGTCTGTCGACTCCGGCTCGTGGACACGTCAGCGCGGGTGTTGGCGGTCTGGAATCTGCGAGAAGGTTCTAGAAGCACAGGTGTCCTGGACACCTGTGCAGGCCCGCGCGTAGCAATGCGACATGTGTCCTGACGAGGACAAGTTCGTTTTTGGCTGAATGGAAAGATCTAGCCAGATATTTTGTAGGACACCCTATAAATATCCCATCAATAGAAAAAGGGAAAATTGAGGCAAACCTAGTTTCTTTCACAGATTCTTTGGCACACACTCCCCTCTCTCTCTCTCTATCTCACGGGCAACAATTGGTATCAGAGCCTGAGTTCTTGAGAGATCTCACCGGAGATGGGCGATGGAAAGGCGCTTATACCGGCGGAGGCGAAGGAGGCCACGAGCACGCTGGCAGTCCAGCGTGTTGTGCGGGAGGCCGGTAGTTCGTGGCCGCTGCTTACGCGGTCAAACTACGCGGACTGGGCGCTGCTCATGCAAGTGAAGCTTGAGGCACGCCGAGCTTGGTCCGCCGTGCATGATGGCACGGAGGAGCGCGAGACGGACCGGGCAGCAATGGAGTACATGCTGCTCGCCGTTCCGCCGGAGATGATCTCCACACTGGCGTCGAAGAAGACGGCCAAGGAAGCGTGGGAGGCGATCAAGACGATGCGGGTCGGAGACACCCGTGTCCGGGAGGCGAAGGCGACGGCGCTCAAGAAGCAGTACGAGGCCATCAAGTTCGGCGACAGCGAGAATATCGACGACTTCGCCATGCGGCTGTCGTCGCTCGTGTCGCAGCTTGGGGTGCTCGGCGTCACCATCACCGAGCCGGACACAATCTGTAAGTTTCTCTCGGTCGTTCCCACGAGGTTCTCGCAGATGGCATGCTCCATCGAGACCCTGCTCGACCTCGACACGCTCCCCATGGAGGAGCTCATCGGCCGCCTCAAAACGGCTGAGGAGCGACATGAGGCGGAGAAGCCGGAGGCCAAGCAGGCTGGGAAACTACTCCTCACGGAGGAGGAGTGGTTCTCTCGGATGCGCCTGCAAGATGGAGGTGGATCCTCCAGCCATACCGGACGCGGCGGCGGCAAGCCGCGCGGTCGCGGTAGAGGCAACTCAGCTCGTGGAGCTGGGAACCCCGGCACGTCGAAGGACGCGTGTCGGTACTGCGGAGTCGTCGGCCACTGGGCGCGAGATTGCCGCAAGAAGAAGCGCGAGCAGGGCGAGGCCCACCTCGTGCGCGGCGGAGGCGACAATGACGACGCGCTGCTCATGATGCAGGCGTGCACCATTGCGTCGGCTCCGCAACTCCCAGCGTCGACTCAGGCGGAGTCGGGCGCATCGGAGGCGGCACCCTCGTCTCGACCGGTGGCAGAGTCACGGACTCGACCGGTGGCAGAGTCGGAGGGAGCGTCGACTCCTCCGAAGGAGCACTCGCGGATCCATTGGGTCGCGGAGTGGGACATGCCGGCTCAAGAGGAGTCGAAGAAGGGGACTCGGGAGGAGTCGAACCTCTTCCTGCTGGAGGAGAAGGCGCAGGTCAACCTGGCGCAAGGAGGGGACGCCAAGGAGGGCGTCTGGTACCTCGACTCGGGCGCCACCAACCACATGACTGGTGACCGCGCCGCGTTCGCGGAACTCGACACCAGCATCGTCGGAACCGTCAAGTTCGGCGACGGCTCGCGAGTCGACATCTGCGGGCAAGGGACGGTGCTGTTCGTCTGCAAGTCAGGCGAGCACCGGGCCATCACCGGGGTGTACTATATACCCCGGTTGAACACGCAGATCATCAGCCATGGCCAGTTCGACGAGAATGGCTGCCAGGTGCTGATCGAGGACGGGCTCCTCCGAGTGCGTGACAGGGAGCGGAAGCTCCTGGCAAAGGTCAGGCGGGAGCCGAACCGGATGTACAAGCTGGCAGTGCGAGTCGCCCAGCCTGTGTGCTTGGCAGTGCACGCAGGTGTCGACTCGGCCTAGACTTGGCATGCAAGGTTCGGACACCTCAACTTCGACAGCCTGCGCCGACTCGCGAAAGGCGGCATGGTGCGTGGCCTCCCTCTGGTGGAGCACGTGAACCAGCTCTGCGACGCCTGCCTAGCAGGGAAGCAGCGGCGAGCCTCCTTCTCCAAGCAGGCGAAGTTCCGGGCGAAGGAGCGACTCGAGCTGGTCCATGGCGACCTCTGCGGGCCGATCACCCCGGCGACTCCAAGCGGCAAGAGGTACTTCCTCTTGCTAGTCGACGACCTGACGCGGTACATGTGGCTCGCCCTTCTTGCGACGAAGGACGAGGCCGCAGTCGCCATCATTCGACTCCAGGCGGGAGCCGAGTCGGAGTCCAGGTGCAAGCTGCGCACGCTGAGGACGGATCGCGGAGGCGAGTTCACCTCCGGCTCCTTCACAGCATACTGCGCGGAGCTCGAAGTCGAGCGTCACCTGACGGCTCCTTACTCCCCGCAGCAGAACAGAGTCGTGGAGCGACGCAACCAGACGATTGTGGGCATGGCCCGCAGTCTGCTGAAGGCCAAGAGAGTCCCCGGCGAGTTCTGGGGTGAGGCGGTGTCGACGGCCGTGTTCATCTTGAACAGGTCGCCCACCAAGAGCGTGGACGGCATGACGCCGTTCGAGTCCTGGCATGGCCGCAAGCCGGATGTGCACTTCATGCGCACGTTCGGGTGCCTGGCGCATGTCAGAGAGACGCGACCCGGGCTGAAGAAGCTCGACGATCGCAGCAGGCCGATGATCTTCGTGGGGTACGAACCCGGCACGAAGGGTTATCGGGCCTACGACCCGGCTACAGGCCGAGTCGCCATCACCCGCGACGTGGTGTTCGACGAGAACGCGCGTTGGGACTGGAGTTCGCCGGACTCTCCGGTGAACATGTTTGGAGCCGACATCTTCACGGTCGAGCACATGGTGTTCGAGCCGCAGTCGACTCCAGGGGACGGGAGTGCGGGTCGTGGACCCGACTCGCCGCCTTCACCAGGTTCGACTTCCCCGACTCCAGGAGCCGGGAGTGAGTCTCCCCCAGCTGGTTCTCCAACGACACCGGGGTACTCGACAGCCGAGTCTTCGACTCCCGGCTGTCACAGGTGTCGAGTTCGTCACGCCACCATCAAGGTATGCAAGTATGCTTGATGGAGAAGACGACACCGAGCTCAAGCACAGGTTCCGCACTCTGCAGAACGTGCTCGATGCGGGTCCGGCTCAGGAGCCGGATGAGGAGCTCCACTTCCTCGCCTCCGAAGAGCCTGGCTCGTTCGACGAGGCCAAGTCGGACGCAAGCTGGAGGCGTGCGATGCAGGAGGAGCTCGAAGCCATCGAGTCCAACTCGACTTGGCGGCTCGCCACCTTACCACCAGGTCACCGCGCGATCGGCCTGAAGTGGGTCTACAAGGTGAAGAAGGATTCACACGGCGTGATCCTTAAGCACAAAGCTCGCCTGGTGGCGAAGGGCTATGTGCAGCGGCACGGGGTCGACTACGACGAGGTCTTCGCTCCCGTGGCCCGACTCGAATCAATCCGACTCCTGCTGGCGGTGGCCGCAGATTCGGGTTGGGACGTCCACCACATGGACGTCAAGTCAGCCTTCCTCAACGGCGAGTTGGAGGAAGAGGTGTACGTGCAGCAGCCAGCCGGCTTCGCTGCAAAGGGGAAGGAGCACCTGGTGCTCCGACTCGACAAGGCGCTCTACGGCCTCAAGCAGGCACCAAGGGCATGGAACACCAAGCTCGACGCATGCCTCGTCAAGCTCGACTTCACCAGGTGCGAGTCGGAGCATGGCATGTACGCGCGAGGCATAACGCCGACTCGACTTCTTGTCGGAGTCTACGTCGACGACCTGGTAATCACGGGCTCCGACTACAGCGACATCGTCAAGTTCAAGCTAGAGATGCAGAGCCTGTTCCAGATGTCCGACCTCGGGTTGCTGAGCTACTACCTCGGCATTGAGGTTCGACAAGGGCCGAGTGGGATCGACATTTCGCAAGCGGCCTATGCCCACAAGCTGCTGGAGAAGGCAGGGATGGCCGGGTCCAACCCCTGCCAGGTGCCCATGGAGCCGCGCTTCAAGCTGTCCAAGACCAGCACGGCTCCACCGACGGATGCGACTGAGTACCGGAGCATCGTCGGGAGCCTCCGGTACTTGGTGCACACGAGACCGGATCTGACTTTCGCCGTCGGGTTCGTGTCTCGCTTCATGGTGACGCCAACTCAAGAGCATTTGGCGGCTGTGAAGCACATCCTACGCTACATCGCCGGGTCTCCTCGACTCGGATGTAGGTATTGCAGAGGTGCAGGTGCACCACGCCTCGTCGGCTACAGCGACAGCGACTTGGGTGGAGACGTCGACTCGCGCAAGAGTACGTCTGGCACGCTGTTCTTTCTGGGGAGCAGCCCAGTGACCTGGCAGTCTCAGAAGCAGTCAGTCGTCGCTCTCTCGAGCTGCGAGTCCGAGTACGTGGCTGCTGCCACGGCTGCTTGCCAGGAGATCTGGCTCTCTCGGCTGCTCGCCGAGTTCAGTACCGGCGAAGCCGAACAGGTGGTGCTCAAGGTCGACAACAAGTCGGCAATCGCACTCGCCAAGAATCCCGTCTTCCACGAGCGCTCAAAACACATCGAGTTGAAGTATCACTTCATTCGAGACTGCGTGGAGGCGAAGAAGATCGAGTTGGAGTTCGTGCCCACCGAACATCAACTCGCGGACATGCTGACCAAGCCACTTGGACGAGTCCGCCTGGCGGAGCTGTGCTCAAGGATCGGCATGGTGGAGGAATCGCCGGAACTCAAGCCTAGGGAGTGATTGTTGGAAATAGGCTTGTGTTCTAGGGCAGTCGAACCGACTCGGGGAGTGTCTCGAGTCGAGTCGAATCGTCGAGTCAGAGTCTGTTCTGACTCGACAGCAGTAGTAGTAGTAACCGGGACTCAAAAGATGTCTTCGAGTCCGGCAGGTACACTAGGTTCCGGGTACGTGGAGTCGAACTCTCGACTCCTACCCGAGGAAGTGTCGAGTGACGGAGTCGGCCTGTCGACTCCGGCACCTGGTAGTTCGAGTGACAGAGTTGGTCTGTCGACTCCGGCTCGTGGACACGTCAGCGCGGGTGTTGGCGGTCTGGAATCTGCGAGAAGGTTCTAGAAGCACAGGTGTCCTGGACACCTGTGTAGGCCCGCGCGTAGCAATGCGACATGTGTCCTGACGAGGACAAGTTCGTTTTTGGCTGAATGGAAGGGAAAATTGAGGCAAACCTAGTTTCTTTCACAGATTCTTTGGCACACACTCCCCTCTCTCTCTCTATCTCACGGGCAACATACATCAGCAACCTCCTCGTGAGCACCGCTTCCTTTTCCCCTCACCATCTTGCTCATTTCCTTCCTGGACACATCGGTTCGTTGCTGGTACACACCGCCCGCTATGGCCACCTTGAGCTAATCCTGCTCTTGCTCCCGTACACCTGCATAGCCACGCCCTGGCCACCTCCAGCTCGCGTGCACGCTGTAGCCACACACACCAGCACCCCGACGCACACCCTGTTGCTTGCACCTCGCACTGCACCTGCACCTCAGCCTCCAGCCCGCTGCAGATCGACGCCATAGCTGTTCTCGTGCCTGAAGTCTGAACCTTGGCCTGTTAGGTTCAGTAAACACATCGTCCTTCGTTCATCTTATATCTGTTCTCGATTCAAACACAAACAGGCAGCCGGTCCAGTGGCTTGTGCCTTCCTCTTCTCCCCGTGAGGCCCAAGTTCGATCCCCCCTGGCTGCGCTAAAGCCACCTCTTTCCCTCTTTTATTATTTTTGTAAATCTTGATTACTCCATATCTTTAGGCTATAAATCCAACTTAATAATGTTATATATGAAAGTTGTTCAGAAAAATGCAATGAGTATTAATTTGCCATCCATGCTTCATGTTTGCATCATGTAGTTGCACTTTAGTTGTATTTTGTATATCACCTAATCTTGATTACTCCATATCTTTAGGCTATAAATCCAACTTAATAATGTTATATATGAAAGTTGTTCAGAAAAATGCAATGAGTATTAATTTGCCATCCATGCTTCATGTTTGCATCATGTAGTTGCACTTTAGTTGTATTTTGTATATCACCTAATCTTGATTACTCCATATCTTTAGGCTATAAATCCAACTTAATAATGTTATATATGAAAGTTGTTCAGAAAAATGCAATGAGTATTAATTTGCCATCCATGCTTCATGTTTGCATCATGTAGTTGCACTTTAGTTGTATTTTGTATATCACCTAATTAATTACATATGGAATGTGTGGGATTAAATTTAAATTGTTGTCCCTATTCCGTTTAATTTTGATTAGCTCACCCATGCCTTGTTCCTTCTAGCTAAATCAATATTTAATTTTGATGGTTATAAAAATAACTTGAACCCTATATAATTAAATGTCGGAATCTCGGTTCCGGTTTATTTGGTTAAGTTGCATCTCTCATATTTTGCCATGTCATGCATGCATTGCATCTACATGCTGGATCTTTTGCCATAGTAGTAAGGTGCATCTTTTATTCCAGTGTTTGTTGCTTTTTCGGGAATAGGACGTTGAGTTGATGTGAGCAACGAAAGGTTCTGCTACCTCTACCGGATTGCAGGCAAGGACTACTCACTTGCTATCTTCGCTTGTTTTTCTGTCTCTTACTCCTCCTATCTTTTGTTCCTTGCTAGCCTTATGATATGATGCTTGTGTTTCGATCCTATTCACATGTTTACTTGGCAGCCATGAAATAGCCACACCCTCCACATCCTATTTAACTTGTTGTTTGTTAGCCTTGCAAGTCGTAGTGCATGCTTAGGAGTTGATTGAGGTTTATCTCCTATACTGCTGATGTTTAGATTGTATAGTTTAATTAATGAAAACCTGTTATGTGGGAGAACATATATAATAAAGATAAGGCACCGGCAGAAGGACAACAATGGTGATTTGTTCTGCTAGTGTCGCCTAGGACCCGAGTTCTTTTCCGCTTATCCAAGACTGAGCGCACTACCCACACGTGGGAAGACTTATGGAACCCCCCGCAACTTAGTACCGGATCTGCTACATTGTTTAGGGAGCCACAAGTAGTTCGGGTGTTTACCATTTGGAGCATACGCATGAGCATGATGTTGAAGATGAGAGGTTACAAACTTGGGGGGCGCATATAGGTTTGCGGCACGTGGCGTTCACCGCATGTTGACGGAGAGCAATCGTATGAGTGTTTCTCCCGAAGNTTCGTGAACCGTTTGCACTAGAAGGTAGAGGGGACTAAAAGTGCATGGTTGATCCCATGCATGGTTTTGGTAATTAATGACAATCTCTATGGACTAATATTTGCATTGAGCTATATTTGTAGGTGTCCATTAGCTTGCTTGTCTCCATGTGTTGGAGTCAAGGTCTTGCTTGTTCTCCATGTGTTGGAGTCAAGGTTAAGGAAAGAAGATCTTTTGTTGATCAAGGCCAAGGTGTTCGTCATCAAGATAAAGGCCAAGTGAAGATATGCCGAAGTGGTGCTTCCCCCATCTTGGTATATGGGGGAGCCACATGTGAATCTTCACCGAGCGAAGTGCAATCAAGAAGATGGTTCGCCTTGAGGAGATGAAGATCGTCTCCATCGACCTCAAGTGGATTAATGCGCAAGGCAAAGGTATGATCTTGGTAGGGCTTTTATTTTACCGGTCTCATGATGGTAGTTGAGTGACCGGGTTATAGGATAGATAGCCGTACTATCAAGAGGGGCTCTCGACCGAGTATCGTGATCGTATCGTTCGTGGAGAGCTCAAACCTTTGCATCCTTGCATCCTCACAATCATCTTTATTGGTTCTTATTTGGATCTTATCGTGGTGTGGTCTTGGTGCTTGTCGTGCTTGTCATGACAAGGCTAAGTTCACCGAAAACCGTTTTCATATGCGTCTTACTTTGCATTTTCGGTTTTGGAGAGTTTGCCGGTTCTTCCGTGTGGAAGGTTTCACCCTTCCAACCCTCCGCACAATCTCCTTTGCTTGTTTTCATATTTTCAGTTTTTGCAGGGCAAGCTCTTGTCGTCCTCTTTCCAACAAAATTGGATTCACTCGATTCGGACTTCATTTGCAAAAGTTATGGCAGTTCTGGTTTTCTCTGTTTGGATCTACCCCGGAGAGGGTCCGGAGTCTCCGCCCCCAAGGACCCGGAGTCTCCGGTCTCTGTTTTTCGCTGCCGATCGACTTTGTGTGGTGCGTCTCTGGACTGGGTCCGGAGGTACCCCGGAGATGGGGTGGAGTCTCCGGCCCATGGGACCCGGAATCTCCGGCCCCCAATTTTTCTCGGCTGTCTTGCCTCAGTGTGGTGCGGCTCTGTTTGGAGTCCGGAGCATCCCCGGAGGGTGCCCGGAGTCTCCGGCCTGGCCGGAGTCTCCGGCCCCGATGACCGGAATCTCCGGCCTCCCCGATGACCCTCCAGACCGGAGTCTCCGGTCACTTACTCCGGAGTCTCCGGCCTGGACAGGCTCCAACGGCTAGTTTTTGGGACAGGCTCCCCGATGATCATGTATTTAACTATACTAACAAAGATCATGATCACAACGAAGATCACATTATGGGAGAGAGAGATAACCACATAGCTACTTGTATAAGCCTCAGCCCCGGTGAGGGACTACTCCCTCCTCATCGCGGGAAGCAGCGGTGTCGATGGAGATGGCTCCGGCGGTCGATCGCCCCTCCAGCAGGGTGATGGAACAGGATCAATCTGACCCCCAAAACTTGTCGGCGATGGCGGTGGAGCTCTGTTGCGTATTTGGGAAAATCCTTCAGGGGTTAGGGTTTTTTCGTCGGGGATGATTTTATAGGCGTTGGAGGCGGCCGAGGGGGTGCCCACAGGGCAGGGGCGGGTCCCACCCGTGGGCTGCCCTAGGGCCGTGGCAGGGGGGCGCCCCTGGCCTGTGGGTGGCCCCCCAGGTCGCCCTTTTGGCTCCGGTCTTCATTTGTCCAATAAAAAATCCCCGTAAATTTTCATCCAATTCCGAGAATATTTCCAGAAGTAACTTTCTGCAACAAAAACATGACAAAAACAGGGAACTGGCACTGGGCATCTTGTCAATAGGTTAGTCCGAGAAAATGCATAAAAATGATGTAATATGATAGTAAAAACATGTAACAACATCACAAAACTAGCATGGATCAATCAAAAATTATAGATACGTTTGACACGTATCAATAAGTAGCAGCGTGGGTACGTTTGCTTTGCTTCATCCCCTCTTCTTCTCTTTTTGTCTTCTCCAGACATGGCGCCGAAGAAGGAGATTGGAGAGTCCTCAACTGCGCCGGTGAAGCGTGGGAGGGGTCGCCCGCTGAAGCATGGTCGTGGCGGTGGCGGCCGAAGCGGTGGCGGTGGACGTGGTCGAGGTCGTGGTCGAGGTCGTGGTCGAGGTGCTCGGTCTGACTTGCCCGTTGGTGGTTTTTGGGACGAGTTTCCCATCTCTGAGTTTGTGTTGACACTGTATGAGCCCGTCAAGCGTACTCAATGGCTTCCTCGAGCTATTGCCGATGCGCTGGGAGGTGATGGTCCTTTCCGGTTTCTTCTTCATCGGGTTGGGGCTCGTCAGGGGCCTTGGGAGGTGTTCGCCTGGGTCGTCATCAGCCATGAAGGTGGAGAGGTCCATAGGCGGGCGGAGTTCTACAACGGCTGGAAAGGCTTCGCCCGATTTTACCGGCTGGCTCCTCCTTTCATCGTCCGCTTTCAGCTGAAGCGCCGGACTGGAGTCTTCTACATCAAGGTCTTCGACGGTTCTCTTTGTCTCAAGGAATGGGAGGAGAGCGATGACGATATGACACCGCCTCCAGCCTAGGTTTAGGTTGCCAAGTAGCCGGCTTCACCTGTGTGCGAGGATGTCCGCCTGTGGATCTCCTCTTTTTGGTTCATGTATTTTGCTTCATCTCTTAGTTGCTTGTAAGCCCTGGAATGTACTAGTGTATTGCCAGTTCAATGCTTGGAGTTGGATGCTGTTGTTTGTTCTATCTTTGTACATGTGTGCTGGAGACCAGCTTCGGGTTTTCTACTGTGTTCTGTGTCCGGCTTCCGGACCTCCATAGCCGGCAAGCGGCATTTTTGTATAGAGAGTGGATGACGAAGCGGTTAGCTTGCTCAATTGATTGTGAAAGCTGCTTTTATTTTATTGAGCTCAATTATCCGCTCGCCTGTAGCCATTCCTGCTGTGGTTCGTGTGCACTTCACCGTCAAGCGGGATCATACACACTACTATGACGTTTAGAATTTGGTTTATTAAACCAGGGTTTTTTCAGCCGGCAACACATTCATTTCTTACGTCTTTCGCATATAGTCGGCCTCCAGCTTATTCTCTTGCCGGCCTTACCGGATTCGAAGAGGTAACTGTTTGGCGTCGTGTAGTTAATCGTCCGTAATAGGAGAAAAGGTTGCCGACTGCCGGCTTGGCCGAGTTTGCAGAACGATGTTTTATCAGTTGGCATTACTTTCCTTTAAGCGTTTTTCACGTGTTTGGCATCCTCCAGCTTATTCTCTTGTCGGCCTTAACCGGATTCGAAGAGTTAGCCGTTTAGAGCTTGTTCACGCTACACGGCCGCGGGAGGGAAGTTTGCCGGCTGCCGGAGCAGCCGAAAGATTAAAATGGAAAAGCGAAAAAACTGCGAAAAATTGTGTCATGTACTCATCATTTTCATTCCTTTATTGATAACATGGATGGTACATACATGGTACTTGCTCAAATGTAGAATCGGCGCAAGAGTGAGGCATTCCATGGCCTTTCCGTTTCATCGCCTTCCTTGTCCATCTTGTCCTCCTTGTGTTCGCGGGCGTCGATCAGGTAGTAGGCGTCGTTGATGAGTGCTTTGCTCACGATGAATTGTCCCTCCCAAGGTGATGACAACTTGTGTATGTTCTTGGTGTCTTGAATTAATCGGAGCACGAGGTCTCCTTCGCGGAAGCGGACGTGCCTGACTCGCCGGATGTGGTAGTTGCGCAGTTGGTGCTGGTACATTGTCGATCTTGATTCGGCGAGTTGGCGTGCTTCCTCGAGCAGGTCGATCCCGTCTTCATAAGCTTGTTTGGCCTCCTCTTTCGTAAACAGGACGATCCGAGGTGCGTCATGTTCGATGTCAGTTGGCACGATGGCTTCAGCTCCATGGACGAGGAAGAACGGGGTGAAGCCGGTTGAGCGGTTTGGAGTTGTCCTTAAGCTCCAGAGAACGGATGGTAGCTCCTCCAACCATGCGCCAGCTGCTCGTTCAAGCGGCTCGAGTAACCTGGGTTTGATGCCGGACAGGATGAGTCTGTTTGCTCGTTCGACTTGCCCATTTGATTGTGGATGCGCGACGGAAGCAACGTCAAGCCGGATGCCGGTTCTGCCGCAGAACCTGCCGAATTCACCCTTGACGAAGTTTGATCCATTGTCCGTGATGATGCTGTTGGGGTAGCCGAAGCGGTAAATGATGCTCTTGAAGAACTTGACAGCTGTTGGACCATCTAGCTTCTTCATTGGCTTGGCTTCGATCCACTTCGTGAACTTGTCAACGGCTACCAGTAGATGTGTCATGCCGCCTGACGAGGTTAGGGCTCGGCAATTCCCAAGGTTGTGTACCCCGGGTTGATTGAGGGGGGAGAGTAGGAACGCTGGTGATTACGACGGCTAACAGGGGGCGAGTTTACCCAGGTTCGGCCCCTCGAGATGAGGTAAAGACCTACTCCTGCTTGTCTGGTATTATCGAGGTGACTACAATGGCGAGATGCAATCTCGCTAGGGTTTACTTGCAGCTTGCTTGACCTAGATGACGCACCCTCCTGGCCTTTATATCATAGGCCAGGTCTCGGGTGGACGGTGCGGATTGCATGTTACAGAATGAAGAAAATCATCACCGGCCTAACCAGCTACTTGGGCCACACGGTACACTTCATGGGCCTCTCTTGGCGTGACCCCGGTACCACCACCGTGGGGTACCCGAAAGGTAGCCCCACGACAGTAGCCCCCGAGTGCTTAATCGAATCGCAGAGTCGAGTAAAGGACTCCTTCCTCCGGGTATGCCACCTGATTCCTTCACGAGCCAACCTTCGGCTGCTACTGTCTTGAATAATCGAGTGCGCCTCATGATCTTTTTGATTCGCCGTCTTTCGACTGTAGTTGTCCTTAGTCATCGGGTGCACGAACAGCGCTCTCGATGGGAGTAGCCCCCGAGATTAAGCTGAATTGCTTGCAATTGAGGTTAAACTCAATTTTTCCTTCAGTCGAAAAGCCCGCTCCCGATGGGAGTAAAAAGATGACTCGAAATGGTCGAGTCAAATCTGGCCTTACTCGACTTACTTTGTACTCAGCCTTGATGGCCTACTGAATTGATTTAAACTCAGCTCTGAAAGCTTACTGGTTGTTCATCCACTCGAATGAGGAATTCGGGTGTCATCAGCTTTATAAAGCTTACTATGTAATTGTCTCACTCGAATGGATTGTCGAGTCGACTCAGCTCTCAGAGCTTACTGTTCCTCGTTGCACTCGAAAAAGCTGTCCGAGTGCTCCATCAGCCCATTGGCTTACTTGATACGCCTCCACTGATGACGTAAGGGCTGACGTTTTCGGCGTGCTCTGCATCCGATGGGACGTGACAGAGTGGGCCCACTGTCGCAGCGGCCGCCGTTGAATTTGGACCGTTGGGCGCGAAACTTTCGCGAAGTGATGATGACGCCTTGGTTCCCGTGCGTAGTGGAGGATGACAGTTGCCTTCTCCACGCGACGCGTGGACGGCCGGATGGTTGCTTCGGGTTATGGTTCCGTGGATGACGGCTAGGATGAACTGTCCCCGCAGTATATAGTTTTCACCGCGGCGTGGGAACAGTTCACCAAGCCTCCATTCCCGTCTTCTCCGCTGCCTCATCTCCATTGCCATTTGCACCGAGATCTCCAGAAACTCTCCCCTCCTCCGCTAGCACCATGGGCCAGAAGAGGGTGAAGGGAGCGGACAGCTCCGCCGCCGGCGACGACGCCGGCATGAAGAAGTTGGAGGGCGACTGGGGGAAATCGTCCGTGAAGGCGGCGGAGCTGGACACCCTCCGCGAACAAGGATTGCTGCCGCCGACGAGCACGGCGATGACGCGCGCCCCCGGTAAGGATGTGATCCCCTCTCCTCGCGATGGGGAGCGCATGTGCTTCGTGGAATTCCTTCCACGGGGCTTCGGGTTCCCCGTCCACGATTTTGTTCGTGGTCTTCTTTACGCCTATGGGATTCAGATCCATGATCTGAATCCCAACAGCGTATTGAGCATCGCGAGTTTCATTGTGTTATGCGAGTGCTTTCTGGGGATCGCACCCAACTGGAACCTCTGGAAGTCGCTCTTCATGGTGCGACGGATGGTGGGGCGGTCGAAGCAGACGTTCCCCGTAGGCGGCTTCGGAATCCAGCTGCGCGGCGACACTTGCTTCTTCCAGCTGAAGAAATCTGACTCCGTCCAGAACTGGCGGAAGAAATGGTTCTACATCAGGTGGGACCAAGAAGGCCTTCCCGAGTTCGCCGCTGATCGACCTCTGCGAAGGACCAAAGCCTGGTCGCACCCTCTGTCAAAGGAGGACAAGGAGTCGACCAAGCCACTGCTGGCGCTGCTCCGCGGGTTGCTGACGACGCTCGGGCGCGAGACAGGTGGCATTCACCTTATCGCGACTTTCCACAGGCTGAAGGTGCAGCCACTGCGTCGACGCGAGCCAATGTGGGAGCTTGCAGTCGACACCTCACTTGATGACGCACAGATCGCGACTAAGGTGAGGAGCATCACCAGCCTCCGTGTCGCCGATCCGTGCAACGTTAAGTGCCCGGTCGAACCATACGGGCCGAACAATCCCGTCCCTGAGGTAAGCACCTTGAATTCCCTTTGCTTTGCTTCAGTCGAAAGTTTTTCCTGACTCGCCTTTCTTCTCGCTGCTCGTCAGGATCGAAGGGCTTATGTGAGCCTTCCTCCGCTGATGGAGAATGGACCTCACAACGAGGCCACGGTCGTCGAGGAGGACGACGATGAAGACGAAGTCCCTTCTGCCCACTCGCCGAACGAGGAGGTGGAAGAGGATGATGAAGACGAAGAGCCGCTGCTGAAGCGGCGGAGACGAAAGAATGTCGACTCCACCTCGGGGTCGTCACCTTTGAAGGAAGTGGTTGTGGCGGACAAGGAAGCCCGCGACTCATCTTCTGATGCAAGTGAGCCGGTAGATCCTCTGTCCGTGCCTCCGCTGAATTCAGCGCCGCCCGCTGGGTTTGCGGCGATGGAATCTCCTCCCATGAGCAGCGAGGATGAAGATGTCACCAGGTAAGCCTCTGCGCGTACGCCTTTTTGTCTTTGTTCTTCTTTCGACTCCTTGGACGCTTTTCTGAATTTTGCTTCTTTATACAGCCATCACACTGGTGGTGCTGGCTCTTCACCTCGCGACGAGGAACACCAGTCCGCGGCTGTCCCGGAGCGGGCCACTGGGGCACCCGAAGAGGCGCCTGAGGCCAATAATCCCTTGACGTTGAAGACGTCGACCTCCAAGAGGCCAGAAAAGGATGCTGATACGACAGTCGTGGATGCTGAGCTGCTTGAGCACGTAAGTATATTCTGTCTTAGCCTTGCCAATTCTTGTGTCGGGTGCGCGAACAGCGCTCCCGATGGGAGTAGCCCCCGAAGATGTGCGTGACTAGGATAGTCGGGTACAGATTGACACTTCTGCTTCTTTGCACAGCCGTTTTGTCGTCAGCTGCTGGAGGGAGCCACGGCCTTCATGCGAATGGAGAAAGAGGAAGGTCGACTCCGCACTGCTCTGGAGCAAGCCAACAGTGAGTATTAACCTTTTGCATTCGAGCGGTGCTTCGATCATCTTTATTATTGACCTTGCTCCGATGATCCACAGGCGAGAGGGAGAGCATGGCGAAGCGGATCGCGGAGCTGGGTGCAGCTCGACAGCGTGAGCAAACTCGGGGTGATCTAGAGAAGACCCAGGTTGAACGCTTGCTCGGACTCGCCAATGCAATCAGAGGTGAGTATCTCGGCTCATTGCCTACTTTGTCTTGTGTCGACTTCTGATGTGTCATAAGTGTGGTCATCCTCGTTGTTCAGAGCCGTGCGGAGGCGCTCCTCCAGAAGAGTCTTCCAGTGAGAATGTCGACCTGGAGACGGCTGTTGGCTTCGTTGACCGCGCCCATGCGTATGCTTCGACTGCACTGCAGCAATCTTCGGCAGAGCTGCAGAAGTCGAAGGATGCTCTGGCGAGTGTGCATCGGAGCATCTTCCCCAACCAGCCGTTACCGACCGATGTTGACGCGCTTGCAGCCCCGTTTGAAGGCGAGGCGACCACCCTGGCGGACTACACGCGTGCCCAGACGGTACGCGGCTCAGAGTTCACTTTCCGGCTTTTGCTTGGTCATGAGGTTGCAGGCGACTTCGAGGCAGTTGTCAGCGACTTTCCTCGAAAGCCCGATGGCAAGACCAAGTCGCTAAACAGCGTCAAGGCAAGAGCAAGTCAGTTAGCTGTTAAGCTAATTGATACCTTTGAAAGGAAGCTTGCCAGGGCTGCAGAGTTGGCCTCCAAGAAGAGTGCTCGCAGTCGGAGTCTGCAGTGTAGTCGTTGTAGTAGGGCTCCCCTTTGATTCGCCTTTTGTAGTGAACATAATGAAGTCTATTTATCAATGCATTTCCTGATTCCTCCATGTGAATGAACCTCTTCGAGTCTTTTGCTAGAATGAATATGGCTTCTGTTTGACACCACTTAACTTGGCAGCCTGATGAAAATGTTGCTCTTGAAGTCACCGAGGCCACCTGTGTAAATGAGGGTGAGGGTACCTCTTCTGCTGTGCCCGCTCGCCAACAGCACCCGGCTGGTCCAATTTGCACACGAAGCGTGAACGACCAGCGGGTGTTCAACTATATGAGGAACAAGATCGTTGAACTTGAGTCGAAGCTGCGGATAGCTGAAGTGGAGCTTGAACGCCTCAGGGCACGTTCCGCTGGGCCGTTCAATCAGCGCGAACGGTTCCTTCTTGACCAAATTGATCTGATATGTCGACAGCTACAAGGTTGGACTCTAGCTGATTTGCTTTGATTTCTTCACGCTTGTGTTGTTCTGCATCTTGACCCGTTAATTGCAGTTGTTAACCCCGACTGGCAAGCCGAGAACACTCGAGTGGACGAGCGCATGGAGAGCGAAGCCACCGGTAACTCGGTCGAAGCTCGTCAATTCTGGGTCCATAAGGGAGAGGGCCGTGTACTCGCGCGGATGCTGGATCGCACCTGGCGAGCTGCGTTCATTCTTGAAGGTTGCAGGAAAGCACTCTGGCAAATCAACAAAGTGTTCTTCCCCCTTGGTGAGCAGCCGACTGGGTTGCCCGTGCTGTTGGAGAGGTTCCGCAGTAGCAGGGCGTTGAAGGAGGTCGTCTTCGGTCAACTTGTTGCCGGGGCCAACACGGCGTTTGCTTATGTTCGACTGCATCGACCTCATGTTCCCTTGGACAGGATACTTGATGGCTTGCCTAGAGATGCTGATTATGCTGAATCCTTTGCGGCTGCACGCCAGGCGATGCAACAGATCCTGACCCATACGGAGCGACGTGTAGGGCCACTAGATGTGCCAAAGGAAGAGCCTGTCGACTAAGCATAGCAGTTTGTTGTCTGATGTTAGCTTGTAACATAAGTATGCATGTATGTATGCCCATGTGATGTTGTTCACTGAATGCATAATGTGTGATTTTGCACTCGTAGACCTGTATGGCGCGAGCCCCCGAGTGAATCGAGTGGCGGCCTAGGGTTTTTGAGTTATGCCTGTGCGGCGCAGCCCCCGAGTGATTCGAGTGGTGGCCTAGGCTGGACTTAGACCTGTATGGCGCGAGCCCCCGAGTGAATCGAGTGGCGGCCTAGGATTTTCGGGTTATGCCTGTGCGGCGCAGCCCCCGAGTGATTCGAGTGGTGGCCTAGGCTGGACTTAGACCTGTATGGCGCGAGCCCCCGAGTGATTCGAGTGGTGGCCTAGGATTTTTCGAGTTATGCCTGTGTGGCGCAGCCCCCGAGTGATTCGAGTGGCGGCCTAGGCTGGACTTAGACCTGTATGGCGCGAGCCCCCGAGTGGTTCGAGTGGCGGCCTAGGATTTTTCGAATTATGCCTGTGTGGCGCAGCCCCCGAGTGATTCGAGTGACGGCCTAGGCTGGACTTAGACCTGTATGGCGCGAGCCCCCGAGTGGTTCGAGTGGCGGCCTAGGATTTTTCGAGTTATGCCTGTGTGGCGCAGCCCCCGAGTGATTCGAGTGGCGGCCTAGGCTGGACTTAGACCTGTATGGCGCGAGCCCCCGAGTGGTTCGAGTGGCGGCCTAGGATTTTCGAGTTATGCCTGTGTGGCGCAGCCCCCGAGTGATTCGAGTGGCGGCCTAGGCTGGACTTAGACCTGTATGGCGCGAGCCCCCGAGTGGTTCGAGTGGCGGCCTAGGATTTTTCGAGTTATGCCTGTGTGGCGCAGCCCCCGAGTGATTCGAGTGACGGCCTAGGCTGGACTTAGACCTGTATGGCGCGAGCCCCCGAGTGGTTCGAGTGGCGGCCTAGGATTTTTCGAGTTATGCCTGTGTGGCGCAGCCCCCGAGTGATTCGAGTGACGGCCTAGGCTGGACTTAGACCTGTATGGCGCGAGCCCCCGAGTGGTTCGAGTGGCGGCCTAGGATTTTTCGAGTTATGCCTGTGTGGCGCAGCCCCCGAGTGATTCGAGTGACGGCCTAGGCTGGACTTAGACCTGTATGGCGCGAGCCCCCGAGTGGTTCGAGTGGCGGCCTAGGATTTTCGAGTTAGTTGCTCGCAAAGGAAGAAATGACAAGTCTTTTCCTTCAAATATCTTTATTGATTCTCGCAAACAGGCCGCCTCGTTAAAACCCTTCCAGTCCCCTTAGGTACCCTGGCGAGGGAAAGAGTGCGTAAAAAACCTGCTGCTACTTAACGAGGTGAAGCTTACAAGCTGGGGTCGATCAGGCGTAGAAGCGGCGTAACTGTGCCACGTTCCACGGATTGCTGCAGACTGTCCCTGTCTTCGAGTCCTTCAGGCGATAAGCTCCGTTGCCGATTGCCTCTGTCACAATGTATGGCCCCTCCCATGGGGAAGCGAGTTTGTGCACCTTCTTCTGCTTGAGCCGGAGAACCAGGTCCCCTGGGACGAATGCTCTAGGCCGTAGTCGCCGACCGTGGTAGTTGTGCAGGTCTTGCTGGTACACGGCTGTGCGGCTAAGGGCGATGTCGCGTGCTTCATCCAGGACATCCATATCGTCTTCAAGTGCTTCTTCCGCATCAGACTCGTCGTATGCCACCACTCGTGGAGCGTCAAATTTGATGTCGCAGGGCAGGACTGCTTCGGCACCGTACACCATGAAGAATGGTGTATATTGGGTAGATCTGTTTGGTGTGGTGCGTAGGCTCCACAGCACGCTTGGTAACTCCTCCACCAAGGCTCCTGCGGCTCGTTTCAATGGTACTCTCAGACGCTTCTTGATGCCTTTGCTGACTAGGCCATTGGCCTTCTCGACTTGCCCATTGGACTGCGGGTGCGAGACGGATGCATAACTGAGCTTGACACCTTGTTCAGAGCAGAAATCCCTGAATTCTTCGGCTGTGAAGTTCGTCCCGTTGTCGGTGATGATGCCATGCGGTACGCCGAACCTGAAGATGATCGACCTGATAAAGTTGACCGCTGAGGTTGCGGTTGAGCTTGTGATTGGGACCGCCTCGATCCACTTCGTGAACTTGTCGACTGCCACCAGGAGGTGAGTATGCCCACCTGGGGAGGATTTCTTGAAGGGACCTACCATGTCGAGCCCCCATTGCGCGAAAGGCCACGCGAGTGGTATTGTCTTCAGTGCCGACGCTGGTGCATGCGGCTTGTTGGCGAACTCCTGACAGCCAACGCACTTTTTGACCAGTTCTTCTGCGTCTTGCATTGCGGTGGGCCAGTAGAACCCTGCTCGCAAGGCCTTGGCCACCAGTGCTCGACTGCTTGCGTGGTGCCCGCATATGCCGGCGTGGATGTCGAGTAAGATTGTTTGGCCGTCGGCTGGATCGATGCACCGTTGGAGGACTCCTGAGATGCTTCTCTTGTAGAGCTCGCCATTGATGATGGTGAAGCCTTTGGAACGGCGGATGATGCGCTTGGCTTCAACTGGGTTCTCCGGCAGCCGCTGGTGCAGCATGTATGCCAGATACGGGCTTGTCCACGTGGGTTCGACCAGCATTATCTCCATGACCTCCTTCTCCGTGCTTGGCGGGTTGGCGGTGCTTGTTGTCGATGTAGAGGGTCCTGGCGGGGGCGAGTTTACCCAGGTTCGGCCCCTCGAGATGAGGTAAATACCTACTCCTGCTTGTCTGGTATTATCGAGGTGACTACAATGGCGAGATGCAATCTCGCTAGGGTTTACTTGCAGCTTGCTTGACCTAGATGACGCACCCTCCTGGCCTTTATATCATAGGCCAGGTCTCGGGTGGACGGTGCGGATTGCATGTTACAGAATGAAGAAAATCATCACCGGCCTAACCAGCTACTTGGGCCACACGGTACACTTCATGGGCCTCTCTTGGCGTGACCCCGGTACCACCACCGTGGGGTACCCGAAAGGTAGCCCCACGACACCGCCGCTTGTGCTTTTCAACGGGCCGACCATGTCCAGCCCCCAGACGGCAAACAGCCATGTGATGGGAATTGTCTTCAGTGCCGCAGCCGGCGTATGCTTCTGCGTTGCAAATCGTTGGCAGCCATTGCAGAGCCGGACTAGCTGGTTTGCGTCTGCCAGCGCAGTCGGCCAGTAGAAACCTTGCATGAACGCCTTGGCGACGATTGCCCTTGATGACGCGTGGTGGCCGCATTCGCCTTGGGGAATTTCCTTGAGTATTTTGATTCCTTCTTCTTGGCTTACACAGTGCTGGAAAATGCCTGAAATGATGCGCTTGTACAGCTCGTTGTTGATGATGGTGTAGGCACTTGCTCGACGCTTGATTTGTCTGGTAGCGAGTTCATCCGTCGGGAGTTCTTCGTTGGCGAGGTAGGCGAGGAAGGGTTGTGTCCATGGAAGAGCTTATTCGATGACAAGGACCTCGACGGCTTCCGGCTTGTGTGTAGCCGGCTCGTTTGGCTCCACGCCTTGGGGCATCCGGATGGATTCAGAGCTAGGGAATGGCGTGATGGACGGCTTGTACAGATTTTTGAGGGTGACGCCGGGTGGAATTTCTTGCCGGAGGGAGGCGATGTTCGCCAATGTGTCAGCCGCCTCGTTGTTGGAGCGGTGTATGTGGTGGAACTCACATCCGTCGAAGCATCCCGCGAGTTGCTGGACGTAGAAGCGGTAGGCGGCCATGTTGGGGTCCTTGGCGTCCCAATGCCCGGTGGTTTGCTGGACCACCAAGTCGGAGTCTCCGTAGCATAGAATCCGCTTGATGTTCATGGCCTTGGCGAGCTTGAGGCCGTGCGCGAGTGCTTCATATTCAGCTACATTATTGGACGCCGTGAAGTGGATTTGTAGCATGTACTCGAGTCGGCGTCCCTTGGGAGAGGTGAGGATGACTCTGGCTCCGAGTCCCCAGTACCTTTTGGAACCGTCGAAGTGCATGAGCCAATGTTGGCCGGAATCGAGGGTGGCGGTATATGCTCCGTCTATGTCCAGTCGACGAGGAAATCGGCGAGCACTTGTGATTTGATTGTTGTTCTCTTGTCGTAGTCAACTCCGTGCGCCGTCAGGTTGATCGCCCATTTCGCGACCCTGCCGGTTGCGTCTTTGTTACATATGATCTCAGCGAGCGGAGCCTCGCTTACGACCTTGATCAGATGCTCTTGAAAGTAATGCTTTAGTTTTTTAGCCGCCATGTATACGCCATATACGAGCTTCTGGTAGTGTGGATAGTTTTGCTTCGATTGCGAGAGCACTTCGCTAAGGTAATAGACAGGTCGCTGTACCAGCTGCTGCTTGCCGGCTTCTTCTCGTTCTACCACCAAGACGACACTGACGACTCGGTTCGAGGCGGCAATGTACAGGAGCATGGGCTCCTTCGGGGTTGGAGGCGCTAGAACGGGGGTGGTGACGAGTGCGCGCTTGAGCTCAATGAAGGCGGCGTCGACCACCTCGCTCTAGACAAACTTGTCCGTTTTCTTCAACGGGTGAGACAACAGAAGAGCTTTTTCTCCCAGCCGGCTGATGAAGCGGCTGAGGGATGCCAGGCAACCAGTAAACTTCTGGATGTCCCTGCCACTCCTTGGTCGTCGCATGTTGTCGATGGCGGCGATATTCTCCGGGTTGGCTTCGATTCCTCGCGCTGATATGAGGAAACCAAGCAGCTGTCCGGCCGGCACGCCGAACACGCATTTCTCCGGATTGAGCTTCATTTGGAACCGTCATAGGTTGTCGAATCTCTCCTTGAAGTCGTCGAGTAGGGTGCGCTTCTTCTTGGTCTTGATAACGATGTCGTCAACGTATGCGTGCGCGTTGCGACTGATTTAGTCGTGGCGGCAGGCTTTACTGACAGCCGCGAGCAAAGAAACCGTGACGACAATCGCTATGAGCGCGATAGTCGAACAACCGGTTACAAGAGCAGCAAGGAAGTCAAGCGCGAATGGCGACCGCGAGAGTCACGAAGTGGCCGAGCTCCACGGCCTCCTCCAACACTTCATGACGCGTGCCGATTCCACATGTTCAGGGATGAGAACGGTGTTCTCACGTCCAAGCACCTCCTCAAAGACTGCGAAAAGTTTCAAGACCTCCATGCGCAGTACGCACGGCTCCTTTTGCAACAGCAGCAACAGGCGCAGGGGGTACCGGGGGCATTGGCTGTGGGAGCACCGCACGCTCCACCATTTCCTTCGGGACACATGGTAGGTGCAATCCAGTACCAGCCACGGATAGAAGAGCCAAGATCTGATGGAGATGCTTATCCAAAACCTGTGGGTCGCATGTTCATGATCCAGAAAGGACGTCCCTCAAATCTGGACCAAAAACTCGTAACAAGGCAGGTCCACCTTGCCGTCAAATCACCACCAGCGGTACTGGAGTATCTCAACTGGTCTCATGCCAGCATCACCTTCGGTATGGACGATCACCCGCCCCAAGTTCCGCGGCCGGGTCACGCGGCCCTCATTTTGGACGCGCAGATAGGAGGCTTCGCTATGAGCCGCGTGTTCATGGATGGTGGCAGTGGAATCAATATCATGTTCGCCGACACGCTGTGCGGAATGAACATACTGACGTCAAGCCTGGCGCCCTCCGTCAACACCTTCCACGTCATAGTACCAGGGAGACCAGTCTATCCCTTGGGAACGATCTCACTCGATGTGATCTTTGGCGAGCCCGCTAACTTCCGGAAGGAGCGGATAGAGTTCGAGGTGGTTGACTGGAAGTCGCAGTACCATGTCATCCTGGGACGACCAGCGTTCGCACGGTTCATGGCGGTACCGCACTATGCCTATCTGAAGCTGAAGATGTCGGGGCCCTACGGGACAATCACCGTTAGCGGAAACTTCGAGCGATCCGACGAGTGCGATCGCAAGTTCAACACGATCTCTGAGTCATTCGGGGCGCAGGAGCAGCTCCAGGAGTTGGCACTCACCAACGACCGCACCCTCTTTCCCGAGGAAAAACAATCAGCGTCAGGCTCTCTGCCTTTAATGCGACAAACGACACAAGGGAGCATCAGGTGCACCCGACGGATCCTAAGAAGACGGTCCTCGTATCGACGAGCTTGCCTTCCGCATAGGAAGGTGCGCTCGTCGAGTTCTGTCGGAGAATGTTCCCAGGAACTGGGGGTGTCTCCAAGGTATCGTGTAAGGGGCTGAACACGGAGTCAAACAATCCTCAACGTGCCCCGGCGACGGTGCTCGTCGGACTCGCTGCGGACGACACTGCAGAGATGGACACAAGATCTTACCCAGGTTCAGGGCCCTCTTTGGGAGGTAAAACCCCTACGTCCTGCTATGGTGTATTGCACTGCTTGGAGAGGTTCACAGTACAAGGAGAGCTTGGAGAGCTCAAGGCGGCTAACAATGGCTATTTGCTAGTCTTCAGATCTAGGGTTAGGGTCTACTAGAGCTGAACCAACCGAAGATCGAACCCTTTGCTTGAGCGTGCTCCCCCTCCTTTTATAGGCGTCCTGGACCTCTTCTGCCCAAACATTTGGGCGGGAAGGGTTACCACATGGCGACGAGGGAAGGAGCGGGGTGCACGATAAAGGTGGAGTCCATGGACGCGGTCCATGGCAGGGATGGCGCTACCAAAGCTAGAAAAGCCACCGGCCAGCCGGACGGTGGGCTGGCGCTTGATGAGGTGGGATGTGACCCACGGTGACATCGTCCTTGGAGCGTAGTTGCAGACGGTTCCCTTATCGCCAAAGAGGCAATACTCGTTGTCCGCTTTGCTTGAAGCCGCTTTGTTGACTGCTTTATACATGGAAGTGGCAACTGCGGCATCGTCATCATCGCGCGTAGGCACGCGCGTCATCCTGCACATGGGGGCAGAGCCCATGTGCGCCCTGCCGCGGAGGCAGAGAAGGCTTCGCGAGGAAGGAACCCCGCGAGGCAAAAAGCCTCGCCGAGCCCTTCAGCTTGGTCCTTAGCAGAATCGCGGGTGGCGTTGGAGACGCCTTGTCGAGGAGCGGTCCCTCGCCAAGGGAGAGAACCCTTGACGAGGAGAAAAGATCCCTCATGAGGGAAAAACCCTCGCGAGGCTCGCCAGGCTTGGAGAGCCTGGTCCTTAGCGAAAAATGCCTGAAGAATCCTGTGGGCCCTAGCAGGCCGGCCCGTGGTACCCTGGTTTCCACTGTGCCAACAGTAGCCCCCGGGCCCGCGATGGGCACGCCGAAGTCCATGGACGCAGGCGAAGCGTCGAGGGCCCAAAGACGCCTGCCTGGGTCGTGACACGTGGAGCGTTGCGGTTGCGCCGCGGCCACGATCTCCTCGGCTTCAACGGGCAACCCGGTGGGGCCCGCCACGACTCGTGAGCCGGTCAATAAAGCCTGGCGCGCAGACTGCACCTATCACTTCTCCCATTACTCCGCCGCCCTCTTCTTCCAAACCTCTTCTTCCTCCCAGAGCTCGTCGCTTCTGAGGTCTTCGTCTTCAAGCTTCCTTCCAGCGGCCATGGCTCCCAAGAAGGCAACCGACGGCCAGAAGGGCAAGGCCGGGATGCAGACTGGCACGTCTGCGGCGGCGGCGCGGGGTGCCGCACTGGCGGCGGCGCTGCCGCCGTCACGCATCAACGCGGCGGCGATTGCGAAGGTGCGGCACTTGGCGGCCGCCAACACCCACGAGCTCGGCGCCACAAGCATAGCGCCCAGCAGCAGCAAGGTCGGCGCGAGGTATTACCCCATATTCCTTCATGCTTTCTACGCCGGCCTTGTCCCTCCTTTCTCCAGCTTTCTCATGGGAGTCCTTGAAGCATACCGGATCCAACTCCTTCATCTCCACCCAAACTCCATACTCATCCTCGCCATCTTCGCCTATCTCTGCGAGGCATACATTGGCATCCACCCCTCGGTGGCTCTCTTCCGTAGCTTCTACTCCCTCCGGAACACCGCGGCGAACGAGCGGCTCGGATGCGTCTCCTTCCGCATCGCCGCCGCCAGAAGTGAAGACTACATCCCTATCGCGTGGCTTGGGGAGAACGCCATCACCAAGGTGACGAAGAAGGTGGACGGCTTCCGCAAGCGATGGTTCTTTGTTAGCACCAAACCGTCGAACCGCCACCTGGAGGCACCCGAGGCGCCCCCAAGGAAGTGGGCGCGTTGGGCGAGCGGCGACTTCGAGGGCCCCAAGCTTGAGGCGGTATACGAGCGCATCCTGGTGCTTCGCGAGGCCGGGCTCACCGGCCAGATGGTGGCGATGGATTTTTTTGCACGCCGCATTGCTCCCCTTCAGTGGCACTCAGAGCCATTGTGGACCTACTCAGGCCCGGATGACAGGATGCGCCTCAGCGCAGACGACCTCACCCCGGGCGAGCTGAAGCAGACCATGAGAGTCCTTTTTGCCACAGAGTCCATTCCGCCCCCAAACAATGACAACGCCCTGCCGCTGTTCTCCTACTTGGAGGAGAACGTGCGCGAAGCCCGTGAGCTCCTGCCTCTCTTCGATGAATGGGGCATCAGGCCTGCAAGGCTCGTCGGGTCCCGCAGCAACCCATGGACCGCGGAACAGGAGCAGGGGGGCGCACCAGAGCTGGGTGAGGGCGAAGAGTCTGGTGAAGATGAGGCCTCGATAAGCGCCAACTCCTTTGGAGGGGACGAGGCCTCGAGGGGCGCCGATCCCTCGGGAGGCGACGTGGGCTCAAGGAACATGCCGCCTGGCGAGGACCTCCAAGAGATCTCCTCAGGCAGCGACAAGGACGCCTTCTGCGTGGTCCGCGCCCAACGCCCCACGGAGGAGGAGAGAAGCAGTGGCACAGGAGGATGCCGCGAACTCCGCTCCAAGCTTCTCCACGACAGGGATGCTGGGCCGCAAGGGACGCTCCTCGCGAGGAGGCAGCAGCGCCTGAGGAGGAGGCCCGGACGACCAGTCCCCCGCCGCAGAAGGCGAAGAAAAGGGTGTGGAGGAGCGTCGACGAGTAAGTTTTGTCCTTTTTCTTTCAGCATTTCGCTTCTGAGAATCCCCTCCTGAAGGATTTGCTTGTTTGTGTTTCTTCAGTGTACCCGCGGCGCCGAAGAGGCGGTGTCTCCGCAAGCTTGGGGAGACCGCCAGTGCCGCCGAGGAAACGCCTGTGGCCGATGAGCCGCAGCTAGCGGCTGGCGAGCCGCAACGGGCGGCTGACGAGCCGCAGCCAGAGGCTGTTCCTCCCGTGGGTGAGCACCGCGCGGAGGTGGTGGCGGTCGAAGAGGCGCTGTCGCCTCCAGCTAGGGCTGCTTCCCCCCCACGGTTGAGCACCGCGCGGAGGAGGTGATTGAGGTGGCGACGCCGCCGCCAACTCGGGCCGCTACTCCTCCTGTAGTCGAGCACCGCGAGGAAGAGGAAGCGGTGGATGAAGAGATCGTCATGGAGATGCCTCCAGAAGCGGAGGAGGCTCCCACAAGGAGGGCGGACGCGCCCGAGGCCGTGGCGGACGCGGCCATCATGGAAGGGGCGGGGAGCGCCCCTGAAGAGCAGGAGGTGGAGGTGCCCCTGGAGCCCACGGACGCTGGGACCGGGGGCGAGAGGACGCCCAGCCCCCAGAGGGTTCTTGACGTGGGCAGCGGAGAAGGCGCCCACACCAGCCCCCAGGCCGCGCCGGAAGCGGCCGTGTGCCCGAGGCAAGATGCCCCGGCCGCCTCGACGAGCGTCGAGGCCTCTGCGCCCCGCGACGACGCGGGGATCTTGGCGCTGCGGGAGCCGCGCCCTCGCGCGGCCCGACACAGGGTTGTCTTCGGCCAAGCGCGGCAGGCGCTTGACGTGCTGGAGGTGCAGTATGCCGAGGAAGAAGACGCCTGGGAGGAGGAGCGAGCAAGGCTTGCTGACGCCTGGGTCCTCCTCCACAAGAGGGTGGAGATGTGCCACCGGCAGGACGCAGCGGCCCAGGCGGCGCGCGAGGAGGCGATCCGATTTGCCAAGGAGACCCGCGATAGCGTCAAGTGGGAGGCGGAGGAGATCATGGACCAGCTCGACGCTGCGCGGGAGGCGCTTGAGGTGGAGACCACCGCCAAGCATCAGGAGCTAGCGGCCGCCGAGCAAAAATTCGCCGCCGAGTCCGAGGCCGCCAGGGCCAGCTTGCAGGAACTCCGCGAGCTGCTAGATGCCCGCGAGGGGCAGCTGGCGCCTCGCGAGGCAGAGCTAAAGCGGTGCGAGGAAGAGCTCTCCCTTCAGGAGAAGGAGCTGGACCAGCGCGAGGAGCAGGTCCATCTGCTGGAGGGGGCCTAGGCCACCCGCGAGGGGCAGCTGCAGGAGCGCGAGAGCTCGGTGGCCAGGAGCGAGGCCACCCACAAGGAGCGTCATGACAAGGCTAACGTTGACTTCGCGCTGAAGCAGAAGAGGATCCAGGAGGAGGCCGACGCCAAGGTGGAGCGCATCCGTCAAGGCCTTGCTGACGATTATAGCGCCAAGGTCATGAAGCAGGAGGAGCGTTTCACGATAAAATGCAATGAGCTCCTGCACCAGGTCGAAGGGCCCCAGAAGCAGGAGAAGGAGATGACCTCCCGCCTCCAGCGCGCCAAGGAGGCGGAGACTCGCGCGGAGAGGGAGATTGCCGCCCTGAAGGCGGACCTGAGCGACCTCCAGCAGCAGGTGGGGCCGGCCGCGAACCTCGCGGAGCAGGTGCGAGACACCGCGCAGCACGGCCGGGCCATGACGCGCCAGCGCCAGCTCATGCTTCACGATCTGGTCCGCCGTGCGAATGCCGTCGGGGACGACATGAGGATTAAGGTCCCCCATTTTCCCGCCGGAGGGATCGACGACGAGGCCGCACACACGCACTTCTTTGGGCAATTCCTTGGGAAGCTTGAAGAGGTCGCGAAGCGCTTCGATGAGCGGATTGTGGTGGAGAGCCGCGATCTCCTCGTCCTCGCCACCAGCCGCGTCTTCAGCAACCTCCTGAGGCTCTAGCCCTCGTTCGACCTCGAGGCCGTGATGGCGCCGGTCGATATCCGCGGCAAGGCGCGAGAAGCCGCTGAGGTGCTCGCCAGGAAATACGACCAAGTTTTGGTCGATGAAGACGAAGGCGACGGCGAGGAAGGTGCCCTGGAGGCGGAGGCTGCCGTGGACGGAGCGGGCACCTCAGGAGGCGCGATTGCTTAAACTCCTTCCGGTAGCTGGACGTGCATGGGGCACACTATCTTAGCATTTTGATTGTAACAGCTTTGTAAAGACTTGCTTTAAGCTTTTTGAGTGTGCTTGTGAATGTCCCTCGGGTGGCTTTTGTCTTTCCCCTCCATGTCTTTTTCGCTCTACGTCTTAGGACCCTCTCTTAGCGCTACACCACCGCCGCTTCAGTATGTGAGAGTCAGGGCTCCACAAGGCCGGGGGGTGCGTGAGGCCTCAAGAAGTAAGGGCTCCTCGAAGCGCGATGCTTGGGGCCCCCCTTTGACGTGCAAGCAGCCCATGAGGCATAGGAGAGAGAAAAGAGACTCGAGGGGCAAAAACCAGCG
>QRDG01001074.1:187407-224693 GCA_012064385.1 Puccinellia tenuiflora
GAGCTCGAATCCCTTGTGTTTTAGGTGCTGCCGGGATGCTCCCGTGACATGGCACCATGCTAGCCCCGGCTCGTGAGATACACATGAGGGATCATACGAGCGAGAAGGAAAAACAAATAACATTAGAGCTTACCGAAGCAACAAAATATGCTGTCGCGATGCGCAAAGGTTCAAATTGACCTGAAACATAGGTTTATTACACTGGCGTGGCCAGAAGCACACAAAAAAAATCCGCCATGCTCTGGGCATGGGGTCCACATGCTGTGGCTGAGACTCTCGAGGGGGCGTGCCTGAGGCAGACGCATGTAGAGAGAGCTCAGAGGGGCCCCTAGGCGGGGGTGGCTTTTAGCCTGCGTTCCGCCATGACCGGCATGGGGATCCACTTCGCCAAGGCATGGTGCCTGAAGAGGTTACCGTGCCGAGGCTTGGTGGCTTGGGAGTCTTCTCGAATGGCCCGAGGCAACATATAGTAGAGAGGGGAGCCCGAAGTTTTTCCTCGTGGAGGATGATGGCGCGTGGTTCTCCCTTGATGCAAAAAGTTGCTCGCCGGTGGCGATCAGGGGTAGAACTTGCGCAGGTGCTGGATGTTCCAGGGGTTGGCGACAGGAACGCCGTCCTCTGTCTCGAGCCGCGCAGAGCCAGGCCTGGCGATGTGCATGACTCTGTAGGGGCCTTCCCACATCGGCGAGAGCTTGTGGAGGCCTGCCCTGGAGAGGATTGTCCTCAGGACAAGGTCTCCTGCTTCGAGAGTGCGCGGCCGGATGTGGCGGCTGTGGTAGCGACGGAGGTCTTGCTGGTACCTTGCCGCTCTCAGGGCCGCATTTCGGCGGAGCCCTTCGAGCAGCAACAGGTCGTCGTTGCGGAGTTCGTCCAGCTCAGCCTCCTTGAAGGCCAAGACTCGTGGAGAGCCATGGGTGATCTCGCTGGGGAGGACGGCTTCAACGCCATAGACGAGGGAGAACGGCGTCTCACCAGTAGGCTTTGTTGGCGTGGTGCGGATGGACCAGAGCACCGAGGGGAGCTCGTCGATCCAGTGCTTGCCGCTGGCCTTGAGGCGATTGAAGCTTCTCGTCTTGAGGCCCTTGAGCACCTCGGCGTTGGCTCTTTCAGCCTATCCGTTGCTTCGTGGGTGCGCCACCGAGGCGTAGCAGATTTGGGCGCCGAGGCTGCCGCAGTAGGACTCGAAGGCGCCGCTCATGAACTGCGAGCCGTTGTTGGTGATAATGCGGTTGGGCACGCCGAAGCGGCAGACCAGGCTCCTGATGAATTTTACCGCCGATTTCGCCGGGATGGTGCGCACGGGTTCCACCTCAGGCCACTTGGTGAATTTTTCGATGGCGACGTAGAGGTAGCGGTAGCCCCCGAGCGCTCGCGGGAAGGGCCCCAGCAGATCCAGCCCCCAAACCGCGAACGGCCAGGAGAGCGGGATGGTCTGGAGTCCTTGCGTGGGCTGGTGAATTTGCTTGGCGTGGAATTGGCAGGCGTCGCAGGATTGGACGATGGCAGCTGCATCTTGAAGCACCGAGGGCCAATAGAAGCCACTCCGGAAGACCTTGCCTGCAAGGGTGCGCGAGGAAGAATGGTGGCCCCACTCGCCCCTGTGGATGTCGTTGATGAGATGGCGGCCTTCCTCGGCAGGGACGCATCGCAACGCAACCCCATTGGGGCGCTTACGGTACAGGTCTCCATCGTGGAGGCAGTAGGACTTGGCCTGGCGAACAATTCTTTCGGCCTCTGCGTCGTCTTCGGGGAGGGCTCGGTTTTGCAGGTAGCTCTTGATCTCGTCGATCCAGCTAGCGTCTTGGCGTACCAGAGTTAGCAGCAGGCGATTGCCAGAGGGGAGCCCGCAGTTTGGTGCTCCGCTTGATGGGGCCGGTGGGAGCTCCTCGTCGATGCTGATATTGGCCGCTGGCTGCTTGACTCAGGCCTTGGTGAGCCTCTCCTCGAAAACTCCAGGCTTCTGGGCTTCCCTTCTTGCTGCTCGCCTGGCGAGGTCATCTGCTTCTTGGTTTTTTGTTCGCGGGATGTGCTTGAGCTCCATGCCCCTGAAGTGCTTCTCCAGCTTGCGTACCTCTTCAAGGTAGGCCACCGTGTAGGTGTCCTTAGGCGTGTAGCTTTTGTTGGAGAAGTTGACGAGGAGCTGGGAGTCGCCCTTGATGAGGATGTGCTTGATGCCGAGGGCGATGGCGGCTCTGAGCCCGGCGAGGAGGCCTTCATACTCAGCAATGTTGTTGGAGACCTTATCGTTGTCCTTGAAGCATAGCTGGACGGCGTAGTAGAGCTTGTCGCCTGTCGGGGAGGTGAGGACGGCACCAGCCCCCGCACTCCGGGCCGCAAAGGCGCCGTCGAAATGCATGGTCCAGGGGCCTGGTTTCGTCCCACCTAAGGCTGCAGCTTCCTCCTCTGGAGGCTCTTCTTCTTCGCGTGTGTCCGTCCACTCGGCCATAAAATCAGCCAGCGCCCTGCCCTTGATGACCCTTGTGGTGTCAAATTTCAGCTCGAAAGGTTGCAGCTCGATGCCCCAGCCTGCGACGCGATCTGTCGCGTTCGGGTTGCGCAGGACCTGCTCCAGGGGATAGGAGGTGACCACCTTGATGGGGTGACCCTGGAAGTAGTGGCGCAACTTCCTGGAGGCGATGAGGAGCGAGAAGAGGAGCTTTTGCTGCATGGGGTAGCGCTCGCGGGTGTCCCGTAGCACTGTGCTGACGAAGTACACGGGATGCTCGACGAGGGTAGTCGTTGGTGTGGCAGCGGCTGGCTCCTCTCCAGGCTCGGTGGAGTCCTTGGCGAGGTTTTCTTGGGGCTGGAGGCTTGACGAGGTTGCTTCCTTGTCGGGGGGTTCTGGGCTTGGCGAGGCGGAATTCTGCTTGTCGAGGACTGGCTCTTCCCTTTCAGCCACCAAGACCGCGCTTGCCGTCTGAGGAGTGGCTGCAAGATACAACTTCAGAGGCTCGCGAGGGCGTGGGGCAACCATGATGGGTGGGCTCGCCAGGTATCTCTTTAGGTCCTCAAAGGCCTTTTCTGCTTCAGGGGTCCACTTGAAAGTACCGAACCTCTTCATGATCTTGAAAAATGGCAGCGCCCTCTCGCCGAACTTGGAGATGAAACGGCCAAGGCTGGCCATACATCCCGCTAAGCGTTGCATGTCCTTGAGGCGACGAGGAGGCTGCATCTGCTCTATGGCCTTGATCTTGTCGGGGTTGGCCTCGATGCCGCGGTGAGATACCAGGAATCCGAGGAGCTTGCCTGAAGGGACCCCGAAGACGCACTTGGCGGGGTTCAGCTTGATGTTGACCTTGCACAGGTTGGCAAAGGTCTCCTCGAGGTCCTGGATGAGCGTGTCCTTCTCGCGGGTCTTGACGACGATGTCATCAACGTAGGCCTCTGCATTCCTCCCCATTTGAGCCCCCAAGGCGATCCTCATGAGGCGCTGGAACGTGGCGCCGGCGTTCTTCAGACCGAAGGGCATGCAGACGTAGCAAAACACACCACAAGGGGTGAGAAATGCTGTCTTCTCCTCGTCCTCCTTTGCCATCTTGATCTGGTGATAATCAGAGAAGGCATCCAGAGAACAGAGGAGCACGCAGCCGGCGGTGGAGTTCACGATCTGGTCGATCCTCGGGAGGGGGTAGGGGTCCTTGGGGCAGGCCTTGTTGAGGTCGGTGAAGTCGATGCAGAGGCGGCTGCCTTCGGTGTGCTTGGGGACGACCACACCGTTGGCGAGCCAAGTGGGATGGACCACTTCCTTGATGATGCTGGCCTTCTTCAGCTTTTCCACCTCCTTGACGATGAAATCTTGCTTCTCTGGCGCCTGGCGCCGCGCCTTTTGCTTCACGAGGCGTGCGTTT
This sequence comes from Puccinellia tenuiflora, assembly GCA_012064385.1. Classification (NCBI taxonomy): domain Eukaryota; kingdom Viridiplantae; phylum Streptophyta; class Magnoliopsida; order Poales; family Poaceae; genus Puccinellia; species Puccinellia tenuiflora. The sequence continues at coordinate 191,256 of QRDG01001074.1, forward strand.
GGACACACGGCTAAGTGGTGCTCGATCACCTCCATCGGTACTCCGGACATATCTGACGGTGTCCAAGCGAACATGTCAGAGTTTGCCCTGAGGAAGGCGACGAGCGCGCTTTCCTATTTGGGAGGCAGGTTGGCGCCGATGGTGACGCTAGCCCCCGAGCCGCTTGCCTCCAGAGGCACTTGCTTTGTCGCGGCCTTCTCCTGAGAGAACAGATGCTTCTTCTTCGCAGGGGGGGGGGGGGGGGCTCGGGAGGGGTTCCTTGTCCTCGTCAGCAGGTGACGCCACCGCGGCAGCCTTGTAGGCCACTTGCGTAGCGTACACGGCGTCAGAGACTACGCCGCGGATGACGATGGTGCCACTGGAGCCAGGGAGCTTGACGAGGTTGTAGGCGTAGTCAGGGAGCCAGGGAGCATGAGGAGATGGCTGGCCTTCTGTGGGCTGCATATAAGAATAGAATGGGGCTATCTGAGGGTATTGATATGCAGTTTCAGCTGAATGATTTGTTTGAAGAGGTCCCTGGTTTAGATAGTATTACTGTGCCTTTTTCCAGGGAGGAAATGGATTTGGTGGTGAAGCAGATGCCACCGGATAAGTCTCCTGGCCCAGATGGTTTTAATGGCTTGTTTCTCAAGAAATGTTGGCCAATAATTAAGGAAGACTTCTACAGGCTTGCTGATGATTTTCATTCTGGAGGGTTGCAGTTGCAGAATATTAATGGGTCTTTTATTACCCTGGTCCCCAAGTGTCAGTCTCCAGTTGAAGTGAATGATTTCAGGCCTATATCTTTGACAAATGTTTGCCTCAAGTTTCTCACAAAGTTGGTGGCTAATAGGCTGCAAGATCATATTTTGAGATGCATTCACAAGAACCAATATGGCTTTCTTAAGTCGAGATCTATCCAGGACTGTGTGGCTTGGGCTTTTGAGTATTTACATTTGTGTCATGTGTCAAAAAGGCCGGTGATTGTACTTAAGTTGGATTTTGCTAAGGCTTTTGACACAATTGAGCATGAGGCTATTCTGCAAGTGATGAGGGCTATGGGTTTTAATGAGTTAATGCTCAGATGGGTTAAAGAGATTCTATCTTCTGGAACTTTCTCTATTCTTCTGAATGGAGTTCCTGGAAAGCAATTTGTGTGTAAAAGAGGAGTCAGGCAGGGTGATCCTCTGTCGCCTTTGCTGTACGTGCTTGGGTCTGAGCTGCTGCAAGTTGTGGTGAACAAGTTGATGCAGGATGGGGAAATTTGTTTGCCAATTCAAACAAATGATCCTGATTTCCCAATTTTGCAATATGCAGATGATACATTGTTGGTTCTGCCTGCTGATTTAGGGCAGGTTTTGGCTGTAAAAAGTTTGTTGCAAAAATTTTCGGTCTCCACTGGATTGAAGATTAATTATCATAAATCCACAATGGTGCCTATTAATGTGGACTCTGCTCAGATGGAGATTTTGGCCAATGGTTTTGGGTGTAAGGTGGAATCACCACCTTTCACATATTTAGGATTGCCAATGGGAACAACCAGGCCTAAAATTATAGATTTAATGCCTATTGTTACTAAGTTGGAAAGGAGGCTTTGTACCACTTCTTGTTTTCTGTCTCAAGGGGCCAGGCTTCAGTTGATATCATCAGCCCTGTCTTCTATGCCAGTGTATTTCATGTGCTCTCTTCAGTTGCCTGCAGGGATTATTGCTCAACTGGATAGAATTTTGAGACAATGTTTATGGAGGGGTAATTCTGACACTCCTAAACAAGCTTTAGCTGCCTGGGATATGCTATGCAAGCCCAAAATGAGTGGTGGAGTGGGCATTGTTAACTTCAAGAGACAGAATGAGGCTTTGCTGTTGAAGCATCTGGATAAGTTTTATAATAACTCTGAGGTGCCATGGGTGCAGTTGATTTGGTTTAGTCATTATCAGAATATGGTGCCCCATGCTGAAAAACTTTGTGGTTCCTTCTGGTGGAGGGATATAATGAAATTGGTTAATGATTACAGAGCTGTTTCAGTGGTACAACGTGGAAAAGGGAATTCCTTCTTATTCTGGTCTGATAAATGGTTGTTCAATGGTTCCTGTCAGACCATTGCAGACAGGTATCCCAGATTATTCTCTTATGTGTTGGACCCCTTAAAATCGGTAGCTGAAGTATATGAGACAGAGGATCTCTCCTCTTTGTTTTACTTGCCTTTGTCTGCACAAGCATATCAGGAATTGGTGGACCTATCTGCAGCTATGCAGGCCTCTCCATTGTCTATGGATCGAGATGTTTGGGTTTATGTTTGGGGCCCAGTGTATACTTCGGCCAGATATTACAAGCATTTGCATGCTGAGGTTTCTGGGCTGGGTATCTCTATGTGGATTTGGAGGTCGAGTTGTATCATGAGGACCAAGTTTTTTGCCTGGCTTCTGCTCAATGACAGGCTTAATACAAAGGACCTCTTGAAAAGGAGGAACTGGCAAGTGACAGATGACTATCACTGTGTACTTTGTCCCAATAGAAGTTATGAAGACAGGATGCATTTGTTCTTTGTCTGTAATTTCAGTCACAGAATTTGGACATATTTGCAAATAGATTGGTCCTTGGGACAGGATATTCAGTCAAGCTGCAGTTCAGGCTAGGAAGGATTTCAAGCAGCCATTTTTTATGGAGGTGGTTATTCTGGCCTGTTGGAACATCTGGAAGCAAAGAAATGGTAAGATTTTTGAAGATGAAAGGCCCAGCTTTGCAGGCTGGAAGAGGGGTTTTGTTCATGATATTTCTATGCTTGAGCATAGAATTAAGTCTAAGCATAAACAAGCTTTGTTAGCCTGGATAGGCAGCTTATTGTAATCTTTGTATAAAGGTAGTAGGAGGTAGATGTTTGTAGATATCCCTGTACATATTACTTTTTTGGTCCACATGAAATAAAATACTGTGGGGCTTTTGCCTCGCAGTCCTTATATTCAAAAAAAAGAGGTTGTAGGCGTGGTGGGTGACCGCCATGAACTTGGCGAGGGCGGGGTAGCCGAGGATGGCGTTGTAGGGCAGGCCGATGTGCGCGACGTCGAAGTCGATCAGCTCGGTGCGGTAGTTGGTCTGAGTGCCGAAAGTGACCGCAAGCCTCACTTGCCCCAGAGGCGTCGTGAGGCCCTCCGTCACCCCCGAGAAGGGCCTGGTGGGCATGAGTCGCTCGTAGGGCACCTGCAGCTTCTCGAATGTCTCGACAGAGATGACGCTGAGGCCGACACCCCCATCAATGAGCGTCTTAGAGACGGCGATGTTGTTGATGGTGGGGGTGCAGACCAGCGGTATGGTGCCCACAGTTGAGGTGGACTTGGGGTGGTCGCTGGAGTCGAAGGTGATGGGGTGCTCAGACCACTTGAGGGGCCTAGAGGCCTCGACCCCGGGAAGGGCTGCTGTGAGCTCGCGAGCGAATTGCTTGAAGTGGCGGTTGGAGCGAGGGGCCTGAGCCCCGCCGAGGATGCAGGCGACGCCGCGAGGCACTTGGTAGCCCTCATTAGCCTCGGCAGGCAGGTTGTCGTTCGCGGGCTCGGCGGCGTTGGCCTGGGGGTTCTGCTGGTAGTTGTTGTTGTAGTTGTTGTTTCAGCGTCGCCCCCCGCGGCCGCTGTGGCCGCTGCCGCAGCCACCACGGCCTTGCTCCCGCTCGCGGGCCTCGCGAGCCTCGATGAGCCTCTTGAGGTCGTAGCAGTCCTCGGTGGCATGAGAATGCCTGTTGTGGTAGACGCAGAAAGGGCGATCGTCCTTCTTCTCAGGTCCTGCGGCTGGAGTGCCAGCTTGGCGAGGCTGCTTGGCGTCGGGCTCAGCCGCGAGGACTGCAGTGGTCTTGCGCTTCTCTGTGGACTTCTTCTTCTTCTTGGACCCCTCGGCGGGATCCCCTGGCTCGTTCTTGACGAACAAGCGGCCCTCTTCAGCCTTGGCGCACTTGTCCGCCAAGTCGAAGAGCTTTACGACGGTGGTGATGTTGTCGTGGATGACGAGCTTCTCGAGCATCCGCACGTCTGTCACTCCAGCCTGGAAGGCCGAAATGACCTGCGCGTTGGTGGCGTTGGGGATCTTGTTGCGCACCTGGCTGAAGCGCTGGATGTACTTGCGGAGGGTCTCGCCAGGCTTCTGACGCACGGCGCGGAGGTCGTTGTACGTGAGGCCACGCTCGTACGTGCCCTTGAAGTTGGCGACGAAGCACTGGCAGAGCTCCTCCCAAGTGTTGACGGACTCGGCGGGGAGGTTGGTAAGCCATGAGGACGCGGAGTCCTTGAGGGCCATGGGGAACCAGTTCGCCATGACCTTGTCGTCACCCCCGGCGTCCTGGATGGCCAGAGTGTAGAGCTGTAGGAACTCCAGAGGGTTGTTCTTGCCGTCGTAGCGAGGAGGCAGGTCCGGCCTGAACTTGACGGGCCAGACGACGCGACGGAGGGTGCGAGTGAACGCAACCATCGTGTCGTAGGTGACCGGGCCGCTGGCGAGGGTGGCGCGGAGATGACGCCCGGCGGTGGCAACGTCCTGGACGGCGCGGTTGTGGCGGTCCTGCTGGCGCTCGATGCTCACGCGTGCGTCCTTAGGGGCTCGCTGCACAATTTGGCAGTCGTGCGGCGATGACGCGTGCGAGGCAGCGCGGTTGTCGCGAGGAGGAGCCCCCGCTAGAGCAGGCTGCGGTGCAACCGGTGGAGCTGGAGCAGGTGCAGGATGGAGAGGAGGCGCGGGAGGGGCGCCTGGCGCCACGTCCCCCATGTGGCCCGAAGGAACCAGCGAACGGGACGGGGCAGGAGCGGCGACGCGAGCGGCGCCGACGAGCTCCGAGAGGCGGTTGAGCCAGGCCTCCTGGGCCTCCGGCGTAGGACGGTACTGCAGCAGCTCCTGCGCCATGAGAAGCGCAGTTGCCGGACTGGGCGCAGGCCGGCCCAGCGAGGAGGCAGCACGGTCCCGCGACGGGTGCAGGGAGGAAGCCTCCTCTTCGCCGAGGTCATTCTCAGCGTGGTCGTGGTGGTCGTCGTCCTCCGGGTGCTCAACGCGGGGCTCGGGGTCGACGTGGCGCTCCGGAGCAGAGTTCCCACGCGGGCGGCCGCGCGGGCGGCCCGCAGGAGCGGTGGCGGCGCTGGCCGTCCGGCGAGCGAGACGTTCGGCACGAGAGCCGGCCATAGCTGTGTCGAGGATGAAGACGAGCCTCAGCCCCCTACCTGGCGCGCCAAATGTCGTAGAATGTTCCCAGGAACTGGGGGTGTCTCCAAGATATCGTGTAAGGGGCTGAACACGGAGTCAAACAATCCTGAACGTGCTCCAGCGACGGTGCTCATCGGGCTCGCTGCGGACGACCCTGCAGAGATGGACACAGGATCTTACCCAGGTTCAGGGCCCTCTTTTGGAGGTAAAACCCCTACGTCCTGCTATGGTGTATTGCACTGCTTGGAGAGGTTCACAGTATAAGGAGAGCTTGGAGAGCTCGAGGTGGCTAACAATGGCTACTTGCTAGTCTTCAGATCTAGGGTTAGGGTCTACTAGAGATGAACGAACCGAAGATCGAACCCTTTGCTTGGGCGTGCCCCCCTCATTTTATAGGCGTCTTGGACCTCTTCTGCCCAAACATTTGGGCGGGAAGGGTTACCACATGGCGACGAGGGAAGGAGCAGGGTGCACGATAAAGGTGGAGTCCATGGACGCGGTCCATGGCAGGGACGGCGCTGCCAAAGCTGGAAAAGCCACCGGCCAACCGGACGGTGGGTTGGCGCTTGATGAGGTGGGATGTGACCCACGGTGACGTCGTCCTTGGAGTGTAGCTGCAGACGGTTCCCTTATTGCCAAAGAGGCAATACTCGTTGTCCGCTTTGCTTGAAGCCACTTTGTTGACTGCTTTATACATGGAAGTGGCAACTGCGGTGTCGTCGTCATCGCGCGTAGGCACGCGCGTAGGCAGAGAAGGCTTTGCGAGGAAGGAACCCCGCGAGGCAAAAAGCCCCGCCGAGCCCTTCAGCTTGGTCCTTAGCAGAATTGCGGGTGGCGTCGGAGACGCCTTGTCGAGGAGCGGTCCCTCGCCAAGGGAGAGAACCCTCGACGAGGAGAAAAGGTCCCTCGCGAGGGAAAAACCCTCGCGAGGCTCGCCAGGCTTGGAGAGCCTGGCCCTTAGCGAAATTGCCTAAAGAATCCTATGGGCCCTGGCAGGCCGGCCCGTGGTACCCTGGTTTCCTCTGTGCCGACAATAAGAGAATTGAAATATTTTCATAACTTCACATAAATACCATTTATCCATTGCTATGGTGGAATTCTATCGCCCACAACATAGAAATTTTCCAAACCATACACTTATTCAAGATAGTAAATCTCAACTTTAACCTCACATGTTAATCTAACAATTTTCATTAAAACTATGTTTTTTAATGTGGCACATTGCTCATGCGGCCAAAGATAGTGATATTTATACTTAAGTGTTATTTGCATAATATTCAACATTTCTGGCGGGTAGTATAACCTTATTATTTCGAGTCAAAAATATTTTTTGTGAGGGTATAAGCAAGACTGACTCAAGATATACATGACACACTCACCATCACACCCACACAAACAAGTATTGCATCTCATGCGCAACTTTGCAAAATACTTCATATGCCATTGTCCATCAATTTATCTACTTTGAAGACACTAAGACAATATCCTCGCATTTGTGGGAATAACCTGCGTACCATTCTAACATATGGTAGGAATATTTAAGAATCATGAATTTATCTACTATGTACACACCAAGATGATGCCCTCACAAAGCACAATACGGGGGGTCTCTAATAGAGCCACCACATAGAGACACAACATCTAAATTATTTAGATGGTTAGATCTAAAATTAGTGGTTAGGATTTAAAGAGAACCATGAGATTTTGTAACAAATATGACACATCTATTCGAATTATTACAACACGCTGGGTCCAACACATAAGACGTGTACCATGCATACTTTGGGTTCAAAACGTCAAGACTTCTAATTTGCGAACACATCAGTTGGAAACACAACCTTGGACTCCCGTATTTGACTGTACTACTTATGGCTAGGATTGTAATAAGATACTGTAACAGCCCCAGTTTGATACTAAAAAATATGAATAATTTTTCTACTTTTGCATCTTATGTTTGCATCATGGCATGCGTTTCAAAGTGCTAAGTAACAAGCAACAAATGGAAAACAATTAAAAAGGGGAACCCACACCTCCCCAAATTCCTAACCAATGGCAATTGTATAATTTGACAAACAAGTTATTATGAACTTCCAAATTGACTAGGAAGTTCCAAGGAAACATCTTATAAACATTTGTCAAAAGCAAATTCTTAACAAGCAAAGAAATAAATATGAGCACTTAGATTTTTGGTGCCAATCAACTTTGAATTTTGAAACCAGGTTAAACTATTCAAAAATTCAAAATAAAATATGGGGAGCTTCTTTATTATATTGGGAGCCCCCATGAATAATTTCACTATTTTTGAAGATGTTTAAGTACCCCAAGTAAATGGTTTTTGGAAATTATCAAAATTGTCATTTGTGAGCCCTATGAACAAATGTTGCTCAAAACTTTTTATTTTGCAACACAAATTTTTGTCGAGGTTCTAACTGTTATGGGGAGCCTACATGAATTTTGCCAAAATTTTAGAAAATCTTTTAGTGTCTCATTTTAACACCCTAAAAGCCTGCTGGATCCTTTTGTAATTATTGGAAAATGAAGCGGGGGGGTTTGTGCAAATTGTCGTCCTCCTCCTCCACTGTGGCGCCAGGAATGGCACTGGCGCCATGCCGCCGTGCTCCCCCTCACGCATGCCGCCGTGCCCCTGCTGGTCAAACGCACGCGGACGCCCACCTGCTCACATCCCACCTGCTTCCCCGTTCCCCTCTTCTCTCTCCCGTTCTCCCTCCCGAGCTCGAGGTAGCCGAGCACGCGCCGCCGCATCGCCGTCGCTCCGAGCCGCCCCGGACGCATCGAAGCGCACCAACGGGACCGCCTTGCCATGCTGCTCCTCCACACCGAAGGAATCGGCACGGGGTGCCGGGAATCGACGCCGCCGTCCTCGACTTCATCCGCACCGGCCGAGCTCCGCCGAGCGAAATCCGCCGCCGTCCGCGCCCCCCCCCTCCGGCCTCACCGACCACGCCAACGTGCTCCTGGTGAGCTTCGCCCCCTGGACCTCTTCCCGCTTCCCCTCTCCCTCTCGTCGCCGCTCGACGTCGCCGTCGGTCACCGCCGACATTGCCGTCTGCCCGGCATGGCACCGGCCCGGGCCGGCCAAGAGGCCGGCAGGCTCGGGTGCGTGCCCGGCCGGCCAGGAGGCAGGCAGGCACGGGTGGTAGCCCGGCCCGGGTGCCCGGTCTGGGCCGGTGATGACTCCCAAGTGCAGGAGATCAATTGTAGTACCTTTCAATTAAAAAAGGTTGTCGAACCCACGAGGAGCTGAAGGTATTGGTTAGAAAGAATGATAAATAAAGTAATGAAAGATGCAAATGTTTTTGGGATTTTCAGTTGTATGATTGCAAATATAATAAAAATGTCGAAAGTAAATAGTAAAAGTTGAAAGCTCAATCCTCTATGTGGCAAGAGGACAAGCTCAAATGGTGTGTAACTTATATGTGGAAAGCGTTCCCGAGGGCGGCATGGAGATCACTAGGCATAGAGATTTATTAAACAACACGTTGCATATCTTGTCAAGTTTTAATCTTCTTGGGGTGGATCCATAACTAGGCATAGCTAAATAAATAATCTACAACCCCTTATGATGGATCATGTAGCCAATTAAATGACTGCACAAGAATTATTAAGACACAAAATCCCACCATAGCATTATACTCTAAGGTCCCCGACACTACTACCCACATAATATAACTGCATGACTCCGTCTTAGGCTTACTTGTCCTCCCAAGTCTTGCTCAATTCATTACACTACGTTGTTCTCCTATGAGCCCTTATAGGTGAAGTGTTGTGCAGTCGACGTTCGCACAACACCATCATAGAATCACATAGAAGATAAACTCTTGACAAAATACAAACACATGTTATATATAAATCATTGCCAATTCATCCTATGCCCTCAGGAACATATGGGAACTACTCACAACGTGCAAACATGATCATAATCAGTGGCATAAAGGGTTCAACATAATCTGAAATAAATACTTCACCACCAAATAATGACAAGTACCCAATCACAAACATGAATAGGAGCACAAGACAATGATCTAGGGTATAGCAACTCTGAAACTATGAGGGGAACAGAGTGGATCACGGAGATGACGATGGAGATGGTGATGGACTTGATGTAGAGGCCTCCTCCCACGCCAAGGAGGAGAGGTGATGACGATGGCGATGATTTCCCCCTCTTCGGAGCTCCGGAGCAGCAGGATCTGACCCCCTTTAGAGAGAATCAGGAGCTCCGCCACCGCCACGGCCTCAGATAATTCGGGAAAAATTAGGGCGTCCCTTTTCGGGGAAGACGAAGGCGTACATAAAAAGCCACATGCGAGGAAGTGCCCGAGGCCCTATTTGGTGGGTCCCACGCGGCCCCTGTACCTGGCCGCGTGGGCCCACCCCATTTGGGTCTCGTGGCCTTCCTCTCTTTGGTCTTCTTTCCATTGCCCTTCTTCCAAAGAAAAACTCTCGTGGTATTTTTCCTTTAATTATTTGGGTTCGCGAAACTCCTGAAACAATAAAGACAAGAAAAGGGGGTATTCTGCCTCCCAGATATTAAATACCAAAAATAGGGACTTTGTATGAAAGTCCCATAAATCATCTAAAACATGCAAAACGTTGATATAACATTGCATATAACATTCCCATATGATAATTTAAGGTATAAAAACGATGATATAAAATGCACGTATCAACTCCCCCAAGCTTAAACCTTTACTCGTCCTCGAGTAAGTAAGGACATAGATCATTACATGCATCGATGGACTTATGGTTGATAAATAAATACGGGCATTGTATCATCATCATATTCAATTGCAATGTAAGATTAATGAACTAAAACCAAATAACCATTGTATGTTGGACAACTGACTCATACTCCTTTTCCCATGCTTTTGCTCTTTACGGCAGGCATTTGAATGATTAGAGTTAAATGTGAAAGCAAATATGAGTAGTGGCCTTGATAAAGTAAAGGTTAGATGTCTCATGCCCCTTGAATACAAGTACCTACACCATGATTACTCATCTTGGGAAACAAAGCAAGTTTAAGTTATCTATCATTGTAAGTAATAATGGTATTATCAAGAGCCTCAACTGGGGTACCTCTTGTCCCATGATATGGATCAAGCCCACATCAAAACAACAAGACAAACAAACATAATGAACAACCTCAACACCCTTTTTATTTACCACTTGATATAGCTTTTTATTGTAGGGTGTATCACAGAAAGTTCAAAATAGCATGTAAGTAAATTTCCACTATGAATGATGCATGGCTTAGATTAGTGGACCAGGTTTCTCTCTAACCATTTATACAAACTCACTTAAACTTACTCTATTTCCACATTATTTCACCATGATAGGCATCCATAAACAAAAGTACATGATATCAACTGAATAAATGATGGAACATGTTGAAAGCTTTGCATGTGACAGCACATATGGGCTAACTCCCAACCTTAAACATTTATCAAGCCACTATCATCATAATATTGATCACAACTATTTTATCCATCATAATATTGCATTCGATTCCAATGTCAATTTTTGGACAAGACATAGAGTATCCTATGAATTGCATGTTCCCTAAACAATCACATGTCTTCCCTCCTATGAACCATAGGTTTGATGTGTTGGCCTGAGTTAAAGATATAATTGTTGTATATATATGCTTAGCCATTCTTAGTCGAATGCTATATTGTCCGGTGAATAAATTCCATAATTATGATGTTGATGGAATGTTCGGACATGTTGGTTACTTTTGGTACTTAATTAAATTGCTTAAAATGGTTGGATTAGTTGCCATCGGGGATGGTGTTTTGCCTCATTCTTGCCCCTAGGTGCGAGTTCTTGTCTCTAGAACTAAGACTGAGCGTGCTACCAACGGTGGGGACATATGGAATCCTCTGTAACTAAATAACTTGTGCGGGCGTATCCAAGGGTCCTCTAGTTTGCTATTTCCATTTGCATGTGAGTGTGTGGGTGGAAAAAGAAACGATGAGGATGGTGGTGTTTAGGATGTGACGATGGGGGCAGGGGCTGAAATAGGCTGGATAAATTTGTCCAGTCACCACAGATGACTCTTGGATAGTCTCATGCGAGGTAAAGGTTTAACCGCGCCCACTTGCCAGCTTTCGCCGGAAGAGAGCTAATCAGGTGAGCCGGACGGTACCAATGGGTAAATTAGTACACCCCTGCAGGGTTTAATCTTTTCGAAAAGCCGTGTCTGCGGTTATGGACTGTAACGCCCCGACCCCGGAATTATACAGAGAGGCTATGTATTCGACACAACCATCAATGTATAAAACAAAGATCGAGACTTGTGGAACAGAACTGGCACAAAGCATGACTCTACGACACAAAACATATAGCAACTCATATAATGAGAAGAATACAAATATTACAAGCAAAAGGATCACAGATCCAACAATTCAACAAGCGGAAGCGAAGTAGCGTTGTCTAATACAACAAGAAGCAAATTATGGCCTAAGAGGCCTACAGATAAACATCACCCAAGCCAGCTTGTTCCACGGTCCCAAGCTGCCACCTGGGAACCCCAGACTAGTAGTCGACGTCAATGAAGAACCCACCTAACTGCTCGGTGTCGTCCTCCTCTGAAATACAAATACATAGAGGCAGCAAAGAGAGACTGAGTACGATGTACTCGCAAGTTTAGTAGGGCGATATAGGCCCAATGACTGACGGAGGCTCTAAAGCTGTATAATGTAGTTCTTTTGCATAAAGCTAAATTTCATATACCAAAACGTGGAAGACACCTGGCATTCGTCTACTCAGAATATTTTTATAAAAGGAGATAAGAGAGTAACAGTTTCATCATTGGTTCTCATCGAACCCTTTTGTCGCCAACAACACTCATCTCCACCAAGGCACCCCCTCGAATCACCCTCGAGGAAGTGAACCTTTATCACACGTTGATTATGCAACCTTTAGCTGCCATATCAATTAGGTTAAGATTCTCTATGGTCTTATCGTCTATTCCCAAGTTGTCCATAACCGTGGACACGGCTTTTCGAAAAGATTAACCCTGCAGGGGTGTACTATTTTACCCATTGGTACCGTCCGGCTCACCTAGTTGGCCCTCTTCCGGGGAAGGCCGGCAAGCGGGCGCGGTTAGACCTTTACAATGCATGAGACTATCCAAGAGTCATCTGTGGCCACAGGACAAGTTTACCCAGCCTCAGCCCCTGCCCCATCGCCACATCCTAACACCACCATCCTCATCATCCTTTTTCCGCTCACACACACGGCAAATGGAAATAGCAAACTAGAGGACCCTTGGATACGCCCTCACAAATTATTCGGTCGGTAAGGCGCCCATACACCCACCAATGGCAGCACGCTCGTCTTGGTTCAAGAGGTAAAGAACTCGCACCTAGGGGCTAGAGTGAGGCAAAACACCATCCCCGATGGCAACTCACCCAAGCCGTCTTAGCATTTTAATTAAGCATCACCATTATCCACCATGCCCGAATCATTCCATCAACATCAACAATTACGGAATTTATAACGGACATAAAGCATTTATTTAAGCATGGCTAAGCATAGCTAACCATATGAATACAACCATTTTACCTTTATCTCGGCCAACACTTCAACCCTAGGTTTCATAGGTAGGGATACATGTGATTGGCTCGGGGAAGAACATGCATTCATAGGATACTATAATAATTACCAAAAGAGACATTTGAACCGCATGCAATATTATGGTGGATAAAATAATTTGATCAAAACATAGGATGCTAGATGCCAAGAAGGTTAGGTTATCTCTTGCCTTGCTGCCCGGGCGCGAAGTACTGCTCGTCGGGGTAGTTATCGGTAACCTCGACTCCGGAATCTATCGATACCCAAAGAAAATACAAAACACACATAAATCACACGAACTCAAAATGCAATGCTCAATCACATGATGACATGTCAAGTTGATGCAAAGATATCATTGTAAAAATTAAAAGCAAAATTAAATGAGGAGCCAAATAATTAGTGCAATTATTTGGAAGCAACCCCATATTTATCTTAATGGCCACATTCCTTATCAAATATTAATTTATTAGAGAGGTGGCTCAATTATGCATGAACATGACATGAATGGATAGGATTCGTCAGTCCGATCCTTTTGGTATTTTATTTGTAATTTTCGGAGCACCGATGATTAAATGACAAATTAATTAAATAATTGAAATTACTTCATTTAACCGAATTATGAATAACATCAAATAATTATTTGTGATCATGATGTAATATTAGCATGGTTTGATAGCAATTAGAGTGTTGATCACATTGATATTTTATTCTCCAATTTTGGTTAATTATTTCACGAGTTATGAATTTTCCCGATTTGGTATTATTTAACCCATTTTAGCAATTCATATGTGAACAGCAAGAAAATAAACTCAAGAGATGGTTTCAACTTCTCTAACAGCTAGAGTTTGTCTTCCTGAGCATTTTGGTATTTAAATTGCTATTTTTGAGTCATTATTTGAAAAGATATGAATTGTTTTAATTTGCTTTTATTTTCCAAAAGGAAAATCAAATACCAGACAGGCCGGCCTCAAGCCGGCCAGGCCGGGAGGCAGGCCGGGCACCAGCCCGAGTGGCCCGGCCCAGAGCCGGCCCAGGCTGGGCAACCGGCCGGGAGTGTGGCCGAATGATCCGGCCCAGAGCCGGCCCAGGCTGGGCAACCGGCCGGGAGTGTGGCCGAATGATCCGGCCCAGAGCTGGCCCAGGCCGCTAGGGAGGCCGGGTCCAGGCCGGCACGTCGGGCACGCACGAGTGCAGGTCAAAGCCACGACCGGCGCGATGACGCGGCGGTGACCGACGACGACCGGCGGCGGTCGACGACGCGATAGAGGGGAAGAGGCGCGGGAAAGAGCAATAGGCGCTAGAGGAGAGAGAGGCGAGTCGAGGGGAGCGGTGGGACGGACCATAAGGTCACCGGAGCGTGGCCGGCATCCATGTCCGCGGCGGAGCGGCATGGTTGATCATGACGGCGACGAACCAGAGCGAGGGAAGAGAGGAGGAGGGAACGGGGAGATGCGTAGGCTCACCAGGAACGCGAAAAACTCGACGGCGAGGAGTGGGGAGGCCGGACGGCGACAAATCGGTCTCGGACGCGGCGGCCGGAGGCGGGGAAGGACGGCGGCCGCGGTCGTGGTAGAGGGCGTCCTGGCCCGATTCAGCCGGCGGGGAGGTGCAGCACTCCAAGGCGGTGATGATGGCGCCGTCGGCCGGAGCTCGGGTGGCCGGACTCGATGGCGTGCGTGACGGCAGCGCGACGGCAGTGGCCCGGTTAGGGTTTCCCGCGTGAGAGAAGAAAGAGAGAGGGCATGGGGGAGTGAGGAGGGGAGGAGCACGGCGCAAGGGGGGGCCTCCTTGACTGCTAGGGGAGAAAGGGGGGCGGCAGAGGCAGCCACGGCGACGGGCGGTCGTGGCGCCAGTGATGCTCCTGTGCGCCACAGTGAAGAGGGAGAGAGGGGATGGCAGGGGGGACCCACCGGTCAGAAATTTAAACATTTCCCCTTTTCTTTTCCTTTTAATTGAAACCAGCAACCTTTTCTATTTAATTGGGGCATCAACACATTTTTATAAAATGTGCAAAAATTCATATAGGCTCCTTTTGACCTCTAGGTTCTCCACAAAAATTTGGTGAGGTAAAATAAAATGTTTTGCACCACATTTGTTCATAGGGTTTAGTTATAGTCATTTTTGATAGTTTCCAAAATGTATTTATTTGGAGCATTTATATATTTCCAAAAATAATGAAATTATCCAGGGAGGCTCTCACAATAATATTGAAGCTTCCCATGATTTTAGTTTGAATTTTTGGAAAGTTTTAACTTGGGTTCAAAAATATAAATTGAATCGAACCAAATTGAATTCTCAAATTTATTTAATTGCTTGTTAAGAATTTAGCCTTTGGCAATTAGTTATAAAAATATATCCTTGAGCTTCCTGGACAATTTGGAGACTCAAGAACAATTTGTCTTTCCAATATGAGTAAAGTATTTGGTTTGGAAATTTAGGAAGGTTTGATTCCTTTTAATGATTTCCATTGTTTGCAATATTTAACTTAGCAATTTAAATATGTATGCCATGATGCAATGAAAATAAAAAGTGAAAAATCGGCCCATATTTTAGGGTACTAATCTGGGGCTGTTTTTCACTTTTTATTTTCATTGCATCATGGCATACATATTTAAATTGCTAAGTTAAATATTGCAAACAATGGAAATCATTAAAAGGAATCAAACCTTCCTAAATTTCCAAACCAAATACTTTACTCATATTGGAAAGACAAATTGTTCTTGAGTCTCCAAATTGTCCAGGAAGCTCAAGGATATATTTTTATAACTAATTGCCAAAGGCTAAATCCTTAACAAGCAATTAAATAAATTTGAGAGTTCAATTTGGTTCGATTCAATTTATATTTTTGAACCCAAGTTAAAACTTTCCAAAAATTCAAAATACAATCATGGGAAGCTTCAATATTATTGTGAGAGCCTCCCTGGATAATTTCATTATTTTTGGAAATATATAAATGCTCCAAATAAATACATTTTGGAAACTATCAAAAATGACTATAACTAAACCCTATGAACAAATGTGGTGCAAAACATTTTATTTTACCTCACCAATTTTTGTGGAGAACCTAGAGGTCAAAAGGAGCCTATATGAATTTTTGCACATTTTATAAAAATGTGTTGATGCCCCAATTAAATAGAAAAGGCTGCTGGTTTCAATTAAAAGGAAAAGAAAAGGGGAAATGTTTAAATTTCTGACCGGTGGGTCCCCCCTGCCATCCCCTCTCTCCCTCTTCACTGTGGCGCACAGGAGCATCACTGGCGCCACGACCGCCCGTCGCCGTGGCTGCCTCTGCCGCCCCCCCCCTTTCTCCCCTAGCAGTCAAGGAGGCCCCCCCTTGCGCCGTGCTCCTCCCCTCCTCACTCCCCCATGCCCTCTCTCTTTCTTCTCTCACGCGGGAAACCCTAACCGGGCCACTGCCGTCGCGCTGCCGTCACGCACGCCATCGAGTCCGGCCACCCGAGCTCCGGCCGACGGCGCCATCATCACCGCCTTGGAGTGCTGCACCTCCCCACCGGCTGAATCGGGCCAGGACGCCCTCTACCACAACCGCGGCCGCCGTCCTTCCCCGCCTCCGGCCGCCGCGTCCGAGACCGATTTGTCGCCGTCCGGCCTCCCCACTCCTCGCCGTCGAGTTTTTCGCGTTCCTGGTGAGCCTACGCATCTCCCCGTTCCCTCCTCCTCTCTTCCCTCGCTCTGGTTCGTCGCCGTCATGATCAACCATGCCGCTCCGCCGCGGACATGGATGCCGGCCACGCTCCGGTGACCTTATGGTCCGTCCCACCGCTCCCCTCGACTCGCCTCTCTCTCCTCTAGCGCCTATTGCTCTTTCCCGCGCCTCTTCCCCTCTATCGCGTCGTCGACCGCCGCCGGTCGTCGTCGGTCACCGCCGCGTCATCGCGCCGGTCGTGGCTTTGACCTGCGCTCGCGCGTGCCCGACGTGCCGGCCTGGACCCGGCCTCCCTAGCGGCCTGGGCCGGCTCTGGGCCGGATCCTTCGGCCACACTCCCGGCCGGTTGCCCAGCCTGGGCCGGCTCTGGGCCGGGCCACTCGGGCTGGTGCCCGGCCTGCCTCCCGGCCTGGCCGGCTTGAGGCCGGCCTGTCTGGTATTTGGTTTTCCTTTTGGAAAATAAAAGCAAATTAAAACAATTCATATCTTTTCAAATAATGACTCAAAAATAGCAATTTAAATACCAAAATGCTCAGGAAGACAAACTCTAGCTGTTAGAGAAGTTGAAACCATCTCTTGAGTTTATTTTCTTGCTGTTCACATATGAATTGCTAAATTGGGTTAAATAATACCAAATCGGGAAAATTCATAACTCGTGAAATAATTAACCAAAATTGGAGAATAAAATATCAATGTGATCAACACTCTAATTGCTATCAAACCATGCTAATATTACATCATGATCACAAATAATTATTTGATGTTATTCATAATTCGGTTAAATGAAGTAATTTCAATTATTTAATTAATTTGTCATTTAATCATCGGTGCTCCGAAAATTACAAATAAAATACCAAAAGGATCGGACTGACGAATCCTATCCATTCATGTCATGTTCATGCATAATTGAGCCACCTCTCTAATAAATTAATATTTGATAAGGAATGTGGCCATTAAGATAAATATGGGGTTGCTTCCAAATAATTGCACTAATTATTTGGCTCCTCATTTAATTTTGCTTTTAATTTTTACAATGATATCTTTGCATCAACTTGACATGTCATCATGTGATTGAGCATTGCATCTTGTGTTCGTGTGATTTATGTGTGTTTTGTATTTTCTTTTGGGTATCGATAGATTCCGGAGTCGAGGTTACCGATAACTACCCCGACGAGCAGTACTTCGCGACCGGGCAGCAAGGCAAGAGATAACCTAACCTTCTTGGCATCTAGCATCCTATGATTTTATCAAATTATTTTATCCACCATAATATTGCATGCGGTTCAAATGTCTATTTTGGTAATTATTAGAGTATCCTATGAATGCATGTTCTTCCCCGAGCCAATCACATGTATCCCTACCTATGAAACCTAGGGTTAAAGTGTTGGCCGAGATAAAGATAAAATGGTTGTATTCATATGGTTAGCTATGCTTAGCCATGCTTAAATAAATGCTTTATGTCCGTTATAAATTCCGTAATTGTTGATGATGATGGAATGATTCGGGCATGGTGGATAATGGTGATGCTTAATTAAAATGCTAAGACGGCTTGGGTGAGTTGCCATCGGGGATGGTGTTTTGCCTCACTCTAGCCCCTAGGTGCGAGTTCTTTACCTCTTGAACCAAGACGAGCGTGCTGCCATTGGTGGGTGTATGGGCGCCTTACCGACCGAATAATTTGTGAGGGCGTATCCAAGGGTCCTCTAGTTTGCTATTTCCATTTGCCGTGTGTGTGAGCGGAAAAAGGATGATGAGGATGGTGGTGTTAGGATGTGGCGATGGGGCAGGGGCTGAGGCTGGGTAAACTTGTCCTGTGGCCACAGATGACTCTTGGATAGTCTCATGCATTGTAAAGGTCTAACCGCGCCCGCTTGCCGGCCTTCCCGGAAGAGGGCCAACTAGGTGAGCCGGACGGTACCAATGGGTAAAATAGTACACCCCTGCAGGGTTAATCTTTTCGAAAAGCCGTGTCCACGGTTATGGACAACTTGGGAATAGACGATAAGACCATAGAGAATCTTAACCTAATTGATATGGCAGCTAAAGGTTGCATAATCAACGTGTGATAAAGGTTCACTTCCTCGAGGGTGATTCGAGGGGGTGCCTTGGTGGAGATGAGTGTTGTTGGCGACAAAAGGGTTCGATGAGAACCAATGATGAAACTGTTACTCTCTTATCTCCTTTTTATAAAAATATTCTGAGTAGACGAATGCCAGGTGTCTTCCACGTTTTGGTTTATGAAACTTAGCTTTATGCAAAAGAACTACATTATACAGCTTTAGAGCCTCCGTCAGTCATTGGGCCTATATCGCCCTACTAAACTTGCGAGTACATCGTACTCAGTCTCTCTTTGTTGCCTCTATGTATTTGTATTTCAGAGGAGGACGACACCGAGCAGTTAGGTGGGTTCTTCGTTGACGTCGACTACTAGTCTGGGGTTCCCAGGTGGCAGCTTGGGACCGTGGAACAAGCTGGCTTGGGTGATGTTTATCTGTAGGCCTCTTAGGCCATAATTTGCTTCTTGTTGTATTAGACAACGCTACTTCGCTTCCGCTTGTTGAATTGTTGGATCTGTGATCCTTTTGCTTGTAATATTTGTATTCTTCTCATTATATGAGTTGCTATATGTTTTGTGTCGTAGAGCCATGCTTTGTGCCAGTTCTGTTCCACAAGTCTCGATCTTTGTTTTATACATTGATGGTTGTGTCGAATACATAGCCTCTCTGTATAATTCCGGGGTCGGGGCGTTACAAGTTGGTATCAGAGCCGACCCTTGCGGTAACTCGGGCGTGTGCGGGTCAGAGGCGCGGACATGTGGGACATGTGCCGGCACTGGACGCACAGACGGGTGCCAAAGGGGGAAGTTCCTGGACTGGGGTTGACCGACGAGGGCGTCGGTCTTCTAAGGGGGGAAGGATGTGAGATCCTGGCTCAGGGCTCAATAGGATTAATAGGATACTCATATCAACAAGTTGCAACTTCTTTTCCGGAAGCTCATTCGAAAAGAACTCCGAGGTTAAGCATGCTTGGCCTGGAGCAATTTGAGGATGGGTGACCGACCGGGAAGTCCTTCCCGGGTGCGCACGAGTGAGGACAAAGTGCGCAGAAAAGACTAGTGTTGGTCTGTGGGGCCAGTCTAGAGATCCTAGAGAGCTGCCAGGCGTAACAAGCGCCGGTCCGGGAGTGGCCGGGGTGTTACATGGACGACTTGGGAACGGATATACAAGACCATAGAAAATCTTAACTTAATTAAAATTTGGCAACTAGAGGTTGCAACTCAACGTGTGTTAAAAGGTTCATTTCCTCGAGGGTGATTCGAGGGAGTGCCTTGGTGAAGATGAGTGGTGAGAAATGGCTACTATTGGTTCAATGAGAACCAAAGATAAAGGTTTACTATCTTATCCCCTTTCGAAAAAACCTTCTGAGTAGTCGATGCCATGAGTCATGTTTTAAAAAGGAAAATTAGCTTTATGCAAATTAACTACTATACAGCTTTAGAGCCTTGTCATCATTGGGCCTATATCGCCCTACTAAACTTGCGAGTACGTCGTACTCAGTCTCTATTTGTTGATTATTAATTGTTTCAGAGGAGGACCTCACCGAGCAGACAGGTGGGTTCTTCGTTGACATCGACGAGTAGTCTGGGGTTCCCAGGTGGCAGCTTGGGACGTCGTGGAACAAGCTGGCTGGGAGTTGTCATTGTAGGCCTCTTAGGCCATAATTTGGATCATGTTGTTTGGACAACTAATTTACTTCCGCTTGTTGTACTGAGGGGTCTGTGACCCCTGTTGTGTAATTTGTATCTTTCTCGTTATATGAGTTGTTATATGATCTTTTGTGTCGTAGAGTCCGTGATGTGCCAGTTGTTCCACAAGTCTTGATCTTTTTATTATACATTGATAGCTATGCCAGTGTTTATGGCATGATCGAGGTGTTACGTGGGAGCGGTAACCTCATGCCCTTCGATTGTATAGCATAGTCTGTGGGTTACATAAGCTCTCTGTATAATTCCGGGGTCGGAGCGCTACAGATACTAATATCCATATAACCATTTAATTCCGTTCCGTTCGTAGATTTGTATCCCAAAGAACTATTTTCAAACACAGTACGTGGGTCTGCCAAAAATACTTGATCGTAACATTGGTGTTCAGATTAAATAGCGTGTTATGACATATCTCTAACATTGGTGTTCAGCGTAAAATTGGTTTTATATCAGTTTTTCTTTGATAGTTGCAACAAGAGAAATAACTCCTCTGTGTCGCCATCTCCATTGTCAACCGGCAGTGGAGCTTTGCATCCATGTAATTATTTCCCGGACTGTGTGTAACATATATTTTGTTTTATATCAAATTATAAATTGATTGTAACATGCTCTATCTTATGTGTGTACACTTTTCTAACAGTTTTAAAATCCATGTTACCATCTCTCATCACTTCTCTGCTCTAACATGTCAGTGATCATTTATATTGCATTCTTATAGATTTATTATTTGTCATGGGTTCCGTAGATAATTGTATACATATAGTAACCAAGGATAGTAGGCCGCATGAGATAATATTCCAGCCGGGTGTACTATGAATGAAATTTCTATGTTAGCATAACAATAGAAAACAAAATATTTGGCTTTTTAGGGCCAGATTGTTGTCTATAACTTAAGAATGTCATAAAGACTGACAGAGTTTAGTAACTGGATTAGAGCTCAGCTACTAGGACAGTTGGTGTCAACCAAAATGATGATGTTGTTGTAGAAATATCGGTACCACACATTGGAATGATCTTAATTATAACAAGTCATCCACAAGGACTCATCCTTTTGTGAAAGAGAATAGATTATCGTCATATAGTTCTGGGCGTGCACTAGATAGCTATCGGCTCATCCGGTCGTTTGGTAATAATTAACTTTGCAATTTAAACATGATGAAAGTTGTGACTTGCAAATGTGTAATCTCTTTAATATAACATTTGCTTGGGCTTTGTGATTGTAAAACATTAATTCATATAATGTGAATATCCTTTGACCCCCAAACTTACTACTTCGAGCATGAAGGATGATGCACGTGAGTGAAATAATTAAGCTACCGTATTAGGACATAATGATGTTACCGAGGAGTGTTGATGACAAGCTGGGCAAATTTTGTGGTGCAACCGAAATAGTTGTGATTAATTATGTGAGGACATGTAGTCAAAACAATTGTTAATTATTTTTAAATTATAAATAATCTGATTCAATGTAGGTGTGAAGCAAGACACAACAAATAAATGTGAGTAAGACCTGGGTTGAATAGTGATGAACAACATGGATGAATTAAAAATAGATCAAAATAGCTATACCTACGCTAGAAAGTGGTGGCATGACATTTTTGTAAATATATTGCACTATATATTCAGCCAAAACTTAAATTGGTTGAAACTAATTTTCACACTTTTTGGTGGCCATAGAACCATAGAATTCACAATTCCATACATTTATATCTCCGAAACCATCAATTATTGCATCGGCATGTTCAATACCCTCGCTTTTGCGAGGGCAACCTTGCTAGTTTGTGTAAAAACATCACCAAACAGATCATCTGATAATAACCACATAATCCAAACAAACAAAAAACAGAGAGCGTACATGAGAAGATGTACAGATTATTCTACTAATCTGGTCGAAACGATGAGCATGCATGGCAGCAGAACCAATTAGATAATAACACACAACGCAAATGCAGCATAGTCCATTTGCGTTGTGCAGGTCCTCCTTGCTAGTCTCACGCTAGTACTCCAGGTCTCCTGCTTCGCCAACTACGTCTCCGCTCCGAGATGTCCTCCGTTAGCGGGTTGGACGGTGGCGCCATGGTTGTGGTTGCTTGACGGTAGGCGGCGGGAGCTCCAAGTCCTGCTCCGCCTTGCGCGTCATCCCCGAGATGCGCCCTTCACGCTGGCTTGCCTTTGATTCCACGCACCGACGACGCGATGAGGACAAAGGACCCGAGATCGTCGTGGCCGAGGATCTCCGTCGCCCCGCTCTTGATTGCGGATCTCCGCCGCCCAGTTCCACCAAGGCCGCAGCACGGCACGATCAACAAATGGCTCGCCAGCCAGATGAGGAGGGGAGCAGAGGAGTTGGATGCCCCTTGTGTTTTTTCTGCCCTTTTTGTGTCTCAATTTGTGAGATCATTAGCAGGGACGTCAACTGAGTTTGCATCAGCTATTTTGACCAGAACAGACAAATGTCAACCAACGGATAGGTGCCCACGCACCCTCTTGGGTAGCAGATCTTTTGTTATGTTGTCTCATGGAACCCCTAGTAGAGCATCCCAAAATTTGTCCGGTATCTCTCAAATTATGACCGCTCGAGGGTATCAGACATGTCCGACATAATGAGTGATGGTGTTCCCAAAGATTATTTTGATTATTTTGAAAAATTGTAAAATTTTAACAAAATAACCCATTTTCATTGCAAATAGACATATTACAACGAAATTTAAACTAAATAAAACCTAATCTAAAGACCGGGAGCAGCATGCGCATTGGGGACAGCCAGGTCGTCGTTCGTCGTCGGGACGACGATGTTAGAGGGACCAACCTCGTCATCATTCGCCGTGGAGCGACTCTCCGCCCTGCCTGCGAGCATCCTCAGGTCCAGGTCGCCGCTCCTCCTCCTCCAGCTCCTCCCTCACCACCTCCGCCTCGCCGACACGTTGTTGCTCTCGTCGTCCGACCACAGAGTAGTTTGGTCTGAAGATGGAAAATGATGACACGCTGCCTGGGTGAGAGTTTACCACGTGGTTATTGGGCGGCAAGGCATTGTGGAGATGGCAGGAAGTGATCATGGCCTGGCTAACCGACATGGCTGCCCATCTTATAACCGGAGGATTGGGCGGAAGCGGTGGGAAATATAGTTAGGAAGTGGCAGGAAACAGTGATGTGGGCAGGAACAGATGGGTGGGTGGGGAGGCGTCGTGTCAGTTTAATGTTGGCGACACGTCTCCGCCGCTTTGGCCTGGCAGCGTCGCGCTTGGCAAGATAGGATGGCTGATCCGCCATTAAAACAGACGTGACACTAGTGTGGATAACAAGCCGGGGCCGCCTGTCGGTGGTGGCTGCATGCGGACATGTTTGGTTGTGTCTGCCGCCCCGAGCAGGGCCCCAAGTTTGGAGGGTGCCCAACAAAAAATGGGTCGGCCTGAACAAAAAAATTGTTGGGGTGGGGTAGGGTTCGGATGGAACAAAAATGATGGAACATGTGTGTTGTTCTAGTGATTGAGGCTCTCGATAAGAAAAGCAAAGTGTTAATGGGAAATCTGCGTTGGTTCATATGTGGATGTAATCACTATTTAAAAAACGTATTCTAAAATGTTAAAAAAAATAAATAATATTTTGGGAGTATATTCGGACATTCTATGTTTACACACAAAATTTCATGAAAAAAATATTTTATGACATGTGTAAAATAGACAATTTTCGATGCCTCAAAATGAGTTTTCAAGAGACGTTTTTCTTCTGTTTTGCACAAGCCATAATTTATTTTTTTAGCAAAACTTTGTGTACAAACATAGAATGTCTTAATGTAGATACAATTTTTTTGACATTTTAAAATACACTAAAATGCAATTTTCATAACAGATCCATCTAGTCCTATTAGCCAAAACACTATGTCTGTTAATATAATATTTGTGTTTACCAGTAGGAGATATATTATTAGACTGAATTCCGTGTGATCAAATTCCAGAAATTTTGGTGTGATATAATAGTTGTTATACACTGCCCAGTCAACAAAAAATTAAAGTAGAAAAAACAGGAAAAGTGAAAAGGTGAGGTTTTTCATAGAAAAGAAGAGGGGGGTGTGACTAGTGACTACGTAGCAAAACAGAAGAAGAGGAAAGGGGAGAGACCAAGTGCCAAAATGTATGCATGTTGCTGGCTAGGACCACGGTGGTCTGGCTTGCAACTACTATAGGAACGGTTCTTGAATGAAAGAAAGAAATATTTCGAGTTGGGATGCACCTCTGGCCGGCACTCGAGCGGCAACGATAGATAAATGGTAACTGAATTTGAGTCGGTGGCTCATTTTGGTCATCGGATTTCAATATATCCGAAATACGGTCACCGAAATGGTTTAAGTTGTTCACTACGGTCACTGACGGCATGTGTCTACCGTATTTTGCTGACTTGGCATAGAGTTGACTGGTCAAATAGTCCACGTGGCACATGGTATTGTCCAGTCAGCTCACAGCACCCTGTCTACCCTCTCTCTCAAAAAAAGCACCCTGTCTACCCATGTGGGTCCGCTTGTCAGTGGTTGATAAACGGAAATTAAAAATCAAACTGCGCCAAGGGAATCGAACACACGACCTTCCGTAGGTAGGTTGCGTGCGATAACCACTAATCCGAACATGCACTTGATGACTAACGGAACAATTTGATTATATATTTAACATACTGGCCGAGCAGCATCTGCTGATAAAAATTATTGACTGACGTCCATATACAGAGTTAACCAACCCAGATGGCCGGCATGCAAGTGCACATGCAGCGACGTTGCAAACAAGACATTTTGTTATAACCACTCACACAGAGTCACGTTGTAGTTTTGTAATCTATTACCTGACGCATATATGCATGGTTAAAGCATATGCATGTACGAAGCATGTAGATGGATATTTGGCTATAGCATGTCAAATTCGTATAGCAAACTCATTACAATGCATATTAGCCAAAATAAAATGATTAGCATATAATTATCACTTACCTAAAACTAATTAATAACCTAAAATTTTGGGTTTTCACAAACGTAAACACCATGATCGGTCTGATTTTTCAGCGAGGTCAGTGCAGCGAGGCCGTCGAGTTTCTCTACGTGCTACATAAATTTTTAGAATCAACATGCCATGATCTCAATCTTCTGATTAGAACACTAGTACATGTGTCCTTCTTTGGGCATCTGGAAATCGATATCGGTCGCGGCGCATTAAAACTACTAAAATGGCGTTGTAAAACTATTTTTAGCGCGCCGCATTTTTAGACTATTGTTG
Organism: Puccinellia tenuiflora; assembly: GCA_012064385.1. NCBI lineage: Eukaryota > Viridiplantae > Streptophyta > Magnoliopsida > Poales > Poaceae > Puccinellia > Puccinellia tenuiflora. The sequence continues at coordinate 216,691 of QRDG01001074.1, forward strand.
GAGATGGTCTAATGCCAGTGATCTCGTCTTCAACTCGTTCGTCGCGAGCGCGCTGGTGGACATATATGCCGGCAACGAGTAGGTGGGCAACGGCGTAGGGGTGTTCGATATAGTGTGTACTCCCTCCGTTCCATATTGAATGACTTCTAAATGAATATATCTAGACATATTTTACATCTAGATATATGCATTTGGAAATCATCTAATATGGAACGGATAGAGTACGTGTTAGGTGCGTGTGTGCGTGCTTGCTGCTTAAGAATAGCTCCGTCCGTGCGTACCGCGTATGAATCTTTTTTTTAACAAAAGGGCGTATAGTTCTGTACTTCAACAAGTAACCTAGCAACGTAAGAGCAATTCTAGCCGTCCCCCCACGAAGCCCCCCAAGACAACTTTTCGACGCCGGCGGTCCATTATCCCCGTAGTCGCGCCCCCAGGACCCCCCTAAGGCCTCGTTTTTCGCCGGATTTGGGCCAAATTTTATCCGGCGTCCCAGGCCGAACCCAGCGCGCTGGGTTCGGCCTGGTGGTGCCGGCGAAAGGGGAAAACCGCGCGGGCCACCACTGTCGGCGAGAGAACGCACCTTTCCACGAACGGGTTCGTCCTTTCCTCCTCTCCTTCTCCCCGTCGCCGGCACCGACTCCTCCCATTCCGCCGCGAGCTCGCCACCAAAACCACCGCCAACTACCGCGACGACACCCTCTGCCGTATCCCTCCCCGCACCAGCCGCCTCCACCCGAGAATCGCCGTCGCGGTCAAGTTTCGCGCACATCCGCCTCCACCCTGCCCGCGAGGTGTTCGACGCTTTGCCTCGATGGACTCCGACGATGAGGAGATGCTCGCCGCTCTGCTGGACGAGGAAGCCGACTCTGCCGCCGCCGACGACGAAGAGCACTTGCTGATGCTCGCCTGTCTGGCTGGCCTGTACGACGCCGATGCACAGCCGAAGCGCGGTGGTTCGGCACCAGGTCGGCGCAAGAGCAAGGCACGCCAGCGTGCCGAGGGGTATTGCATGCTATATGCCGACTACTTCGCCGATGATCCAGTACACGGCGAGAAGACATTTCGGCGCCGTTTCAGAATGAATCGGCACCTTTTCCTTAAGATTTTGCATGGTGTCCGATGAGAAGGAGAAGAAGGTGCCATACTTCAGACAGGGTCCTCTCGTGGGCGAGGATCCAGAGGAGAGCGAGCGTCTGCCTGTACCGAAATCATGGACTGCCTACCTTGCAACGCGTCAGGAGATCCGAGACCCAGTAGTTCATGAGCAATTGCAGCAAGATCTGGTGGAGCACCTGTGGAGGCGCAAAGGCGAGGTCTAGGTTTTATGTAATTTGATTTTAAAAACTTGTTTTAAATTTTATGATTTGTTAAACAATTTGTAATAATTTTTCTATCGAATTATTTGATACAAATGATAAATTTGCTTCAAAAATAATAGATTTTACTAGTAAAATGGGGGTCTATGGGGAAAACGCCGGAAAACGATTAAAAACGCCGGAAAACGCCGGGTTGGGGGGCGACACGGCTGGGAATCGGGCTGCCCCCACGCCGTTTTTTTCCGCCGGCGCCCCCCCAGCAGGGCCAAAAAATCGCCGGCAATTCGGCCTGGGGGGGCCAACGGCTGGAGTTGCTCTAAGGTTGTGGGTTTGAGTCCAGCCGGCGCAGTTTGATTTTAATATCCGTTTGTCTACCACCGATAGGCGGGACCCGCATGGGTAGAGAGGGCTGTGAGCTGACTGGACAACCCATTTGCCATGTAGACTATTTGACCAGTCAACCGTATGCCAAGTCAGCAAAATACGGTAGACAAATGCCGCCAGTAACCGTAGTGAACAACTTAAACCACTTTAGTGACCGTATTTCGGGTATAATGAAATCCGACGACCAAAGTGGGACACCGACTCAAAGTTTAGTAACGGTGGATGAATTTTCTATACATGCAAGAAAAACAAAAAGTGAGCCAAGCCCCAGGGCCAGACGGCTTGCTTTGCTTGTTGATGTACACGCCAATGTCATGGACCATGGTCCTCACCTGTGGACACAGCACACACTCATGCCTCTAGCTCCTCACTCGCCTCCGAAGTAACTAAGCAAATTTCAGATAGAGAAACCATCCCGATCAGCGCTATATTTGATTCAGATGGAAGTGTACATGTGAATCAGTATTACTACTTTTGTCAAGCGCGATAGTGCCGAGACACTTTTTTTTTTTCAGGTACGAGACACATTGTGTTTATTTAGTGTTAAATATGTTATCGAACCCCTTGTAACCTTTGCAACAGTTTAACTTTTGATCTAGTTAGTTAGTGTATCAATTTAATATGGTATCAGAGCAGGAGGTCACAAGTTTAAATCCGGCTTACGCGTAATTTAATATAAAAATAGTTGCAGTCTTCTATCTATCCCACGTCTACGGTATTCCCGTATGTCCAGCCTAAACATAAGGGGTAGTGTGTTACATAGATTTTCAATCAGTTCAAACTTTTTATCTAGTTGGTAGTGCATCAATTCAATACTTATGTATAGATCGAGTGAATATGCTCGTCTACCTAGTCCAAACAAGGAGCAAAGAACAAAAGCAGGTAACAAAACCAAATAGTCTCTCCACTCGCGGACAAATTGTTACCCAAGTCCTTCTTTCAAAAAATGGGTTACCCAAGTCTTAACACATTGACTTGAGGTGTACATTAAAATGTGAGCTTTAAGCGGATCTTGGACTTACATTGGATGATGAACTAAACAGTAAACCATGTCATGATCACCAACCATATGTGATATGTGCCATGATCACAAACAGCACGCATGTATGAGGTTGCCCATGTAAAAAGGTGTAACAAGTCTTGGCCCTGCCTGCAAAAAGAGAGACCTGCAACTGCATGGAACAAAATCATACACACAAGTCGCACTCAGGCGGAAAACAGGAGAAAGATCGCGTCTCTGTCTCTCCTACACTAGTCGCATTGCTGTCCATTCAAGCGCAAAACGAAGGAAATCACCCTGGAGAGAACAATAAAAATTAGTATTGTACCTACTTCAGATAAACTTTTGAATTACATGGTCTTCCAATAGGATCATATGCTTCTGCCACCCGAAAGAATATTTTTTGAAATGTCAAAAAAATTATAACTAAATGTTGGTACGTAAATCTCAACACTCTATGTGGGTACGCAAGGTTTCGCGGAAAACCGATATTTTTGTTGACTATGTACAAAAGACAAAGAATGTCTAATGAAATCCTTTTGTCAAAGAATTTTGGTTTTTTACACACGACACAAAAAACGATTATTGCAAACGATTTTGCGAGCACATAGATGTCGAGATATATTCGTGGATTTTTTTATCAGATGTTTCTGACATTCCAAAATACGTTTAAAATGTATTTTAAAACAAGGAGCATATGCTCATAGGTGCCAAAACGCACCTTTCAATTAGAGGACTTCTTATTTGGACTNCCACCGCCTGTGCATTGCTCCGGCCGCCCGCCGCGGCCATCGCCCCGCCCACCGCGCGCCCCTGCTCCGGGCGCCTCACACCGCGCGCCCTACTCCGGCCGCCTCCACTGCCTCCCGCATCGCCGGCCTCCCGTGCGCCGTCGCCTCGATCCCACATCGCCGGCCTCCACCACCACCCACCCCGCCCACCACCGCGCCCCTGCTCCCGGGCGCCTCCACACCGCGCGCCCTACTCCGGCCGCCTCCACCGTCTCCCGCATCGCCGGCCTCCCGTGCGCCGTCGCCTCGATCCCGCATCGCAGGCCTCCACCACCGCAGGTTTTTTTTCATTTAGTAAGTTAGCAATTTTGTGTAGCTTAGTTATTAATTTGTGCAGAAATTATTAATTAGTATAGTAAATTTAGAATTTTAGAAAATTTGAAAATGTAGAAATTTAGAAGAGTTAGAAAATTTAGCAAAGTTATTTTATTAATGTTTTTTCAAAATTTAGGTTGTTATTTTAGGTCTTGCAAATTTAGGTTATCTTGCAAATGTAGAAATTTAGGTTGTTATTTTAGAATATTTGAAAATGTAGCAAATTTAGCAAAGTTAAAAAATTTAGCAAAGTTTGAAAATTTAGCAAAGCAATGTTATTTGATGAGTGTGTTAGCAAGTTAGAATCCAAATTAATACTCCATAATTCGTTGCCATATTGTTGTTAAGAACTATTTGTTGCAATTTTGTATCAATTCTTGTATATAAGAAATTTTAAATTTGCAGTGACATTGAGCTATGGAGGACGTCGATGTCCCCTTCATCCGAGATGAGGATAATGAAGATCTCATGGCAGCAATTCTAATTGAGAAGACCCTTGGAGTTAATTCCGATGGAGAAGATTCCGGTGAAGAGACGATGAGGAATTCAGCGCAAAATGTTTGAACGACTCCGGTGAGGGACTTGAGTTAGAAAATTTCAGAGACGACAACGACGACGATGAAGAAAACTCCGGCGAGGTTTATATTAAGTCTTGTTGATCACTAGCTAGATGCATTAATTGATTTATATTGCACTTATTAACGAAACATTTTCTTTTATCCCTCTGGATCTAAGTCGATAATCCCTAAACGAGGCCCAAACCAAGGGGTAAAGCTGCCGGATGGTGCAAAGTTGTCGATCGACGAAGTTAGTATAAAAGGCAAATCGGAGAAACCCGAAGTAATCTACACTAAATATGTTCTCAATGCGGTGTTCTTGTTAGGGACATGTCCCGATCACCGTTGCAAATTGGAATCAGCCGAAGAAAGCCAACATTGGCGCCAAATATCTCGAGCAAAGAATTAAAGATACCCTTTGGGACTTGATATTGGCTTCTTTCAGCCTACCGGTAGATCTCCCACAGAAGAGGAAGGATAAAGTCAAGGAATGGACTCTTAGCAAATGGCCCAGCAATTCAACAACTGGAAAAACGGATTGTGGAAAAATTATGGGAAAAAACCTCCAAATTTCACCGGATATCTAGAGAAGCTAAAAGATGACTAGCCTGAATTTGTGGCGTATAAGAAATTGGCCGTCGCTGTGGCCCGATCGACCCAAAATAAGTTGAATGCTAAGAAGAAGAAATATCACCATCATTTGGGCTCAGGTGGCTACAAGACTGCCTTGCCTAAGTGGGAAGCCTATGAAAACGAGCTGCGTCAAAAGGGATCACTCCACAGATAGATGACTGGCCCAACAGGTCCAAGTTCTGGTTGTTCGCACATGGGGCAGTATTGGACCCAGACACAGGGCTGATTATTGCATAGGAAAAATGGAAGAAAAGAATTACAAGAGTCGACAATAAACTAGTTGACGCAATAGGACTAGTCCGACAGGGAAAATATGTTCCCGATAGAGAGGACGACGAGCTTTCACTCGCCCTCGGGAATAAAGAACACTGGGGACGATGTCGAGGCAGAGGAGGCGGGGTTGGTTTCTTGAAGGGTTCCCGAAGGACGCTGCAACTTATAGAAAACATTGCAGGAGTAAGAAGAGGGAGGCGGAGAGGTTTACTGCATTAGAATGCCAGATGCATGATGTGAAGGAGCAACTAGCCTTAATTACCCAGCAAAGGGAATCTCAGCTGCGAGTAGAAGATCATGCAGTCGATGTCTGCCCATCTCAGCGGAAAAGCTGCGTGGGTTCCACACAGCTACAAGATCCTGCAGTTGATGAACCAGTTGATGAACCGTTGGCGGCGCGCTACCCCCGTGGATGATATCACGGAGAAGACAAATTGTGAGTTACATGCGCCAATGAAGAACATTAGTTTTACAAGCAATGCATCTTGACATTCCTAGAGCTGAAGGCAAGAAGACATTGGGAGAAGTCGAGCTTGGTATCATTCTATGGAAGAAGAAATACATCAAGTTTCCAGACTCGGCGCCAAGGCAACTGACTCCTCTGGTTAGAAATTCACCACAGCAAAGTCCACCCTCCTCCCCCGACGATTGGGAGCCCACCGCGAGTCTGTCGCCCGTGCCGTCCCGTCAGCCGACTGTTGCGCCCACTAGTAATTTGACAAAGCGGAAGCTGTTCACGTCGTCCCCTGTCAAGAAACATGCAAAAAAAAACGCAAGGAAGTCAAGGCTCCTGAGAACTTAGCTGGCGAGATGACTATGGAGGAATTAATTATGAGCACACAAGGCAAGACTACAGCCTTTTTTAAACAGAAAAAAAGGAAAGACTGGAGGCAAGACTTGACCCCATAAAGGAACTTCTGAAGACTATACCAACTGAGGTAAAGATCACACAGTTGACAACCTATATGACCCTCCACCGCCACCCCTTTCAGACTATGAGCGAGGTATTGACAAGGTACCTTCCTCACAGATGGAGGAAGATAAAGCATGCGGGAAAAGAGTTGCCCAGCTTGGAGAACAAGAAGCACAATCGATCGCCCCGCTCATTGTGCCTTCTGAAGCTCGGGAAATCGAGCATGGAGAAGTTGTCATTGGCGACACGGGTTGCCCCATAGCGCAGATAGAAATTCAATATCAATTTGAACTCGGGCTGCCTCTGGTAGAAAATCTGAGTGCTCTAACAACACAGTTATATAAATTGCATAACTGGTATATGGCCGCCGCAAAAGAAGGGAGAATATATCTCATGGCGGGAGTTAAGGAACAACACTACTTCCAACAATATGGTGTGCAGGTTGAGTTCTCCGAAGTTTTTCAGATGTACAATCAACGTGCTCTCGGCAAATCTATCATCATATGCTATTGTCTGTAAGTAATTTATTCGACTAATTTAGTTATTTATAGTTAAGCTTGTTCATTGCTTGTAATTATCCTCACAACATTCTTTTGTACGCTATTATGCAGAATGAAGATCCGTGAATGTCGAATGGGAGGAATCTGGGACATTGGGTTCATTGACCCGGATAAAGTTCATGAAGTCACCGTAGAAGATCCTCTGTATGCCAAGGACACAGAGGACGTTTTGCTAACATTTTTAAGCGACAAAGTACCAAAAAGGAAATACTTTTTTCCTTACAACTTCGGTTGAGTGTTACTGTCTTGTACACATTCTATTTTGCTTTCCCGATATTAAGTGTAATTGATGAGTTCTCAATACCTGCGTATGTAAATGTGCACAGGTACCACTTCATTTTGCTAATCATTAGACTCGAGGAAGGAGAAGTTGAAGTCTGGGACTCATTAAGGAGAGATCAAGATGATTACAAAAGCGTGCGTCTAATGCTCAAGAGGTAATTTCAATCGCTTTATATCGTCCTCTTTCGTTCATTTCCGGATATCAAAAGTATAAGTAATAACTCCTCAATTCATTTTCTTTTCCGGGCATTCGGAAAAAGTTCCTCGCGGTGAATGGAAAGATAAGCTGGAGTTCAAGGCTAACAAAGTAAGTACTACTACGTATCTAGGTCTGTGTATCTTTCTAATACCATTATCATTCTCTTGATTATTATTTGATTAAATTATATTCTTCTATAGTGGTGTCTGCAACAACCACAGGGGACGGAACTATGTGGATACTACGTTTGCGAGTATATTCACATGAGGGTCAATGACAGAGTCAATAGTGTAAGAATTCGAGAGGTACGTAAACATCATACACAACTTTTATTTTGCTACCATCAATTGTGTTTAGTTTCGATCATAACTGATTTGATCTCCTTCTTTTAAAGATGTCAAGGAAGCGGAACCAACTCCTACCACAAAACCGCGTAAAAGCTATTGTGGAGGAATTGGCGGGATTCATTCTGACGCATGTCATAGATGAATTCGGTGAATTCCACTATGTCGAAAAATAGACTCTCTCCATGCATGTACTAGCTAGCGGTGATATCCATTGTAATTATGAGTACTATATATGTAATGAGAGTACTTTATATGTGTAATGAGTACTTTATATGTCTAGTGAGTACTTTATACGTGATCTCCTCCGAAACCCTGAAAATGAGCGAAAAGGAAAAAAAACAGAAACCCTAAACCCCGAAAAATAAGCGAAAAGAAATAAAACTAAAAACCTAAACCCCCCTGAAAAATTAAGGGGGGGCAAAAAAAGCAG
>QRDG01001074.1:239067-455668 GCA_012064385.1 Puccinellia tenuiflora
GAGAGGGGCTGACAGGAGGGGTCCACAGTCAGAGTTTTAAACATTCCCCCTTTTCTTTTTCTGATTTTAAAGACAACAGGTTTTGGCTATTTTAATAAGCCACTTAAGCAATTTTAGAAAATCTGGAATAATTCATGTGGCCTCCCCTTGACCTGTAGAAGCTCCACAAAAATTGGTGTGGCAAATTAAAATATTTGGCACCATATTTGTTCATAGGGTTTAATTATGGCATTTTTGATAACCTCCACTTTGGATTTAATTGGAGCATTTAAACAGATCCAAAAATAGTGAAAATATTCAGGGAGGCTCTCAGGATAATATTGAAGCTCCCCATGATTTTATTTTGAATTTTTGGAATGTTTAACTTGGTTTCAAAAATAGAATTTGAATTAACCAGATTTTGAATTCTCAAGTTTATTTCTTATTTGGCAAAACTTGGATTTTTGAGAATTGGTTCTATCATGTCAATTGGAACTTCCTAACAATTTGGAAGTCCAAGAACAAATGGGTTGACAAGTTAAGCATTTGTATTTGGTGTGAAATCTTGGGAAGGTTTGCTTCCACATTGTAATTGGTTTCAAAGTGAAATTGTTAGACATAGCAATTTCATATGGATGCCATGATGCAAACAAGAATGCAAAAGTGGAAAATTTCTTCGTATTTTTCATTACAAAGCTGGGGCTGTTACAGGCTTGGTGGAGGAGGTGGCCGGCCCCTGAGGGCAAGGCGGCGGCTAGGGCTTTGGGGCGCGGCGGCTTGGGGTGGTGCGGATTGGGGCTGCACCTTCGAGTAGTGTGCCGCACCCCCACCCCTTTATATAGGTGGAGGCAAGCCTAGGGCCGGCCGGCCCTAGGACTTGCTTGCCCACCAAGCAAGCCGAGTCCCATAGGGACTCGGACTCCTCCTTCCCCTTTTGGCCGGCTAGGCCCATGTGGGCCTATGGGTGGTGCGCAGCCCATGTGGTTGCTGCACCCCCTTTGGTCCATGTGGGTACCATACTTTTAGGTGGGCCCCACTTCTAGACTCCTCTAGAACTTTCTAGAACCTTCTGGTATCCTACCGAAATATTCCGAAACCTTTCCGATACCTCCGGAAACAACTTTCCTTATATGAATCTTATTCTCCGGACTCCTCCGGAACTCCTCGTGATGTCTGTGATCTCATCCGAGACTCCGAATCACCATTCGTTTATTCCATCATTCAATTCATCGCTAACCCTAACTTTATCGGAGCGTTAAGTGTGTGACCCTACGGGTTCGAGAATGTGCATACATGATCATATAAATAATTAATAGCGGGACCGGGATGTCCATATTAATTCCTATACAATCAACGAAACTCTTTATCGATTGAACCACGATGCCGGAGATTCAATTAATCTCATATACGATTCCCTTTGTCTCACGATATTTTACTTACCCGAGATTCAATCGTTGACATCCCCATGTCTAGTTTAACCTCGTTACCAGCAAGTTCTCTTTACTCGTCCATAATATAGGATCTCCGTGATTACCACCTAATCACATGTCTGTAGACTTTATGATGCTATATTATCGAGAAGGCCTGGAGATATCTTCTCCGTCACATGGAGGGACAAATCCCACTCTTGATATATGTCACCCAACAATTTTCCATCGGAGATACCTGAAAGCCATCTTTATAATCACCCAGTTACGAAATAACGTTTGATGTCCACAAAGTATTCTTTCGGTAAACGGAAGTGATATAATCTCATGATCTAAGGAAACTATACTTGGTAAATACTAAAAATGTTGGCAATGAAACTTTGTGACACAATCAATTGCAACTCTTTTATTATTTGGGTCTTGTCGATCATATCATTCTCCCAATGATATGACTCCGTTATCAAGTGACTATAACAAGTCCATGGTTAGGAAACCTTAACCATCTCTTGACTAACGAACTAGTCCATTAGAGGCTTACTAGGGACACCTGGTTGTTTATATTCCAGACATGTATTATGTTTCCGGTTAATATACAATTTTAGCATGGATAATAAACTATTGTCATAAACATGAATATGCCAATAAACCATTTTATTATTGCCTCTAGGGCATATTCCCAACAATTTTCGATTTAAACATACATCATTTCTTGTTTTCTAGATCGTTCAACACACTCTCCTCCCATCACAGAGCACCAGTGTACGCTGGGAGATTCAAAAGGAATCAATCTAATCTCCTACTAAGTCTAGAGCACCACCAGGAGGCCTGACTAACCCCAAAGCACACATCACAACCTGCAAGACAAACTTAGCCAGAGAGCACCGGAACAACTAATGATCATATGTCTCATCATGCCCATAGAAATGACATTTCTTATTTCCTGTCCACTCTCTTCGAGCCAAATTTTATTTAGCGAGAGAATGCAGAATGCTATTTCTCAATAGTAGTGTTGGATTAGGCAGCGCCTAGGCGACGCTTTAGCTCACTTAGGCACTAGGCGATGGGCAAACGCCTCGCCTAGGGCATAAGCGGTACTCTAGGCAGTGCAACCAATAAATTTTGTTCTCCGCCAAGAAATCATGTCATATCGCGTTGATGAATCAGATGGGCCATAATCCAATGCCAGTTGTTGGTAGAATACTTATAATATGGTCAAAATTATTATGTATAGATATATAATAACCTAAATAAACACCTGATGGTGCAAACTATATGCCCGCCTAGGCTGCGCCTAGTGCGCTTAATCATCGCCTAGGAACTAGGCGAATGCCAACCGCCTCGCCTACGCCTAGCGCTTTTTCCAACCTTGCTCAATACTAGTCAAATGAAGACTTCCCATGAATATTTATCTTCCACAGAAATATGAATGTAAACAACCCACTAGATCTCACATGTACATAAGAGTCCCATTGCTTGGAATTGGCCAGTAGCCAATGGTTCAGCTGACCTCCCATTAAGTTGAACAACATACACCTGTCTTTTCAAACTTCCAAATTTATGTCGGGAGAGTAGTCCTTTGTATTCCTTTCTCTTTGTTTCTTTTTGTAAAACTCCCTCTTAATTAATAGATTGGGGCAAAGCTTTTGCCTCTGTTTCAAAAAAAACTTCCAAATTGGACTACCAGGTCATCCCATATAGTTCTTCTAGATCCGAGGATGCCACATCCTTCCTCTTTAACTTTCTCATAGTATCGGTCTATCGAAAGAAATGTTCATCCTACTATCTTCCGAGAATAAGGTTTTCTCCCCATTATTCATCACCCTCTTTGCATACTATTGAGCATTGCCACATAGTAGCACTTATCCACCAGGGAAAGAGGATCTAGTCTTTCACTCATAGTAACAACATGCACATGAGGACAAGGAATGCCACTTATTTCCCATCTTCTACGCGTACATAATTTCTGAACAATATCAATAATATTGTTTTCCCATTGTCTTCAATTGCAAATATCCCTTCCCTAGCTCCATTACCAAATATGTTAGCGGTGATTCTACATTTTTCTCAGCCTTTTTTCTTGTTTTAGGGAGAATAGGACCCTGGACCCTGCCAGGTGTTGGGATCCTTCTGTTTTATGTAGTGTCTTGTCCTGAGTTGACACTTAATCATGTCTATCATGGAAAATAGTATCAACTGTCCAGATTTCAAAACGTACCTAAAGGCCAGTGTACAATGAAATTCACTGGAATGAAGTAAAGTTTAGTTAAAAGTCCTAAAAATCAGTAAAATGTAGTAAACTGTTAGATGGCAACTTTCTTGTTAAACACCTCAGAGCTGTTATTTAACATAACATCACACTTGGGTATGTCACTTTGGAAAGCCCTAATCCAAGTGTTAGGTGGAAACTTTTCTAACCATGCATGTGCTTCTGGATTAGTTGCTTTCATCTCGGCCATGTCAGCTTCCACTTGGCCACAATGCTGCTCCTAGCTATCTTCCAACATTGCTTCTCCAGAATATCATCTTTCAAAGTTTGTAGAATTTTTTCCGCATGTGCCTAACATAGAATCTATGATCAACTTTTGCAAAGAGTTTTCGCACATCTTTGACCAGACCCTAGAAATCATGAAAATCCAGTTTAAATGCAGTCAACCTTAGTTTAAAATGCCATCAAGTTTAGTTAAAAATATCATAATATTCAGTTCAAAAGTAGCAAAGAAAGGAAGTTCTGCATAAATCATTTCCGTCTATGTGTGTATTCAACCTCAACAACAGCAAAGGCAATTGAAAAAATACATTCGTCGGGGTCCATTCCAAAAGCTGTTAGTTAGCGGCATGACCTTCGTATATTGTCTTTATGTGACAACCATGAATGAACAACACATGCCTGCAACCCTGAAGAAACCACTTCCGACAGCTGCCTCTCGCCACTGCTCGTGGCGGAGTGCGTGCACCACTTACTATCCCTCTCCCTTGCGTTGGAATGACCAGAAGAGACGATAAAACATACTCCCTCCGTTCGGTATTACTCGTCGCCGTTTGTACAACGCCTTGTACTTGATCAGCTCAATCTCCACGACAAGTAAAACCGAACAGAGGGAGTAGGAATTAGTGGATGCGGGTTAATATCAGTAACTAAAGTTTAGGAACCCTTTTATAAAAATTACACGACCGACAGGGCGCAACCACTGCCATGCGGGTCCACCATGGCACGTCACCCAGTAAGTATCTCGATCGTCTGCACAACAACGTGTTTTCAATGACCATAAATTACATTTTTAGAATGAAATGATGAAATTGAATTATATGGACAAGTTTAATGCTGTTTGATGCATTTTACTCAAGGTTCTGCTTTAATCAAACACAAGAACACCACATTGTTTTTGCGCAATAAAAAGCACCACATTGTCACCTTTTTCGTACCGTCGAAAAGAGAGTCACCGTTCTCTCGGACTGGGATCCAGTGATTTGCTAGATGCAAGTCACGGAGGGCCTCGCTCCCCTATATCCACCGTCTATCCAAATCCGACGGCCAGCAACGATTTCAAGACCAAATCAGTGCCTTGTGAAGTCAGTCAATGAGTTCGCCGGCCCCGCTGCCGAAAATGGATGGGAATCTCCGTAAGCTGCACCTGGAGCGACCAACCCCTCTTACGGCTCCTCCTTCTCTTCCGTGTCGTGCAACCACTCGGACGGCTCCCTCCATGTGACCCGTCGTCGACGCAGCGTGCCTGCAACCGGTAATTGCCACCAGCCACTGGAGGAAACGACGCCGACGGGCACCTCCGTCTCCTTCCAACGGCTCCCTCCGCTCTCCTCCGACGGACAGCAGTGGTGCCATCCGCTCCCTTCCGACGGACAGCAACGATGCAAGCCAATTTATTCAGACAAACAGTTGCACACTTGGCGGGGAGCCCATTTCCCCCCTCTCCTTCTCTCTCCTCCCTCCCTTGAGTCTATCCAGCGAGTCCCCGCCTCTGCTCCCCTGCTCCCCTGGCGGCGCTGCCGCCGGGTGTGAGTATGGGGGGTGGAGGCGCCCTGTACATAGTAGTTCTAGGAGTTTCGGCTGGATGCCGGGTTTGGGTTGTTTGCCCGTAGCTAGGAGCGCATCGCTGGATCTTGGCAGCCAGATCTGGTGTTTAGGGTTCATCCTTTTTTCTTGCCTGCTCCTCTGGTTGGAGCCGCGAGCGATGAGGAAGGCCACCGCTCCCCTCAATAAAGCTGCGTCTAGTGCTTGCTGCTTGCTGATGTGGTGTCGATCTACACGGATGCCTCCTCTGGCCGGCCGTGGCGGCGAGGAGAGGGGGTGGACTGCTGTGTTGGCCTTGCCATCTTCTTGGCATGCTAGCGGGCTGGAGCGGAGCTGCTTCGTCCTGGTGCACGCGCTCAGCGCCGGACGACTGTTGCCGTCCGATTCGCTGTGCTCCTGAGGTGGGAGGGTAGCGACCGAGTCCTTGGTACGAGCTCCTTCAATAAGCGCATTCGTCGTCAACAGTATGGTGGTGCTGGCCTCTTCTACTTCTTGGCCGGCCGTGGAGGCGGGGGAGAAGGGATGGTGGGTGCTGCTGCTACTGTTTCCTCCTGGCGACGCCGCTCGATGCAAGGGCGGTTTTCATGGTGCACATCCTCGTCGGCCTTGGGTGCGGAGCTACGCCGCTCGTCACGACGTGACGATAGATGGGCAGTCTATGACGCGCCGGCGACTCTTTTGGTCGAAGGGCGGCTTCTGGTGGCGAATCTTTGTGCTCACCACCTTCTTCAACCTCCAGGTGTCATGCCACTACGGAGGCCCTGTTGCTTGGCGGCCGTGCTGTGTCATGGCGCACTCGCCGTCCCAAGTGGTGTTATCCCCGATGACGGTGAGGTCCATGCTGAGCAACTTCGTGGACCTGATTGCATTCCCCAATCTTTGTTGGAGGTCCTCACTGCGAATGTTCAGGGTCATGATTGTAATTTTCTTTTCTTTTCGGACCCTGTTGTAACTCGTGATGTAACCTTTACTATGTATTAATGCAGTGTCTTTTATGTTAAAAAAACAGTTGCACACTTACTGTAGTTCATTTACCTGTATTGCACATTTACAATTCAGTGGCAAAACAGAAGTGAACACACTACATATACATTACAAATATATGTACCAGAAAAGGGATTGGAAAAAAGAAAACCGGAGCTCAGACAATACAAGGACAAGTCAACGAGCAAATTCTGAATACTTATGTATGTGTCAAACAATTGAAAATTTGAAGCACTTGTACACGTGCCATTGAAATTTTCGGTAACAGAAAATTGAACACATTCAGTCAACAGTAAAGACTTTCCGTTAACTGTACAGATTTTGGAAGGACAAAATATACTGTACAAGCAAAATCAGCAATTTCTGTCAAATAGGACAGTACAGGCATCAGTCAATTGCACACAACACATCTTAAAAATCAGAGAAAAGGTATGTATAGCATAAATATGTTCTGGCCAAAGCTTGATCATGCATCCACTTAGACTTAACCTATAGGTACAGCAAACATCACTCAATTTCACAATTCTGTCAAAATGGAGAGCAAACGTCACTCAATTTCACAGAAAAAGAAAGAGCTAGCTGAAGAAAAAGAGGCTCGCAAGAAAGAAGTCAAGATCGAAATCGAAGCATTGTCAAGCATTGTCATTGCCAAGTGGTAAGGCAGCGGGTTTTCGGAGGTTCAAATCCTTCCGTCCCCCTCAGGCGGCGATAACAGCCACACATGCCTTCCAACATTGGCGTAAATTGAACTCTTGGCAAGGTAGATTTTTAAGGATTTGAAGAACGACGTGTACATGTTTTTTCACCTAATCCATCATTTGAGGAGTGGGTTTCGCAATTGGGCTCATATAGGGGTAAAGAGGGGGAACGGAGGCAGAGTTGATAATTGTACGAAATAGCAGACATCATGTGCTCATGTAGGTAGCACACCACTCAGTTTCGCAGCAAAAAAATAAATATCTGAGCCATACTTTTGTAGAAGTTAACATGTTCAACAAAACAACAATAGAGGATGACGGCAAGTTCAGTTAAATGGTTCATCCAAAATGGCTAACATAGCTACCTATAGGAGTCAGAAGACAGAGAGCGTCCTGGAGCTTGATGGAAAATGCTAGAGGATCCATATCTCTCCGTGTCGCTTCTAGCCGGAGGTGGCTACCGGCAAGAGTGTCGCAGGAGGTGCAGAGGGAGTCGTCGGAGCCGGGAGGAGGGCGTCGTTGCAGCAGGGCCCTCCGGCGCGGTTTTATTCAGTGGCAGCGGCCGGAGCTCCCTCCCCTTTCCTACGGCGGCGCCGGCGGCAGAGCTCTGTCCGGGAACAGACCACGCTAGCTTCTTCCCCTTCCCGCCTCGATGGTTTTGGCTGCGCGCGTGAGGCCAAGCCAAGTCGTTTAGCTGTGAAACGCTGCTGGCCGTCAGATAGTGTTTGAACGGTGGATATGGGGGGACGAGGCACGCTGTGACTTGTCTTCAGACCTCAGTCCCGTTCTGTATTCGTCGTCCTTTCCGCGAGCCGCGGTCATGGCCACCGCCGCCACCTCTAGTTCCGCCGCAATCGTGTCTGCAATCTCCGCCCACATATCCGCCGGACGCCTCTTTGCCGCCCTAGACATCCTCACTCCTGCCTGGTCCTCCTCCCCGATCCCTTCCTCTCTCTACGCATCCCTCCTCCACTTGGCCAGCTCCCACCGCTCCCTCTCGGCCGCCCGCCGTATCGCGACGCACCTTGCCGACCCCTCCTGTTCCCCCTCCACCTCCCGCTCATCAGTCCCCACCTTCCTTTTGAACCGCGCAATCGAGTCTCTTGCTGCCTGCGGCAGCCTCGCCGACGCGCGGGAGTTGTTTGATTTAATGCCGCGCCGGGACGGTGGTTCTTGGAATGCTATCATCTACGCTTCCTCCCGCGCCGGGAACCCCACTGAGGCGCTTTCCCTCTTTGCCGATATGTACTCCCTCGGCGTTCGCCCTAACGATGTTACAATGGCATCAGTGCTTGCCTGTTGCGCCGAGGGCCTCAACCTGTGTGGTGCCCAGCAGCTCCACGGCCATATCTCAAAGCGGGACTTTCAGTCCAACGTCATTCTTGGCACGGCTCTGGTCGATGTGTACGGCAAGTGTATGTTGCTTCCACATGCGAGGCAAGCCTTTGATGGTATTTCGGAACCTACTGCCATTTCATGGAATGTCATTATCCGGCGTTATCTTCTTGCTGGGATGGGTGATCTGGCGGTTGACATGTTCTTCCGGATGGTCCGGGCAGGAGTTAAGCCGCTTGTTTATACTGTCTCACATGCAATTAGTGCTTGCCGAGATAACAATGCGCTTAAAGAAGGACGGTGCATACATACTTTTGTGCTCCGACACGGGTATGAGCACAATGTGCACGTGCAGGGCACAGTCGTGGATATGTATGCCAAGTGTGGTGCCATCGATGCAGCACAAAGGCTCTTCAACTTGGCACCAGTGAAGGACATGGTAATATCAACTTCAATTTTGTCAGGGCTGGCTTCTTGTGGGAGGATTGACGATGCAAAGCGAGTGTTTGAGGGGATGGAAGAACATAATTTAGTGTCCTGGAATGCTATGTTGACCGGTTATATCAGGTCTATGGATCTGACTGGTGCGTTGCATTTGTTCCAGCAGATGAGAAATGAGACAAAGGAGCTTGATGCTGTTACGCTTGGTTCAGTGCTAAATGCTTGTACTGGGATGCGTGATATCAGGAAAGGCGAGGAGGTTCATGCATTCGCCTTGAAATCTGGTTTCTTTAGTTGTCCTTTCCTGAAGAACGCTCTTTTGAGGATGTATTGTAAGTGCGGATGCCTGAGGAGTGCAGAACAGCTTCTTCTGTTCGAGATGGGATTGGATAGGGACATATATTCTTGGAACTCACTGATTTCAGGTTATGAACGCAACTGCATGAGTGAAGCAGCTCTGCATGCACTGAGTGTGATGCAACCTGAGGTAACTCCTAACCGGTCCACGTTCAGTTCGGCACTTGCAGCCTGTGCCAACATTTTTCTGCTTAAGCACGGCATGCAGATTCATGCCTATGTTATCAGAAACGGCTATGAGATCGATGATATACTGCGAAGTGCACTGGTTGACATGTACTGCAAGTGCAGGCTGGTGGATTATGCCATCAGGGTATTTGAGGCAGGGCCATCTCGCGACGTCATCCTGTGGAATTCGATGATCTTCGGATGTGCTCACAGTGGCAAAGGTGAGTATGGGCTTGAATTATTTGATGAAATGCAGAAGCAGGGTATTAATGCAGATTCTGCCACTTTCCTCGGTGCACTGGTTTCATGTATCAGCGAGGGGCATGTTGAGTTGGGAAGGTATTATTTCACTCGGATAACTGACGAATCCATCATTCCTCGCATGGAGCACTATGAATGCATGATTGAGCTGCTCGGCAAACATGGATACATGGTTGAGCTCGAGGAATTTGTGGACCACATGCCGTTTGAGCCAACAACTGCAATGTGGCTAAGGATATTCGACTGCTGCAGGGAATATGGCAATAGGAAATTGGGGGAGCGGGCTGCCAAGTGCATCAATGAAAGCAATCCCCTGACACCCGTTCGATATGAGCCGACTGCAGACTAGGAGTGCAGTGACGGTGGCAGTGAAGAGTCCATGTCACTTACTAGCTGGAAGAAGAATTGAGGTTGTCCCTGTGAGTGCTGTGTCATCGACTATGTGCTGAAATGCTTAATTGCCTAGTCAAGGAACAGACTCCATAAGGATTTTCAGCGGCGTGTGCTCATAGCATCAGTGTTGGCAGGACTACCCTAAGACAGGGGTCAAGCTGAAGACAAGGTCTTGAGGCTGAACACTGAGCTCGTGTTTTCTGTAGTTGACAGATAATAACATGCCCTCGAGCTTTCCTATCAACCAACCGATGGGCATGAATTGGAGCTCAGTTTGGTGACCGCCAGTCTTGTATCACTGAGGTGCTTTTCTGAGTTGCTGACCTGACAGTTGCATGATTCTTCTGGCGGTCACAAGGCAGTCAAATTGTTGTCTCTGTCTGTTTTTTGCATATGTTCAGTGCTGAGAGTTCCTCTCTACGACGATAGCTCTTGGTAGCTCCATGGGCTAGGAGGACGTTGAGGAAGCTGTAAGGAGTACTTTTTTTTTGTAAAAGAAAGCTGTACAGACCTATTCCACACAATTGATTTCTTGTCTGAGCATTCGTAATACGTCTGGTAAAGAAAAGATACAATAACTTTCTTTTGTTGAGAAAATAGAGTGAAGAGAAACTAGGATGCTCAATCTTTGGCCTGTGCATAGCGTCAGGAATTTTGTACTCTTTTTTGTAGGAAGGAAGTGAACCATTTCAAAATATTTCAATTTTAGATAAGCCACTTCTGAACACTGAACATGATATTGAGAAGAGTATTTACCTCTCCGAACTACCATAGTGTTCTGGCGTGGCCTGTATTCTTAATCCCTGGATTAGGAAGAGTACTATTCAGTATTGCCATTGCTCCTCTGTTCTTCCTCCCTGCTGGGTGCTTGCCGCCGGGCGTCGTCGGTAGGCAAGCACAAAAAGTAGTGTTCCCTGCATATTATAACCTGTAGTCTCCGTAATTGCTCAAGCACAGTGGAGAAGTACATCCTTTTGCTCACGTAATTGGAAGGGATTTTTGAATACAGAAACCCACAAAAAAAATATCGGGGATAGCCAAGCGCATATGTCACGCGCTAGTATCATCACACTCTGGCGGCTGGCTTTTCTTCTGCTCAAGGTTTTGTTGCTAAATGTGCATACCGCACATGCCACCGCCACATCATCACGAGCAGGAGGCTCGTGCGGTGGGTGTGCCTCCATTTGGGCACATCGCTTGCTCGGCCTCTCCCTCTTATGAAGTGGTTCCCATTCGCTTGGCTCCCCGATGTGGGACTAAACTTGCTTTGTCTGTCATTCGTCAGGTCCAAGCACGCTGTTCCCCGGTCGATTTATCCCCCGAATGGAACAGGCATTCGCGTTCCCATCAAACTGCCAGGTTTTCTTCAGAAGTTCACCTGGTTCACGATTGATCAAAGGGGCAGGCAAGTAATACTAGCTAGTTTTATCGCACTCTCCTTGCAATATACATGTATGGTCTGTACTGTATAATACGCCGGTGCTGTTCCGATCGTGTGGTCGACGATGCACGCAACAGCAGGTCATATTACTGTATACTACTGAATGAGAATGCATTGCCTGTGAGTTGCAAAACAGCCTTGGATCAGGATGTCTCAGCATCCATCTGCTGAAGACATAAACTTGATGATTTTGCCATGGTGAATTGTCAGCCGTGAACTGCACTGCTCAGCTAGGTGGAAGCGCTTTCTTCCGGCTGACGAGCTGCATATATACAGCTTAAAGAACATGATGGCCAGTGTAATGCAGTGCAGGTATTCAGTTCTACAAGCACAAATGCAAAATGTAGCAGGAAACATCACAAAAAAAAAAAATGCATCAGCTAACCTGAACCAAATATGCTGTCGCTGCTTAACGCAGAAACTTCATCAGATACTACCTGTTATCTGAACAAAATGCCATTTATTGCAGAACAATGAGTCTGATGCAAGTATCTGCCGGTTACTGTCAGCATCCGCAAGCAGAGTACTGCCACGCTCCCAGATCATCAATCAAGTAAAGAAGAAACATCTAAATTCTTATTTCTTAATCTCTATACCCTGATTTTCTACATAGGGCTTCAGTTCTACAGAGCAGAGCTCCTGACACTTGTTAGGGGTGAGAAACAGGGCAGAACAGAAAGATGTTCCTCTCAGATATGACATACCCTGGAGTTTCACATATAGATAACAAGGTCCGGTTGTAAATTACTCGAGATGCATTTGTAACTTCATACGCAGTTGATGATAAACAACAGAAACTGGATGAACGATCTCATCTCAGATGTTACTGAAGAACATACTTTGATAGCAATCACAACTGTTCATAAGAAACATACACAAGAACCAACAATCACAATTCACAAACGAAGACGTGATCGACATCAGAAGAAAGAATCTCAAATTAAATCTGAAGTAAATTCTGATACGTATATATTCATCAATGTATGTAGCATAATACAAGATTTGCGCAGGGATACAAAAAGGCGTCCACATGCCTGGATTCTTACATAGACAAAGACAATCCAATATCACAAGATGCCTAATACCACAAGGCTCGCTGATGATGCCTGCCGCGGCTGATCCGGCTGTTGCGCGAGGAGCACGTGCTGGCGTCGTTCCTCTGGTACGGGTGGTGGCGGCGGCACGGTGGAGACGTGCGGGACTCGGCGTCAGACACCAGGGACGACGGAGGCGGCGTAGTGGGAGTGTAGTCCGGCGACGCGGGGCACCTCGGAGGAGTCGACGGAGTGTAGTATGGAGACGCGGCGTCGCAAGTAGGTGTGGAAGGACTGTAGTCAGCTGATGCGGCGTGCTCTGATGGCGTCAGGGGCGTGTAATCAGGCGACGCGGCTCGCGACAGAGGCACCACGAGGAAAGCGAGCGGCGTTGACGGGCTCGATGGCGTGTAGTCCGGCGACGCCGCGCGCGGAGGTGTGCTCCAAGGCGTGTAGTCCGGCGACACGGGACGCGACGAAGGGCTCGATGGCGTGTAGTCCGGCGACGCCGCGCGCGGAGGTGTGCTCCAAGGCGTGTAGTCCGGCGACACGGGACGCGACGAAGGGCTCGAAGGCGTGTAGTCCGGCGACGCCGCGCGCGGAGGTGTGCTCCAAGGCGTGTAGTCCGCCGACACGGGACGCGACGAACGGCTCGATGGAGTGTAGTCCGGCGACGCCGCGCGCGGAGGTGTGCTCCAAGGCGTGTAGTCCAGCGACCCGGGGCGCGGCGAAGGACTCGATGGCGTGTAGTCCGGCGACTCCGCGCGCGACGAAGGGCTTGACGGCGTGTAGTCCTCGTAGTACTCCGCCGACGACATGGTGTAGGACTCGCTGCCGACGGCGAAGCAGAAGCCCGGGAAGAAGGGGGCGCCCGTCGACTTCATCATCGAACCGTACTGGGAGAGCGACGAGGGCGTACCCGGTATGTACGGCGGCGGCGAGGAGCGCTGGAGCAGAACACGGACGGGAGCGCCGCTGTCCTGGTGTGCGGGTGGTGTGGCGATCGAGAAACAGAAAGGGGAGACATGAGGAAGGGAGCGAATATATCGTGGCGGTCACGCTGAGCTTCACCGAGCTCGTCCCGGATTCGGATTTGAAATTCGTGGCGGTAAGTCGGTAACCCGCGGGACGGGACGCGGAAACAGATCCTCTCTCGCCGTGATCGTTATATTTGATAAGATACCATCAAATTCGAGCACGCCAACATCTCGTAAGAAATCTGGCTGATACGACTCCCTGGATCGCGCGCTTTGGCAAGAGCTCGGACTTGGTCGTCTCGGCTTGCATGCCTCATCAGGAGACTTCAACTTCTGAATTATAACGAGCCTGCGGTTTTCCACTTGCTGTCGAATACTCACCACAGAAGTTGTAGATTGGCAAAAGTAGGAAAGCATTTACGAAGCAGCATACGCCGGATGAAACTGGCATTGTGGTGTAGTCTCCGTTGTGTACGTTGTTTGAAAATGTGATGCCAAATTGCATGCTTGGTTTCCTGTTTTCGCACATCCTTTTGCCCAACTAATTGGAAGAGCATCTCAAAAAAGAAAAGAAAAAAGACTTATTGGAAGAGATTTTTGAAAACAGAAACCAAAAAAGAATAAAAAAATTGGGGGATAGCCAAGCGCATGTGTCACGCGCTACTGTCATCACACTGTGGCGGTTTGATCAATCTTTAATTCCATTTTGTTGTTGCTAAATGTGCATCCCGCACATGTCACCGCCACATCACGAGCTTGGTGCTCGTGCGGTGGGTGTGCCTCCATTTGGGCACACCGCTTGCTCGGGTCTCACTCTTATGAAGTGCGTCCCATTCCACTGGCTCCCCGATGTGGGACTATCATTCGCTAAGCTGCTTTGTGCGTCATTCGTCAGGTCAAGCATTTGCGTTGCCATCACACTGCCAGGTTGGTGGGCTGTTAACTAGCTTCAGGATTCATTTGCTTTTCGTTACTCCGCCATTGGCCCATTTCTTCCTCCCTCCCTCGCCTCGCGGCTACCGTTATCCGTGCCAGCTGCGGCCCATTCCGCATCACGTGGACCAGCTCGCCCATACCGAGCTTCCCGCGTCGTTCCTGCGGTTCGACCTCCCCGGCGCTGACGATCACCGGCGGTCTCAACGACGCCGGCTTCTTTCTATTCCCCAAAACGAACTCCGGGTTGCTCCACTTTGCGCGCGCCTGTTGGCATGGCACGCCACCACCATCACTTCGTCTCCCACCTCCGAGCCTCCGCGCCGCTCGCCGACCTCCTCCGCTCCGCGCCCGGCCTCCCCGCCGCCCGCGCCGCGCACGCGCGCGCGCTCAAGTCGCCCTTCGCGGACGAGACTTTCCTCCTGAACACCCTCGTCTCTGCCTACGCGCGGCTCGGCCGCCTCGCCGACGCGCGCAGGGTGTTCGACGAGATCCCCCGCCCCAACACCTTCTCCTACAACGCCCTCCTGTCCGCGCACGCGCGCCTCGGCCGCCCCGCCGACGCCCGCGCTCTCTTCGACGCCATCCCCGACCCGGACCAGTGCTCCTACAACGCGGTCATCGCCGCGCTCGCGCAGCACAGCCGCGGCGCCGACGCCCTCCTGTTTCTCGCCGCCATGCACGCCGACGACTTCGTGCTCAACGCCTACTCCTTCGCCAGCGCCCTGAGTGCCTGTGCCGTGGAGAAGGATTCGAGAACCGGGGTGCAGGTGCATGCCCTTGTCTCCAAGTCGCCGCATGGGAAGGACGTGTACATTGGGAGCGCGCTCTTGGACATGTATGCCAAGTGCGAGTGTCCGGAGGCGGCACGGAGGGTGTTCGAGGCAATGCCGGAGCGGAATGTTGTTTCCTGGAACAGTTTGATCACTTGCTATGAGCAGAACGGCCCAGTGGGTGAGGCGCTTACACTGTTTGTCAGGATGATGAACACTGGTTTCATGCCTGATGAGGTGACACTTGCAAGTGTCATGAGTGCATGTGCGGGCCTTGCTGCGGATAGAGAAGGACGCCAGGTTCATGCGCGCGTGGTGAAATCGGATTGGTTTAGGGAGGACATGGTGCTGAGCAATGCTCTGGTGGACATGTACGCCAAATGTGGGAGGACACGGGAGGCCAGGTGTGTATTTGATCGCATGGCTTCCAAGAGTGTTGTGTCTGAAACATCACTGATCACTGGGTACGCAAGGTCTGCAAATGTGGAAGATGCTCAGGTTGTGTTCTCACAAATGGTCGAGAAGAATGTCATTGCTTGGAATGTGCTCATTGCAGCGTATGCACAGAATGGTGAGGAGGAGGAGGCGCTTAGGCTCTTTGTCAGGCTAAAAAGAGAGTCGGTTTGGCCAACACATTACACTTACGGAAATGTTCTCAATGCCTGTGGCAATGTTGCTGATCTTCAGCTTGGTCAGCAAGCTCATGTGCATGTCCTGAAGGAAGGTTTTCGCTTCGACTTTGGACCAGAGTCTGATGTGTTTGTTGGGAATTCCCTTGTAGACATGTACCTGAAGGCAGGATCCATCGACGATGGTGTAAAGGTGTTCGAGAGGATGGCAGCCAGAGATAATGTGTCGTGGAATGCCATGATTGTTGGTCATGCGCAGAACGGCCGTGCAAAAGATGCACTGCATCTTTTCGAGAGAATGCTGTGCAGCAAAGAGAGCCCAGACTCTGTCACCATGATTGGTGTTCTGTCAGCCTGTGGCCATTCTGGATTGGTGGAGGAGGGCAGAAGATACTTTCGGTCCATGACTGAGGATCATGGGATAACTCCATCCCAAGATCACTATACATGCATGATTGATTTACTTGGCCGTGCCGGTCATCTAATGGAAGTTGAGGAGCTCATAAAGGAAATGCCAATGGAACCCGACGGTGTGCTCTGGGCATCTCTGCTAGGTTCTTGCAGGCTACATAAAAATATTGAGATGGGAGAATGGGCAGCTGGGAAGCTGTTTGAGCTTGATCCTGAGAACTCTGGGCCCTATGTTCTTCTCTCGAATATGTACGCTGAGTTAGGGAAATGGGCAGATGTTTTCAGAGTAAGGAGATCCATGAAGAGCAGAGGTGTCAGTAAGCAGCCTGGCTGTAGCTGGATTGAGATAGGCAGGCAAGTGAGTGTGTTTCTTGCACGCGATAATGGACATCCATGCAGTAACGAGATACATCATACCCTGAATATCATTCAGATGCAGATGAGCAGGGTGAGTGTAGATGCTGAAAACACTAATTGCATGGTGAATTACAGCTCTGAAGCCTGTGGCTAGAACTAGAAGTCACGATGCATTTTGCAGGTTGAAAGATCATGGATGATGCAGAACCCGGTGACAAGAAAAAAATATGCAGAATGATTATGCGTTATTGATTCTATTGCCAGTGCGGCAGTTTTGCTTGGGTCAAAGCATGAAGGTCATTTCTTATCCAAATTGTGGATCCGAAGACTGAAACTCTTCCAAAGTGCGTGTGCTGACAACTTGACAACGGCTATAACATGATAGATCATGGATTACTTGTTTTGGATTCATTGTATGAAGGTGAAATGCCACTTGCCTATGTTCTTCTCTCGAATATGTATGCTGAGTTAGGGAAATGGGCAGATGTATTCAGAGTAAGGAGATCCATGAAGAGCAGAGGTGTCAGTAAGCAGCCTGGCTGTAGCTGGATTGAGATAGGCAGGCAAGTGAGTGTGTTTCTTGCACGCGATAATGGACATCCATGCAGTAACGAGATACATCATACCCTGAATATCATTCAGATGCAGATGAGCAGGGTGAGTGTAGATGCTGAAAACGCTAATTGCATGGTGAATTACAGCTCTGAAGCCTGTGGCTAGAACTAGAAGTCACGATGCATTTTGCAGGTTGAAAGATCATGGATGATGCAGAACCCGGTGACAAGAAAAAAATATGCAGAATGATTATGCGTTATTGATTCTATTGCCAGTGCGGCAGTTTTGCTTGGGTCAAAGCATGAAGGTCATTTCTTATCCAAATTGTGGATCCGAAGACTGAAACTCTTCCAAAGTGCGTGTGCTGACAACTTGACAACGGCTATAACATGATAGATCATGGATTACTTGTTTTGGATTCATTGTATGAAGGTGAAATGCCACTTGCAGACAGAAGAATATGCAGTGTGCAGATTTTCCGGCTGACTTCCGATAATAAGCTAATCAAGAAAACTAGCCATCTGCTAACAGCTATTTAGTTGTTTACTAACTGAAAGTAGAAAAGATGACGGAAAGAGACTCAGTATTGTCTTCTTTAAGCAAAGTTCAAGGGCATGAGTCGAAGACAAGCTAGCAAATAAGTCCCCATTGACTTTCTTGGGATCCATGCAAGTGCAACACCCCTTCGCACTTTCACCTATATTAATCTGGAGAGAGTTGGACTCTGCATCCAAGTGGAGATCCCAAGAGGCTTCTCAGTCACAGCTTAAGCAATGGACGTCCCTCTGGTGCTCCCTTTCACCACCCTCGTCGTAATTCTTCTGCTCTCCTCCGGCACCATCGCGGCCGATGGGGAGGCCACAGCCGTGCTGGAAGAGGCGGTTTTGAAGCTGGACGCGGGCAACTTCTCGGAGGTGGTGGGCAAGCACGAGTTCATTGTCGTCGAGTTCTACGCGCCATGGTACGTACAGCTGATTTGTTTCTTTAAGAAGCTGTAGTCCGACTCACCCCTGAGGCCCAGTGGCTAATTAACTGATGTGTAACCGCAGGTGTGGCCACTGCAAACAACTCTCTCCAGAGGTAACCCATTTCCTTCATGTGTATTTAGTGTTACTATGGAAGATGCAACACTGAGATGTACGTGTGGTATGATGCATGCAGTACGAGAAGGCAGCCTCCATGCTGAGGAAGCACGACCCGTCGGTGGTGCTAGCAAAGGTGGATGCGTATGACGAGAGTAACAAGGAGCTCAAGGACAAGTACAAGGTGAATAGCTATCCGGCCATCAAGATCATTAGGAATGGGGGGAACGACGTGAGTGTTTACGGCGGACCAAGGGATGCTGATGGCATTGTGGAATACCTTAAGAAGCAGGTTGGTCCCGCATCTGTCGAGCTGAAGTCAGCAGGGGATGCCAACCGCTCAATCAATGACAAGGGGGTGATCCTTGTAAGTCTCCCCACTATTGTACAATTTTACGCCTCTGGTTCCGCTCTCCTGAATAATGGGAAATCGATAGAAGTGATGTGTCGATTTGTCTTGCAGGTGGGAGTATTTCCTGAGTTTGCTGGTATGGAGTATGAGAATTTCATGGCCGTGGCAGGAAATATGCGAACGGACTATGATTTCTTTCACACATCCGATGTTAGCATTCTGCCACGTGGCGATCAGGCCATCAAGGGGCCCTTTCTTCGACTATTTAAGCCATTCGATGAGCTGTTTGTCGATTCGCAAGTAATTCTCTTTCTTCATGTGAATTTTTTCAGATGCTGATGACTTTATGTGTATGCCTTTGCTTGTGTAACATGCACACACGAGCCTTTTGCAATTATCAGGATTTCGATAAGGATGCAATCAAGAAGTTCATTGAGGTGTCTGGTTTCCCTTCCGTACTGACCTTTGATGACGACCCGACCAACCATAAGTTTCTCGAAAGATATTACAGCACGCCTAGTGCCAAAGTGAGTAAACAACAATGTGCTGTATGGAAGAGTGAACATTCAGTAATTTTAGTTCAATTATTTACCTGCACCATGATATTTACATAGGACCAGTGCGTTGAACTGTTCAGATTTCTCATGAAACATGAAATATACATACTTTGGTGTGTGGTTGGACAGGCAATGCTTTTCTTGCACTTCAGTGATGACAAAGTCGAGACCTTCAAGAGCCAGATGCATGAAGCAGCTAGGCAGCTCAGTGGTAATAACATCAGCTTTCTAATTGGTGATGTTTCAGCTGCTGACCGTGCCTTCCAGGTCGTTACTCTTACTATTTTCTCATAACTTGTTTGTTAAGGATTCCTATAACTAATCCACTGATTAGTATCCATGCAAAACCTTTCAGTATTTCGGGCTCAAGGAAAGTGATGTTCCCCTCCTCTTCGTGCTATCATCTACTGGAAAATATCTCAATCCTACCATGGAGCCTGACCAGCTCATACCCTGGATGAAGCAGTATATAGTTGAGGCCTAGTCTACTTTACTGTTCCGTTTAAGAGTACTCTTTTGTCAAATATTCCTCTAAACCTTTTTTGCCCATACAGTATGGCAACTTGACACCTTATGTTAAGTCAGAGGCAATCCCTAAGGTGAATGACCAACCTGTTAAAGTCGTAGTGGCTGACAATATTGATGACATCGTTTTCAACTCTGGCAAAAATGGTTCGTTCTTGTTGCTTCAAATGGTTGTCTGTGCTGAAGTATACCAGTGGTTTCCTCTTTACTAATTCACTGCATGACATTAATCTTTTCACAGTTCTGCTTGAGTTCTATGCACCATGGTGCGGTCATTGCCGGAAGTTAGCACCGATCCTGGAGGAAGTTGCGGTCTCGTTCCAAGCCGATGAAGATGTTGTCATAGCAAAGATGGTAATCCACTTTTCAGCTGCTGGTTCAATCTAAACCGTGCCGTTTTAGATAATAGTACATCTATGGTAGAGCATTTCTTAGCCATTATAAACGTCGACTCCTCTGGTTTCGCAGGATGGCACTGCGAACGATACCCCGTCAGACTTTGAGGTTGAGGGATATCCAACTCTGTACTTCATTCCTTCCAACGGGGAAGACGTTTTGTTATATGAGGGTGCGAGGACGGCGGAGGAGATGATCAAATTTATCAATAAGAACAGGGAAACCAAAGCTGGTGCGTCTGCTGCAGTGGAAGAAGTAACCCAGACCGATGTTGTAGGAGAGGAGGTAACATCGTCATCAGCGTCCGTTAAAGATGAACTCTAATCAAGATGTGTGTGTCGTATGTGTCCTTTTCTTCCTCAGCCACTCCTGCATTTTGTTCTGTTTCTTGCTCTGTGAAATCCAGTGTTTTTTCCTTTGCAAGAATCCAGTGCTTATAACCACCTGTGTCACGCAGGACACTGACGAGATCTACACTTAGTCTATAGACTATAAAATGAGTGTGCTGGACAGTTGCTCAGATCAGCCGTTACGCAGTTGGAAGGATACAGATTCATAGCAAGTCACTGTACTGGGAATTTCTGATGCCATATTTTGAATCGAATAAGCTCCATGTGGCCACTTTTGTCTTCATATCTTGCTTTGTGCAATGAGGCCCCATGTTTACGAATATGTGTTTTCACACCGAGGAACTCAACAAAGGAAAAATAATTTAACTTATTTTTTTCTTTGCAAAACTGTGGTTTCTTGATCACTGTAAAATGGAGAGGCGAGATATGATTGTTGTTTCTTCTTTGAAAAAAAGAAGCTTTAATTGATTTTTCGCATCTATACCTCTTATAAAGCAAAATCGCACTAAGTTCATTTATGATTTTTCTATCTCAACATGCAAGCTATCCACGTCGTCCACTCTCTTAACGTATTAATTGTCCATGTCATCTCCAGTATTATTTATTAATCTTTGTATGCAAAATTCACATAATCAATCTTTTTAATTATTTAACTGGACATGCTAATATTTTTTAATACACATATTTTGTGCCGAATAAATTTAGTACCTTGACTATGACAAACTGAATTTTGCATATTCTTATAGAGAACTTAATGTATCATATTTCCACACTTTTTTTTTAGAAATGGGGTATACTCCAACCTCTGCATCAAAGTGATGCATATGGCTTTTTATTGCTTTATTTCATAACCCGCATCCAAAGTATGATACAATTCATGGGTCACTCAAGGTTGAGATATGTATCAACCAGTGAAAAATAAGGTTTGGTCGTAGCCTTAACATGTTATCCTATTAGCAAACCGCCAGCCGGCCTGGTTGTATAAATCCGCTGCGACCGTCTCCATTGTGATGCACCCACAGTCCATAGCATGGCGCTTCTCCACTGGTTGGAGGTAAGACCACATACGGATCCAGTGAGTAGCCATGGGTATAACCTGCAAAAAACATGGAGTTTTTGGTTTATTAAATACAAAATCATTCCGCACATTCCATATTGCCCAAAGCACAATGCACACCCCCACTCGAATAGGTATTAATTCTTTCTTTGGTATCCCTTTTAACCAATTCCCAAACAAGTTAGGCACATTTGTGTGTGTGTGTGTGTGTGTGGGGGGGGGGGGGGGGGGGGGGTGAGATTAAAAGACATATGCACAATTCGCCAAACTATTCTAGCGAATGGGCAATCAAAGAATAAATGTTGTATGGATTCATCTTTATCACAAAACAACAGGTTTTACTCCCATTCCAATTTCGTTTTGCCAGATTGTCCTTTGTAAGAAGTACTTTTCGTGGCAAAAACCACATGAAAATTTTAATCTTCAACGGCACCTTCATATGCCATATATACTTCCGTGGAAACCATGTGTGGCTATTTAATAGATCTAAATACATTGATTTGACCGTGAATCTTCCAGTAGTTGTTAATTTCCACACAAAAACATCTTGTTCCTGTGATAAGTTAACATATATGATTCGGTTTATTAAGTGTAACCATTGATCCCATTTGTTTCCCGTGAGAGTTTTACGAAACGTAATATTCAAGGGAGCATGTGATAAAACATCAGCCACCGAAACTTGTTTTCGTTGGACGATATTATAAAGAGTTGGATATTGCTGTGATAGGGGCGTGTCCCCCAGCCACGTGTCTTCCCAAAAACGTGTACTAGTGCCGCTGCCCACTTGGAAGGCTCCTCTAGAAAAGAAATCATCCTTGACTCGCATCAAACCTTTCCAAAAAGGTGAATCAAATGGCTGAATTGTGACTTGAGGTAAAGTTTTAGAATAGAGATACTTGTTATACAACAATTCTTGCCACACTCCTTCCTCATTTAAGAGTTTAAACAGCCACTTGCTGAGTAAACACTTATTCTTTAATTCTAACACTTCAATTCCTAGTCCTCCTTGATCTTTTGGGCGACATATCATATTCCACTTAGACAATCTATATTTTCTTTTGTGTCCGTCGCTTTGCCAAAAAAACCGAGACCTATAAACATCCATTCTTTTGCGTACCCCTATAGGTACTTCAAGAAAGGATAGCATAAACATCGGTAGACTTGTCAATACCGAATTTATGAGAATTAACCTGTCACCATAAGATAATAACTTGCCAATCCAGCTACTTAATTTTTTCTCAAAACGGTCTTCTACCGGCTTCCATTCACCATTCTTTAACTTTCTGTAGTGAATTGGTATACCAAGATATTTAAACGGAAGGGAACCAATCTCACACCCAAATAATTGTCTGTACTCCTCTTCTACTAATTTGGTTTGTCCAAAACAGAAGAGTTCACTTTTGTTGAAGTTGATTTTCAATCCCGAAAGTTGTTCAAAAATATATAAGATTAATTTCATATTCAAGGCTTTTTCCATATTGTGCTCCATAAAAATTATCGTGTCATCGGCGTATTGTAAAA
The DNA here is from genome assembly GCA_012064385.1 of Puccinellia tenuiflora. NCBI lineage: Eukaryota > Viridiplantae > Streptophyta > Magnoliopsida > Poales > Poaceae > Puccinellia > Puccinellia tenuiflora. The sequence continues at coordinate 262,091 of QRDG01001074.1, forward strand.
TTGACACGCCCCCTTCCACCAGATGCGGTATCAGCCCATCCACTTGTCCATCTTCCTTAGCTCGATTAATTATAATAGCTAGCATGTCTGCTACGATATTAAAAAGGATAGGTGAGAGGGGATCGCCTTGTCTCAACCCCTTTAGCGTTTGCAAATAATGACCTATGTCATCATTTACATGAATTCCCACGCTTCCTCTACTAGTTATTTTTTTAATCCATTCGCACCAAGTGGGATGAAATCCTTTCATGCGCAATGCTTGCTGCAAGAAGGACCAATTAACCTTATCGTACGCCTTTTCGAAATCAATTTTAAGTAGCACTCCATCCAATTTCTTCCTATGAAGTTCATGGATGGTTTCATGCAAAATGACCACCCCTTCCAAAATATGTCTACCCGGCATAAAGGCTGTTTGAGTTGGTCTGATCACCTTATGAGCAACCGCCGTAACTCTATTGGTTGTCACTTTTGTGAAAATTTTGAAACTAACATTCAGGAGACAAATAGGTCTATACTGCTGTATTTGAGTGGCATCCTCTTTCTTAGGCAGAAGAATAATTGTCCCGAAATTTAAATGGAATATGGGGAGATCTCCCTTGTGAAAATCCCTAAACATCGCCATTAAATCATTTTTTATCACGTCCCAACAAAATTGGTAAAACTCAGCCGGGAAGCCATCAGGGCCCGGCGCTTTGTTTTTTTCCATTTGCATAATGGCCTCATACACCTCTTCTTCCATAAAGTCGGATGTTAAAATATCATTTTCTTCAACCGAAAGTTGTGTAATATCCGAGACCTCTGTCTCAATCATAGTAAAATTGTTTCGATCCGGGGCACCAAATAATTTCTTATAATATTCAGAAATATAGGTTTTCAAATTTGATTGTCCAATGATAGTGCCTTCCTCTTGTTCTAGTTGGAATATCTTTTTCCTCCTATGCTTTCCGTTTGCTATAAGATGAAAGTATTTAGTATTATTGCCTCCCTCCTGGATGTGCTTTACTTTTGCTCGTTGAGCCCACTTGGACTCTTCATCTCTTCTAAGTTTGTCCAAACTATCTTTTGCCTTATTTAACTCTTCCCTCTCGGCAGGTTGTAGGGGTGTAGATTCTGCCTTGATGTCCAGGACATCAATTAATTTGAGTAGTCTATCTCTTTCTTTTTTATAGACCCCGCTTAGATTTTTCGCCGACCCTCTTAAAAAGCTTCGGATATGTCTAATTTTGTTTTTCCACCTCTCCATACTAGTAATCCCATGTGAAACTGAATTCCATTCCCTCATTATCATCTCTACAAAGCCTTCTTGACGCAGCCATGATAATTCAAAAGAAAAGAGAGATTTTTTCCCATGGTGACACTACAAGAAATATGTTGATTTATGACCTTCTGATAATGACCGATGATAAATTAGTCATAAATCTATGACCATTTCAGTTTTATTAGTCATAAGGCATTTGGGAGGGTCTGAAGCCTAAACGCTAACGACCTTTTTTGTGAAAAAAGTCATAATTTTCTTGACATGAGATGGTCATAATCTAATAGCCATTGCGTATGACCTTTTTGGCGACCAATTCAAATTGTCATAACGCCTATGACCATATTATTTGGTCGTTAGGGTGATCCTTTTGAATTACTTGGCAGCCACCTCAGCAGGTGGGACCCAGTAACTGGTGGGACCCTTTAACAGGTGGCCTCAAGTGTTGACCAATTGACCTTCTGACTAGTGGGGCCCACCTCAGCCCACCTAACATCTGGGGCCATAACCCAATCTGACCTGCGGGGCCCACCTCGTCCAACTATTTTTTTTCCATGTTTATTTGTTGGCCTATTTATCTCAGCCCGGCCTAGCTATTTATTCAGCCTAGCTCAGTATTCTGCCCAGCCATTTATTCAGCCCGACCCAGCTATTTATCTCCGTCGGGGCAAAAATACTTGCTAGACGTGGGACTCAAACACGCGGGCTGCCGCTGTGTTTATAGCGCACAAACCACTGCGCCACATGACTTAACTGCTAGTTGTACAGACGTTAGTGTATCTATACGCAAGATCTCCGTTGTCCTACTAACAGAGAGGCGCACAACCCCTTGACTTAGCAGAAAAAACAGTCTCCTTTCGCTGCCACAGGGGAGGCGACCGACGACCGGCGGCCGGGGCGGTGGTTACCGACGGCGGGGGCGGGGGCGGGGGGGGGGGGGGTGGATATCGGCGGAGGAGGGGGCAGTGGCGGTGGCGACCGGCGGCCAGGGTGGTGGTTACCGGCGGCGGGGGTGGGGGCGGGGGCGGGGGAGGGGGACGGTGGATACCGGTGGAGGAGGGGGCAGTGGCGGTGGCGACCGGCGGCGGGGGTGGAGTCGACAACGACTTTGACCGATGGACATCGGCGCCGGCGCGGGCCGGCCATCACCTCCCCCGAGCTTGAAGCTGGATGCGGAGAGAATGGAGCTGGAAGCGGAGAGAATCGATCCGATCCACGTGCGGCTGGGGCAGCTGTAAGTATTTTTCGAATCACTAGTGTTCTTTGTTAGGTTTTGATGTTCAGAGAAGAGAAACATTGTGTTTTGATGTCCAGAGAAGAGAAGAACTAGTGAATTATGGGCAAACTGCTTATGTAATTTGGTGCTAGCTGAGTCAATAGACATATAAGCAATGAACTCAACCTTATAGCTATTGTTCTTTAACCTGCTGTTTACTAGTTCAGTTTCGTCAGTCCTTCGATTCATTCTAATTTGCATCACTTTTTGGTCACTGGCAGATCAGGGACAGAAGCTGGATTAGAGAAGCTAGAAGACTTTCATCTGAACATAGCAAAGGAGTTGCAGATTTCATGCAGTTCGTCCGTGAAAGTGTTGACGAGTATGATGAAGTTCTGTGTCCGTGCCGCAGTTGTCTGAACCGTGAACGAAGATCTCTACAAAGGGTGGAGCATCATTTGCATATGTACGGGATGGCAACCACATATGATAAGTGGGTCCATCATGGAGAGCTTGATGCAGAAGCACACCATGCTGAGCCTAATGCACAAGAACACTATGCTGAACCTGATGAACAAGCACACCATGCTGAGCCTGATGCACAAGGACACTATGCTGAACCTGATGAACCAGCACACCATGCGGAGCCTGATGTACAAGCACGCCGATTTGGTGATTTGGAGGAGGAGGATCAATATGAGGATGACAGAATACCTGATCTGATGGAGGATTTGTACAATGCCGAAGACCATGCTGAAGACCAGGGTAGTGGAGAGGAGTCTATCTTTGCCAAGGTGCTAGAGGAGGCGAAGCAGGCACTTCATGAGGGGTCAAAATTTTCACGGTTTTCTTTCACCGCGAAATTGCTGCACATCAAGTCCTACTACCGGTTCTGCAATGTTGGTTTTATTGCAATCCTACAGCTTTTGACCACAGAATTCCCGAACACCACAATCCTAAATCATATGATGAAGCATTGAGTATAATACGGAAGCTGGGGCTTGGTTATGACTCGATCCACGTCTGCCCAAACAATTGTGTGCTGTTTCGGAAGGAGTATAAAGACTATGACAAGTGCCCTATATGTGATGCCTCTCGGTGGAAGGATGCAGATGGGAAGAAGAGGATCCCGGAGAAGGTTTTGAGACACTTTCCATTAATTCCGAGGTTGAAGAGAATGTTTCTCTCAAAGAAAACGGTAGCGGAGGTACGGTGGCACAAGCTCAAGCGGCAACCCGTGGAAAATGAACTCAGTCATCCAGCTGATGGTGAAGCATGGAAGGATTTTGATAGGAAACATAAAGACTTTGCTGCAGATCCCAGAAACATAACACTCGGCATCACCACATATGGTTTTAATCCATTCGGTAACACGGGCAACTCCTATAGCATGTGGCCGGTGTTTGTGATGCCTTATAACTTCCCACCGTGGGCATGTATGGATCAGTCCAACTTCAGGATGGTGTTACTGATCTCGGGTCCAAAGTCTTCGGGAATGGATTTTGACATCTTCTTGGAGCCCCTCGTAAAAGAATTGATTGAGCTATGGAAAGGTGTATCTATGCAAGATGCCCTGAGTCCGGATAAATTTTATCTATGTGTAGCAATCATATTGGTGCATCCATGTTCCGGCACTGCACACACTCTCTGGGAGGATCACAACAGGTTACCAGGCTTGTGTGCATTGTGACAAAAATCCTTCTTCACTAAAGATATGCTTTATTGGGCACTGTCATTTCCTTCCTCCAAATCATCGTTGGCGAAGAAGCAAAGCTTTTAATGGAGAGACTGAAACCCGTGAGAAGCCAGCAGAGTTCACTAAACAAGAGCTAGAGCAACAGCTTGAGAAGGTGAAAGATGTCCGGCCAGGAAAGCTTCAAAAGAAAAGAAAGCGTGAGGACGGTCAATGTTGGAGCCGAAGGTCTTGCTTGTGGGACCTTCCATACTGGGCAGATTTGAAGTTAAGGCACAATCTCGATATGTGACCATCGGTTTTTGGTCACGGAGGGGTCATGAATGGAACTTTGTGACTTTTTAGTGACCCAAATGGAGAGTCACCAGTCAGCATATTTCTTGTAGTGTGAGCTTGTTCACCAGAATCGAGAAAAATGGGGGTATGATCTGATCCCGCCCTTGGAAGAGTTCTAACAGCAACTAGTGAGAATTTTTGTTCCCAATCAGTGCTAACCAAAATTCGATCTAGCTTTTCATATGTAGGATTTTCTCTATATGATTTGCCCAAGTATATTGTCTTCCTGTGAGTTCAATCTCTTTTAGATCAAGGCTATCTATAATTGCATTAAAAAGAAAAGGCCACCGTGTACTGAAATCATTATTACTCTTATCTTCTTTCCGTCGCATAATATTAAAATCACCTCCTAATAGCAAAGGAAGAGACTCTTGATCACAAACTCTAACCAACTCAGCTAGAAACTCATGTTTTTGTTCGTCTTGAGCAGCTCCATAAACTGGAATCATAGCCCATTCAAAACCATCCAACTTTGGGACCAAATGAAACTTCATACACCGGTCTCCATTGAACACATTTTTAACTTTTAAAGTATCCATGTTAATGCCTACCAGAATACCGCCTGATCTCCCTTGTGGAGGTAGACAGTACCATTCAAAATCTTCCGCTGCTGCAAGGGAGGTCAAGAACGAGGCAGAAAAATTTGATCTCCCTGTTTCTATTATTGCTATGAAGTCCATCTTAAACTCTTTTATAGTTTCTTGAACAAATAAATGTTTTCCTCTATTTCCAAAACCGTCACTATTCCAAAAACAACCTCTCATCTTATGTAATGGGTTTTTTCTTTAAACGACTACTACGACGAGGTACAGAACTCTCTTTACCTTTTTTCTTAGTTGCCCTAGAGGGGACGACTATATTGACAAGAGGCTCCTTGTGAACTTTCGTGTCAACTAACTCTTCCTGTAGCAAATCCTCGCTATGCTTGTAAGCATTATTTAACACCAAACTACCAGGATCATCTTGTTTAACGTTCATTTTGTTTCTCTTAAGCATAATCAGCGTTCTATGCAAATCTACATCTTTTATATGATTAATTGAATCCTATACTTGACTAGGTGAACCACCCAAAGAAACGCCTAAATTAGACACCCTAGCTACAATAACATCATTTGGAATATCATTAATATTAAACTTGGGCAGCAAGCTTATACCTTGTCGGGATGGAGAGTCACGTGCTTGCGCCTTGTGCTGCACCTTCTCCATAATTTTCCAGTCCGCATTCGGTTGCGCCCGGATTCGTTCACTTGATCGAACTCCCGAAGCAGCCACCTCCGCGATACCACCATATGCAATCATCTCTTCTCTAGAATACCGACCGCCCAAGAAAACCCCAGTTCCTTTCCGTCCTCCTTTATGACCAGACTTGTTCATGTCGCAAGGAGAGCCCATGGTAGCATGGTTGCCGTTTTTTGGCGTACCCGGATCGTTCCTACCAACCGCACTGAGTGGGCTGATTGGTGTTGTAAGAGAGGGTTCAATACTGATAGGTACATCCCCTAAATGAACCTCTAGCTGAGGTGTGAGCTCAGATGCCGAGTCCTTGTGACCATCATCAGCAAACAACGGAGACTCAAAGTTCTGCCTCGGCAGAGAAAAACTGCATTTTGCTGTCGCGACAGCCTGTCGTGGCTGAGAAACTGAAGAAAACGCTGCCGCAGCAGCACCTCTCGGCAGGGATTCCGTTCGAGCCGCTGTGTTCTCGCCCCCGTGCAGGACAGTAGCAACAGCATGGACCGGTTTTTCTATCCTAGCAGGTCCACCAAGTTTGACAGGGGCCGATCTAGCCTCCTCTTCTTCATCCTCCTCCACCATCTCGAACCATTTTTTCTTTTTCGGTAAAGTTTGCGAGCCCCTAATAGTAGGTGCCTCGAAGTGCTTGCCGATGGGCTTAGTTGGGGTCCGAACATCCTCCAAATACCCCTCAACAAGGCCAACAGATCGTTCTTCATTTTCCATGGCTGTAATCTGATCAACCGGATCCTCTGCTATATCATCATTCGAACAATCCGCCGTAGATGCCTCTTGTGCCTCCACAACCTTGTCCTCCACGTCCGTGGGATCTTGAGCAGTAGGTTCAGCCTGCTTATCATCTGTTTCCATGTCCTCTTCCTTTGAATTAGTATCGGATGATTCATCCTCAGCCGGCTTATCCTCATGATCCTCCTCTTTTTTCTCCCCCTTCTCCTCATTTGATTTGTCCTCTCTATGACCATCATCTAAATCAAATTCCCCAGCTGGTAGAATCGACCCATCATCAGCCTCAATATCAAACTGAATTCCGTAACCAACACCATCATACATATGGTCCAACGTACGAGGGATAGCCGAGGGATTAGCACAATCAATGCGAGCTCTTACAATGCCATGTTTCCGTGTCAAATGCATGTCTATTTTCGTTGTCTTCCCCACCAAAGAGCCAATAGCAAATAAAGCAAGGTAATCACGACAAAGATTATATGGACACCCAGAGACACGAACCCAAATGTCATATAGACCCCATGTATCTATCTTTTGTGTTGACCAATCCTCAAAGTGCATACGAAAACAAGTTTCCTCCACCTCTATAAATTTAATCTTCTTTAGCCTTATGAAATCTGCCTTTGTTGGGAACAAGACACGGAAAGAGTTGTTACCAGCCGGTGAAACATCCCATTGATGTGTTCCGGGGACCAGCCACTCCAACTCTTTGATAACCTGTGCTGCAGTCATCTCTCCCCCTGCAACCCTAATTCGACCAATTTTACCGCTGTCATTTTTAATCTTTATGCCATCTGTCTTTGGAGACTCAAAAAACATGAGACTCTCACGGGCCAACCCATAAACTATAGCAGTCGGTTTTGGCCTTGATGGCAAAGGGCACTCAGCCTCCGAATGAAGAGCCGAATCACAGTAGACACATAAAATTGCAGTGCACTCAGTTGCCTCATGGCCTGGGAGATCGCAGCGGAAGCATAACACTTTGTCTTGTTTCTTTGTTTTTGCTGCATTACTTGTTTGTGCTGGATCCGAACCACCAGCCGGCTCCGGTGCAGCAGTACATGATGCCTTGATTATACTCGAGGTTTTATCTCCACCTGCCGTGGTCGTCTCGGTATCTTTCTGTTTCTTCGTATAAACTGCCCGCCCTCTGCCTCTACCAAAACGGCCCTGCCACCTTGAGCATTGCTGTAAATCGGACGACGGTAACGCTGGTTACCATATTCTGCATTGCCATGCCTTCTATCTTCATAATATCCTTCATCAAAATTGCCAAAATCTCCACCGAAAGCAGCACCTTGGTACCCGCCTTGGTAGCCACCAGAAGCTCTAGAAATATTAGCAATCGGTCTGTTTCCATCTCGCCTTTCAAAACTGATTTGGGGATCAAACCTCTGTCCACTTCCCTCTCCCCTGTTGAGATTATTGGAACCTTCAAAACTAGGGTTTTGGTAACGATAGCCTTGTGCCATCCTCCCATCTTCCCTACCGCCATTGCCGAAGAACTCCCCCTGTCCGCCTCCTCCATATCCTGCAGTAGCTCCAACAGCAGAACCCTGCGGAAAACGCTGATCTTGTTTACCAGCACCCGGTGGAGGTCCATCACTGAATCTTCCTCCTCTGCCGGCCATGACTACCGCCGCAAAAGATAACGGCGGCTGCTTGCTGACGAGAGACGTGGTATTCGCGACAGAAATTTGCTGCCTCAACCCTAGAACTTGGCTAACGTATCCAGACCGAGGCCTTGTGCCCTTCGTTCTGAGATGAGAAGCCACGTTGGGCTTTCCGAATTGTGTGCCTTTTGCATGGTTACCCTTTTTTGGGGTGTTTTGGGCCTTGTGCCCCACTGCCCCACGAGATTTGAAAGAATTTGAAACCCTCCCGTGATGCACGCTGGCCGACAATGTCGCCACTTTTCTCGCACCGGACGCCGGCGTCCTTGATGACGCCGATGACAGGCTCCGCCACGACGGCCCCTTCCTCTTGTGATGGACCGTCACCCACTCAGCCTCGTTGACGTCTTCATCTAGCATGAACACCGATGGTGCCATCGTCGGGAGCTTGCCCATCAGAGAATCATCGGGTGCGGAAGAGGGCCTCGACGGTGGACTTACCTGAATTGACGACGACGAGGGATGCAGTTCCAAGGCCGCCCTTTGCTTCGCCCTTCTCTTTTCCTCCCTTCGGGAGCACCCTGATCGGAGGATCCGATCAGTCTCTTGCTCGGGCGTACGACAGAGATAACATAGAGACCGCTGAGAACCTCGCAGTCGCTAGATCCTGGCGAGGCCCGCCAGAATCGCCCAGCGGGGCGAGCGTCGTTGCCAGCGGCCGCCCCGGCTCCGGCCGCGTCCCTGGCCGCGGACACCGCAGGGTCGCCACCGGCGTCGCCCTCCATCCCTCTAACGGTCTCCCAACATCGCATAGGCTTTGGCTACCAAGGAATTTTTCATACCCTTTTATTTAAAATATAAATTTCTAAATAGATTCCCGCTGCAACGCGCGAGATATCTTCTAGTGTATCTACATGATACAACCACAAAATAGTTCGTCTTCTGACCTCTGGATTTTAGATGCACTAAGAGACACGTACATGCACGCAAACTAAAAGCAATCCGGTAAATGTTATACGGTGTATATGGCACAGATGAAAGGAAAACACACTCCTATTGCCACTGGTAGGTTCAACATGCCGCAAAATGGAGAGGAGGTCGACACCCATACCTAGAATATAGGTCCCTGACACGCTCTAGCTTGCATGCTGCCATCAAGTGTGCAGCCAGTTTGTACAGAATCCCTTCGTTTCGAATTATAAGATGTTTTGCATATTTTAATATGCACTACATGCAGATTGAAATGAGTGAACCTACACACCGAAAAACGTCTAGATACATGGAATTTGTTTTTCTTATAAAAGGGTAATATATTAATGCCAAGATGATATAGATACATGGAATTTAGAAAAAAAAACTAGGACATATTATATTTGTAACGGAGGGATTAAGTAGCTCAGTTCTTTTATCACAAAAGAACACATTATGAATAGGCCTTATAGCGACCAACATAGAGCAGAAAGCTCCAACAAGGATCAAAGAGCCTTAAGAGCGCAACCTATTTGAGAGACCACACTACCAATAACCAAACATATTAGTAACGCTCGAGTAGGTGATAATTGGATGTCACCTAGAGTATATGTCACGTGGCTCTAGTTAAATGACATTCGAAAATGACGGGTCGATTCATCGTGACCACATAAGCTACATTTAACGTTCTCTTTCATTTTTTTTTCATCTGAGGTGACTATGTCCGCCCTGTGCATGAATATCTTATGTTTAACGGGATTTTTAATTTCCATAGTTGCAATTTTGGATTAATGTAGTAACTTCATGTACACAATGTTTATGACATACAAACCATTTTGGTGCAAATTCCATAAAAAGCATCATGATCGTCTGGTCGCTGGATAGTTTAAAGACAATCACTAATGTTGTTCAGCTCTTTGAAAAAATTTACATGCATGAATATTTTTTTTGGGTCAGCCACATGTTTGAGATCCATTCGTGATGTTAAATGTCCTGAACAGCAAAAAAAAAAACTCCTTTTACACTCATGAGACCATCATAATATTGAGAGCTCCCTGGTTTCCACTCTATTTGAGAAATACTCTCTAATTCTAAGTGTTTATTTCAGATAAGTTTCAGACATATACCATCCTCATTAATCAACTTAAATAACCATTTTTCCAGCTTATTAAAATTGTTTTTAAGGTACTAGATTAATACCCCACGTGTTGCAGCGGGTATTTTTATAGAAATTTTTTACTGTGTAAATTAAGATATAATGAATTAAGTTGAAAATATGCGTGATTCAATTGTAGTTGAGAGGATAAATTTAATTGACCTAAATTGTTTTGTATTTGACGACAATCCATCCCAAAAACTAGTACCTCCTTTGATTGATGGTGTAAATTATGAATGAATAAACATGTATGGGTGTGTAAAAGAAATATTAGTGACGTGGACAATTGTATGGCTTAAAACAATGAATGACGTGGATATGTTGCATGTAAATATATACAATCATTAATAAATATTAGTGGATGACATGGACAATTGATTGGTTAAAATAGTAGGTGACGTGGATAGCTTGCATGTTGAGATAGAAAATCATAAATGCATGTTAGTGGGGTTTTGCTTTATAAGAAGTATAGATAGATAGATAGATAGACGGAAAGTCCATATGGAGCCCGAGCTACAGGGTGCTCGTTATCTCATCCGTCGCTCTCCCGTCGTGATCTGTGGCACAGTGGCTCGTCCTTCCCGTATTCATTCCGTGCAATGGATAGTTCACGGTATATGTGGCCGTATTTGTCGTCGCACATGTTTGCTCCTCCCGTGCCGGCCCATCTCTGGCAACTTTTGTATCCTGGCAGTGGCAGGTGCATCGGCGGCGTTAGTCTCCCTCCAACCATAATCAATCTTGGATCAGTAACAAAGATGCTTAAATTAACATTAGATCATATCAATTCGCAGAAAAAAATCACTACAAGGATGGTGTCTAATTCACATCAATCACACCTCTTAATTACAAAAATGGCACTGATTAACATGGCATGTCTTTCCATGCTTAAATCCAAAATAATACTCCCAAATTAATAGAATTATGTAATGATGCTATCATTACATTAGATGCTAATACATGATTGACCGTGAATAATAAGATATGCATCCCATATTTTCAACTGCTCTTCAAGCACAGTTAGTACAAAACTGGGACATCACTATTTGGCACTCCAACAAATTCTGTCATACAATGGAGAACATCACAAATAACGGATTCTGATTTGGCATTTCAAAAGTCACCAAATAATGAACACAATATTTAGTATCTGTTGCATGATGTCGATGAAGGAATTTTCACCAACTTTAAATTGAGGAACACACCAGAAAATAATATACCAGAACAATTTGTAGATGAGAAAATCAAAGAAAACAATTGGGAAAGAATTGGACACACATGAATAATTGACACCGATATATTTGCGACGATATATAAGTTCCTGTTCAGATATCAACAAACAACAGTAATCAGATCTTGGAAAAATCTTACAAAAAACACTGTACGAATTAAAGAGAGATAAAAATCTTCCATGAACAGAGCTTTCGTTGACTAAATGAGCAATTGTCAGATTTAGTATTGAGGACTCCAGAATGATGCAATAAAAAATAATTTGCCACAATCCATACTTGTAAAGAACACTTAATTCACGAACAAAATTCTAGTATAATGATACCCAAGGAAAAAAATCAAACTTCATAGCTAGTAGCTCAAACATTAGACAACCAAAGGGTACTAAAAAATTAAGACTTGGCTAGAATCGAAAAGAAATTAGCAAGCATTAGAAGAACTTCACTGCCATTAACTTACGATATAAAATTAAGCAATTCCATTGTAAAATATTCGAAATCCCACATGTTTTCACATCAAGAACAACCAAAATGGGCAAACCCATTTGTTGAGCAACAAAAGCTACAAATTCATCTTTAACCCTCAAGATATTCGTAACTGAAGGAATAATAACTGGAACAAATCGAAGAACATATTATGAAGTCGCTACTTGATCAAAATTTCCGCCAAATCCAACAATGCTATCACACATCAGCCAAATTGGTAGTACAAATTTTTACATGTTCTTTTGAGTGTTCACTCATACATTACATTTTCGTCATCCCAAAATCTAAGAACTGAAAATAAAAGTTCCCCAAAAACAAAATCGAAAAAAATCGCATTTGTACCAAATCGGGATTCACACTCCTAGCTTCGGTGATGCTGCTGCCTACCGGATTCATGCCTTCTGGTTGCCGGAGTGGAAGGAGATCAGATCAGAGCTCGCGTGCTGCAGCGTCCTTCTTCTAGCCGTTGACAAAGGAGATGGCTCTACTCGGCGGATCTACCATGCATGAGACTTTTCTACTTCAGATCCAGAGCATCTCGCCGATCTCCCCTGGGTAGCCGGCAGATCTACCCTTGATAGCCGTCGGCGAGCATGGCGGCGGAAGAAAACGGTTTTTTTTACGGTTTTGCTATTTCTCACTCGAGTGAGTATTAAGTTAGAGCTCACTCAACTCTAATCCCGTTAGATTTGTATCGTGATTCGTGCGGTATGTTATTTATGTATCTATTTTTTTTCCAGTTGCACATGGGTTGCACATAGTTGCAACTGAGATTTCTCAGTTGCACATGAATTGTACATGAGTTGCATATGTAACTGGATGACATCATCTGAGTGAGAATTAACTTAATTCTCACTCGATTGAGCTCTAGTTGCTCCCTTTTTTTATACAACTACGGAAGAAACGAGTTATGAGAGAGAGAGAGAGAGCTGATGCCTGGCTAGTTAACGTCAGGCAAAGACGAGAAAGGAATCATGTGCCAGCCCATGACGCTGCGTGTCCAGGCCCATGTAGATACCCAGTCGTACGCCTTTTGCCATACGATGGCACACCTAGCATATCAATCTGTATTCCGTCGTATCTGTTTCAAATTTTATGCGGAACTGGCCAGATCGCGTCGGACGGACGTGGGAGATACCGAGCTATGTGTAGCTTGGCCTCCATATCGCCGCTCTCGATAGATAGATAGATAGATAGATAGATAGATAGATAGATAGATAGATAGATAGATTTGATGTCCAGCCCCCCTTGATCCTCTTCATATATAGCACACCCCACTTGTCTAGACAATATTTTTCTGTTCGTCACTTTTTCCAATAGAATCAAGACATGAAATAAGCAAGCATTTAGACAATAAGCTTTGATTTTCCAATTCATTTGATCGTATGCTCATATAGAAGATACTCTCTAAGTTCCCAATTTCTTGTTGCCATTTGTACTATGAATTTGCACTAAATCAGTTCACTCTCTGCGACAATAAAAATAGAACGGAGGGAGTAGTTTTAGTCTTAGTACGTACCTACAATGAAAAAACAACTTGATAATTAGAAAAAATTCACTTACAATGGATAGCTTACGATCGCTTTCGTTCTAAGAGTATCTTCATTAGAGTCCTAGAAATGGCTCCTGAAAAATCAGATAATCCATATTCATATGCTATTTTATATATCATGCCTTATGCCGTATCCGGCTGTCACTTGTCAGTTTGAAATCAGGTATCTTTATCCTTATTATTAAGATTTATAAATTACTGCAAAAAGGATTTTGGAATTTTAAATTACATATGAATTCTTAAAATGACGACATATTGGATGCAAAAATTAGCCTATTCATTTACCTCTCTGATGTCCACCACGCCCACACACACTCTCCAGTCTCCACTCGTCCTTGGGCTTTGGGGTCGGGTTGCGTGCCCCGCCAAACCAACCTACGAGGGCCTTGCCCACTCCATCCCCGATCCGACATCAACCTCCTCGCCGGCCGGAGCTCTGCCACCGCGCCATGGACCCGGAAGCGGTGCGGCGGACCCTCGTGCCCACCGCTTCCGCCGCGGACATCTCGGGCTCCACCCCTTACGATGCCTTCGTCATCAGCGGCATCCGCCTTGACGCCGCCGAGCACGGCCGCGTCCTCTGCTCCTTCGTCGTCACCCCCCGCCTCGCCGTAAGCCACCCGCCCCCTCCCCCTCCCCGACGAAACTTTAAGCGCTAGTAGCTTCCTTATGCCCTTCGCTCTCGAGATGGTGACGGGCTGACGGCGTGTGGTGCTTGGTTCGAATCGGTGGTGATTTGCAGAGTTCCCAAGGGTACCTCCTCAGCGGCGTCACGGCGACGCTTGCCGACCAGTTGGGGTCGGCCGTGTTCTACTCCAGCGGGGTCGGCTTGAGCGGGGTCTCCCTCGAGATCAGCGTGTCCTACGTCGACACGGCCACCGTCGGGGTGAGACTGCAATCTCTCTCTCGCCCATAGTTGCAAAAGCTTCAGACTTATCTTTCGGCATCATCCACAGTCTATGGTTTATGCGGGCTGGACATTTTTGTGATGAAACTGCAATTCTGTCGAAGTTGCCATGCATTTTGTGCTAGAATTGACAATCGGCAAATTAGACCCTGCCGATTTGCTGAGTCCTTGGGAGCAATTGATCGGGAGTAAGCCAGTAGATATGAGGCCAGTGCCTCCACCGGATTTGTGTTCAAGAATACGGCTCATTTTGGGCGAGGAATTGGATCAGGTGTCAGTAATTTCATTATATCCTGCTGAAGTTCAGTCTGGTGTCTGGTCTCTGTCAGCTATGCCTATCTTGCAGTTTCAGAGAATATCAAAATCAGATTGTTGTTCTGGAACATGCAAGTGGGTAGGCTTGCTCTGACTTGGTGTTAAGAACAGCTTTATGCCTAGTTGAAGGTATCACTTTGGTGGGGGTTGGGCTCTCGGTCGTACTACCTCCATTGTTATTATTTGTACAACTAAACCAATTTGTGATAGTAAGAGCTTGTTGGAAGGCGATAGGAGTGAAACTGTGGTTAGGTGTGGCAATTATTTTGAACTTGGTGAAACTTGTTCAAAATTCTTGTTTTCTTCGTCGTCATAAACTCATAATTAGGATTTGATCCAGAACAAAGCAGCAGAGTGTTTCTCTTTGTTCCAGGATAACAACTGTGCAACATTTTATGTACTTCTTTATGAATGATTAGTCATACTCATAATGGGTGACATAACCTAGGAGCCTCTGAATACTTATCTCCGAGTTTTCCATAATGGTGAACATAGCAATCTAAAGCAGTGCCCTGGCTTTATATAGTAAATAGTAGTTAGGAAGCTATTTTTCCAGATGATCTCTTGCTATGTTGATATAGTTTCTGTTTTATCTGTGGTTTTTTTTCCATCTTAGATGTTGGTTCAATTGCTTATTATTAGTTGTTATGTGACTATTTTTCGTTTGATATTCTTATATTCATCTAAACAGAGTACTCCTAGTTGTTTTCGTTTATCCTCTTACTTATTTTAAGACACTTTGACTGATTTTCCTATTGTATGTCAAGCTGTCAATGTATATAGCTCTATGAATGTAATTTCATGACTGGCTTATTATTGAGTTTTGTGTTCAGTATAGCACTTGGACTTACTTTGAGTTCAGTGTAATTAGCGGCTAATGCCTAGAGAGGAGGGAGTAAGATTCATAAATGATTACTGGGGGAATGAGCTGATGTTGTATGGTGGAAGTTTTAGTGCTCGCATATTCATAGTCTTCTAGTAAGGTCGAAGTTGGTACTTTAGTGAGTTAGCTTTGGCGAACATCGGAGACTGCTATCTCAGTTGGCGATTAAGGACTATTACTTCTTAGCTTCTTACCTTTTGGTCCTAGAGTAGTATGAAAAGGCTTGATTAATTTTGAACGTATATTCTTCTCTTCGCTGTTATGTTAATTTAACTACTTATTTGACATGCCATAAACTATTTTATCTAATTTCCAGGAAGAAATAGAGGTTGAGGCGAAGCTGTTGCGTGCTGGAAAATCAGTCGGTGTTGTCTCTGTTGATTTCAGGAAGAAAACGACCGGGAAACTGATTGCTCAGGCCCGTCATACAAAGTACCTCGCTGTATCTAGCAAATTGTGAGGATTCACTTCAGTTGTAAGATAACACCATGGTTATGTCCAATTCTTTTTACCCTTTCTCAATGGCAACAACAACTACACGATGTAATGCTACATTGTTCATGAAATTCCAGTTATATCTATCTGAATTTCTATAATACATGCTGCTCTGCTCATTTCACCTTCGCTTTCCAACCTTTGCCAGATAATATCTTGGACAGAGCACAGTTCCTATTTGGAATACAGGAACTTCACTGGAAACGTAGCAAGTCCTCCAAAATTCCATACTCAGTTCCAGCACGCCCCGAGATTAGGCGGCAGCTGGAAAGTAACAGTATTTAATTTTTTCTGTAAAGATGCTTAATCTTATTAAACCGATGGATACTGTAGTCTGCCCTCATCCTTTACAGTCAGATGCTCTCGTCATTATTGTATCATGCGTTTAGTGACTAAAAATATATATTTGCCTGAGATAGTTGGTGAAATAAGGTCTAGCTATAATCATGCTCGTTCTTGTGCGCTGTCTGAGTGTTTATTATTCCTAACTAGATGCTGGTTGACTTCAGTAGGGAAACCAACAAAAATAGTTGGGTAGGTCGATAGAATGTGCAACAACTGACAAGATTTCTTATTGTTCCCGTACTCATCAGGCTGCGATGTTAGCTATAGCTAGGTAGGTACTGTAGGTGCTAGCAAGACAAAATCCACAGAAGAATGCCCATTCTTGCCTTGTGAATTTTGTTATGCGAGTCTGTTGCTGCCAAAGTGCCGAACCCCAGTGCAGCTTTGCTCCCAGCTGGAGAGCTCAGAATTCACAACATTGAATGGTTTACAGTTCTGCCAGTACGTTTCTGAACTGGAGGAATCCAAAGAGACATCATTGGCCGACGTTGTTGGTGGCGAGACACAGCTGGCTTCTCGATCTGCAAATGCATTATGAGGACTGTTCGTTCTTAGTGAGTGAGGTAGGCGGTTGGATGTCGCTGTCCTCGCGCTCCTTTTGCCTTTAGTGCGAGCTAAATCTGCTGTCCCTATGTGAGCGATGTCAGCCACCCACATATAACACGCACGCACGCGCTCTCCGATTCTCTCCCATTATTAGAAGAAACAGCGCGGACTTTTTACCCCACAAACGCACACAAATTTTAAAGGTTGTCCCCAAAAACAAACTGTCGTGTGCTTCCACCTTTCTGTCTTCAGATCCAACGATATTTTTCATTAGCATCCCCGCTGTTCTAGTTCATACTAGAAAGAAAGGAAGCAAAATGTTCAGCATCCAGAGTTTGAGCAGCTAGCTTCCACTGGCTGGAAAGCAACTTCCACACTGATCGTTGAATTATAGTAGTAGTACCAGTGACATTCAGACAACCACTTGGCAACCTCCAACCATGATGCCATGATTAAGGCCGTGATTCATTACACGGCATCTCTTGACCAATGCGCTGAAAATAATTGCCACGGGTCTTGATTCTTTTCTCTGTATATACTTTTACCAACTGAAAGATGTAACAAGAAGGAAAATGCTAGAAAAAAAATGAAGCGATGCTGAATTTCTTTGTATCCGATGAACTCAACTTACAACCATCACGAACGCTTAATTACTGGTACTCTCGTATCCGTCTGGTAGTATAACTTACTTGGCACTGTGCATGCAACCAATCTCACTGCGCTCGTTGGTGCCGACCACTGGCGGCGGAGAAGGTCTTCTCGACGACGAAGAGCCGCTTGAAGATCCTCATGAGCAGCACCCAGCTGCCTCCGGTTCGGCGGTACCCGCCGGCCCTCGACGACGGCCGCAGCATCGGCGCGCACCCTGCTCGCCCGCGCTCCGACTCCGTGTCCGACAGCTCCTGCAGCCCCCACGCCGCCTTCGAGCAAGGACCGGCGCGCCGCTGCAGGGCCTCTAGCTCCTCGTTGAAGTTCTCCCACAGCATGTCCATCTTCTCCTCCCCTGCGCCGGCGCCGCGCAGCACGTCGACCCCTTCGTCTTCGTCGTCATCTTCTTCTCCATGGCCTCCTCCTCTTTCCGCGCCGTCGACTGACCGCCGTCCTGCGGAGGACGACGACGTCGGCTCTTGCTCTTCCATGTCGTCGACGGGTCCGCGGCTCAGCACGGCCAAAGCCGGCGTAACGGCGAGGCCGGCGTCGAGAGGGAACCAGAGCGGCGAGGAGGCGAAGTGGGGGAAGGGGAGGCGGCGGTGGTGGTGATGTGGGCAGAGCGTGTCGGCAGGCTCTGCCGCCGCGGCGGTTGCGGGGAAGGTGAAGTCGTCCATCTTCGGTCGCGGTCTCGCGATAGCCTATAGACAATCGGCACCTACCTCGCCGTTGCCGTTCGTCCGCCTCGCTGTCGTGACAAGGATGTGGAGCGAATTCGGTTGCCTCGTGCCACTCGCTAGCTCTCTCCTGGGTTGTAGCTCTGTGTATCTACTTCACCCGGTCAATATATATACTTGCTACAAAGGGAATTGTGTGGCATTGTGGCTTCGGATGGAGATACCATCAGTTCGTATTAATACCTTTTGGAACTTAGCAAAACCACATTGTATTTTTTTTAAAATTACAAATTAATAAATTCCTCACTTTTGCTAATTCGCATTCATCGAAAGGTTTCCCCAATCTCGTCCTTTCAAATCGCACACTACGGACACAATCAAATTGCACTCTTTGAAACTGTGCAATCTTTGTTACAATGTTAGTGCAATTTTAATCCGTTTATTTCATATGGTGTTACGTGCATGTTTTTTCTACAAATTATTTTCACATGCATCTAGCAGATGTAGCTTTTTTTCCCCACATCTTTTGAGATTGATTTGGAGCGAAAATGCCAAATGGTCGCACTTTGCGAACTTAGAAAACTGACATTCTGTTTTGGAATAGATTACAAATACATTTGTAGAGTGTCGATAGAAACACATTTTTGCATAACATCTTCAGATACTTGAAAGAAGTTTCTAAATATTTTCTAGATGCAAGCCGAGAAAGAAGAGCCTAGAAGAAATCAAAGATAATCATGTTGAAGTTATTTCGGAAAGGAACTCTACAACTAGAGAAAGTTTTAGAGCTTGTTAAAATATAAAACCTAACCAATTCACCCATCAGTCCGAACTGATGAAAAGGGCTAGGATTTTTATTTTAACACTCCCCCTCACGTCTAGACTGGACATATGGGAAGACCATAAACGTGGGATAGATGGGACATCGCAACTATTTTTATATTAAATAGTGCGTTAGCCGGGGCTTGAACTTGATACCTTCTGGCTCTAATACCATATTAAATTGATGCACTAGCCAATTATTCCAAAAGTCCGAACTGAGAGGGAGGGCTGGTTATTATACTCTAACACTCCCATCACGTCTAGGCTATTTTAGTCCTTAGATGTGCATAGCGGAAATGGTGGTAGGCCGCAATTTTATTTTATTGCGTTACTTGGGTATTGAAGCATGAACCTCTGGTTTCAAGTTATGTGCACCGAACCAATTCACAAAAGTCCGAACTAATGAAAAGGACTAGATAATATATTTAATACTCCCACTCACATCTAGGCTGGATATACGGAAAGACCATTGACGTGGGATAGATGGGAGACTACAACTATTTTTATATTAAACAGTGTGTAAGTCGAGGCTTGAACTTGAGACCTCCTGTCTCTGATACCATATTGAATTGATGCGCTAGTCAACTATACCGAAAGTCCGAACTGATGGAAAGGACTAGATAATATGTTTAACAGAGCTGGATATTTTATGCATGTAGAATTCCGATGAATAAAAAGTAATCAAAAACTTGGATTGTTGTAAGAAAATCATGAGGGAGATATTATGTATAGTACAATTAGTATTCCCGTTTGGCACCGTATTTAGTTTTGGTAAGACAAGGGTTTGACTTAACAAGGTAACAATTACTCCACTAGTAGGCATTTTCTAAAATAAATATCCGGCTTATTTCAAAAAAATTCTTACACACAAACGTGGTTTTGCATCAGGTAAACTAATATAAATTAATAGAGTTATCTGATATAAAACTTATGACCATGGAAACATATTAAAAAATATTTAATTTTCAATCATGAAGATAAATAATATACTTAATTACTTTCGAATCATGAAATAAATAACATACGTATTAATGGAGTGAAAATGTTGCCAAAAAATTGTGTTAAAGAAACTAAACGTACATTATATTTGAAATGGATTGAGGGGCTACTAAAAAATATGCGTATTATGCTAGTTTATTATGTTTAATCAAATATTGAGTTATACTCTTGTGCAGAAATATCATAAAAGGTTTGCACGTAGTAATTTTTGTAATAACTTTGTATACAACATACATGGATTCATCTTAAAACATTTGGCCACAGATCAAAATATCGCGGTTACTAGCCAGTAACTAAAATTCCCCCTCCCCCCCCTCGTAAATGAGTTTATGTGGAGAAAAATCTCAAACTGTTTGAATTTAGACTGGATTCTTCCTCCTACAATCAGTTTTTGTATTTTTTTATGTTTTCAAATTTGAATTTCAAATTTTGTGTGAGAATCTCGTCCGGTACCGACCGGGAATTTCCGATATACACAATTACCGTGAAACCTGGCCCCCTCAGAAATTGTTTTCATACGGTATCCAAAGCCTTGGTCTCAATCCCTAGCGAGTAGCACAAGCCGACCGCCTCTTTTACCGCCGCTAGCCCTCCATATGATCCGCGTGGCAAATCTTGCTCCGTTGTCGCACACCGCCTTCATCTAACTGAAGGGTTCGTTGCATAGAAAACAAAAAAATTCCTACGTAACAAGCGGAAGAAACCCAACGATCTAGATCTATTAGATGCAAGTAGCGAAGTGGAGATCCAATCTCTTACCCTCGAAGAATGAGAAAAGCCTTTTGTCGATGCGGGGGTTGGTCTGTCGATCCCCGCAACTACACTCATCTAGTCGCGAGGAGATGTATTATCCTTCGAGATCCAATCCGATGAAGCGCCGCACGAGCAGCACCTCCGCGGTATCCACACGTACAGCTCGATGAAGACTTCCTCTCCTTGATCCCACAAGCGAGGAGGAAGTGGCTCGCGAGATTCCAGCAGCACGACGGTGTGGTGGTGGATATGGTGGAGAAATTCCTGCAGGGCTTCGCCAAGCGACTGCGGGAGAGAGGAGGGAGGTAGGAGAGGGAGGCGGCGGCTAGGGTTCCGGGGTAGCACGCCCCAGCCCTTCCCTCCTCCTTATATAGGTGTGGGGGGAAGCCTTGGCTCCTCCCCCAAGCCCTAGGGCCGGCGGCCAAGGGGAAACTTACTGACGAGGAGTGGACTCGGCAAATCCCAAGGTTGTACACCCCGGGTTGATTGAGGGGGAGAGAGAGAACGTTGGTGGCTGTGACGGCTAACAGGGGGCGAGTTTTACCCAGGTTCGGCCCCTCGAGGTGAGGTAAAGACCTACTCCTGCTTGTCTGGAATTATTGAGGTGGCTACAATGGCGAGATGCAATCTCGCTAGGGTTTGCTTGCTCGTTGCTTGACCTAGACGACGCACCCTCCTGGCCTTTATATCACAGGCCAGGTCTCGGGTGGACGGTGCAGATTGCACGTTACAAGATAAGGAGAACTCTCATCGGCCTAACCGACTACTTGGGCCACCCGGTATACTTCATGGGCTTCAATGGGCTTCACTTGGCGTGACCCAGGTATCACCACCGTGGGGCACCTGAAAGGTAGCCCCACGACAGTAGCCCCCGAGTGCTTAGTCGAATCGCAGAGTCGAGTAAAGGACTCCTTCCTCCGGGCACGCCACCTGACTTCTTCGCGAGCCAATCTTCGGCTGCTACTGTCTTGAATAATCGAGTGCGCTTCATGATTTTCTTGACCCGCCAGCTTTCGACTGTCGTTGTCCTTAGTCATCGGGTGCGCGAACAGCGCTCCCGATGGGAGTAGCCCCCGAGATTAAGCTGAATTGCTTGCAATTGAGGTTAAACTCAATTTTTCTTCAGTCGAAAAGCCCGCTCCCGATGGGAGTAAAAAGATGACTCGTAATGCCCAAGTCAAAACTGGCCTTGTTCGACTTACTTTGTACTCAGCCTTAATGGCCTACGGAATCGACTTAAACTCAGCTATGAAAGCTTACTGGTTGGAGTCCTCTCGAATGATGAATTCGGGTGTCATCAGCTTTGTAAAGCTTACTATGTATTTGTCTCACTCGAATGGATTATCGAGTCGACTCAGCTCTCAGAGCTTACTGTTCCTTGTTGCACTCGAAGAACTGTCCGGGTGCTCCATCAGCCCGTTGGCTTACTTGATACGCTTCCGCTGATGACGTCAGGGCTGACGTTTTCGGCGTGCTCTGCGTCCGATGGGACGTAACAGAGTGGTCCCGGTGTCAGTGTTGACTGTTCTGACCGTTGGGCGCGAAATTTTCGTGGCATGATGATGGCGCCTCGATTCCCGCGCGTAGTGGGCGGCGTGGCCGGCGACGGTTGCTATCTCCGCGCGACACGTGGACGACCAGATGTTGCCTCGAGTTGCGGCTTCGTGGAGGACGGCCAGGATGAACTGACCCCGCGGTACATAATCTCCACCGCGGTGGGGAACAGCTCACGCCTTCCTCATTTCGCCGCCATCTCATCTGCTTTCTCCTCCAGTGCTGTTCCTCCATTGCTGCCCTTGCGCCCAGTTCACCAGATACTCTCTCCTCCTCCGCTAGCACCATGGGCCAGAAGAGGGTGAAGGGAGCGGAAAGCTCCGCCGCCGGCGACGACGCCGGGATGAAGAAGCTGGAGGGCGACTGGGGGAAGTCGTCCGTGAAGGCGGCGGAGTTGGACGCCCTCCGCGAACAAGGGTTGCTGCCGCCGACGAGCACGGCGACGACGCGCGCCCCCGGTAAGGATGTGATCCCCTCTCCTCGTGATGGGGAGCGCGTGTGCTTCGTGGAGTTCCTTCCGCGAGGCTTCGGGTTCCCCATCCACGATTTTGTTCGTGGTCTTCTCTACGCCTATGGGATTCAGATGCATGATCTGAATCCCAACAGCGTATTGAACATTGCGAGCTTCATTGTGTTATGCGAGTGCTTTTTGGGGATCGCACCCAACTGGAACTTGTGGAAGTCGCTCTTCATGGTGCGACGGATGGTGGGGCGGTCGAAGCAGACGTTCCCCGTGGGCGGCTTCGGAATCCAGCTGCGCGGCGACACAAGCTTCTTCCAGCTGAAGAAATCCGACTCCGTCCAGAACTGGCGGAAGAAATGGTTCTACATCAAGTGGGACCAAGAAGGCCTTCCCGAGTTCGCCGCTGATCGAGCTCTGCGGAGGACCAAGGCCTGGTCGCACCCTCTGTCAAAGGAGGACAAGGAGTCGACCAAGCCACTGCTGGCGCTGCTCCGCGGGTTGCTGACGACGCTCGGACGCGAGACAGGTGGCATTCACCTTATCGCAACTTTCCACAAGCTGAAGGTGCAGCCGCTGAGTCGACGCCAGCCAATGTGGGAGCTTGCAGTCGACACCGCGCTTGATGACGCGCAGATCGCGACTAAGGTGAAGAACATCACCAGCCTTCGGGCCGCCGATCCGTGCAACGTTAGCTGCCCAGTCGAACCATATGGGCCAAACAATCCCGTGCCTGAGGTAAGCACCTTGAATTCTCTTTGCCTTGCTTTAGTCGAATGTTTTTCTTGACTCACTTTTCTGCTCGCTACTCGTCAGGATCGAAGGGCTTATGTGAGCCTTCCTCCGCTGATGGAGAATGGACCTCACGACGAGGCCACAGTCGTCGAGCAGGACGACGATGAAGATGAACTCCCTTCTGCTCACTCGCCGAATGAGGAAGTGGAAGAGGATGACGAAGACGAAGAGCCGCTGCGGAAGCGGCTAAGACGAAGGAATGTCGACTCCACCTCGGGGTCGTCTCCTTTGAAGGAAGTGGTTGCAGAGGACAAGGAAGCCCGCGACTCATCCTCCGATGCGAGTGAGCCGGTTGATCCGCTGTTCGTGTCTCCACTGAATTCGGCGCCGCCCGTTGGGTTTGGGGGGATGGCATCTCCTCCCATGAGCAGCGAGGATGAAGATGTCACCAGGTAAGCCTCTGCAAGTACGCCTTTTTGTCTTTGTTCTTCTTTCGACTCCTCGGACGCTTTTCTGAAGTTTTGCTTCTTTACACAGCCATCACACTCGTGGAGATGGCTCTTCGCCTCGAGAAGAGGAGCACCAATCCGCGGCTGCCCCGGAGCGAACCACCGGGGCACCCGAAGAGGCGCCTGAGGCCAATAATCCTTTGACGTTGAAGACGTCGACCTCCAAGGTGCCAGAAAGAGCTGCTGATGCGACTGCAGTGGATGCTGAGCTACTGGAGCATGTAAGTATATTCCGTCTTAGCCTTGCAATTTCTTGTGTCGGGTGCGCGAACAGCGCTCCCGATGGGAGTAGCCCCCGAAGATGTGCATGACTAGGATAGTCGGGCACAGATTGACACTTTTGCTTCTTTGCACAGCCGTTTTGTCGCCAGCTGCTTGAGGGAGCCAAGTCCTTCATGCGCATGGAGAAGGAGGATGGTCGACTCCGCATTGCTCTGGAGCGAGCCAACAGTAAGTACCAACCCGTGTATTCAGGAGGTGTATCGACTATCTTTGTTTTTGACTTTGATCCGGTGATTCACAGGCGAAAAGGAGACTCTGGCGAGGCGGGTCGCCGAGCTGGAGAAGTCCCTGGGTGCAGCTCAAGAGCGTGAGCAAACCCGGGGTGAACTAGAGAAAACCCAGGTTGAACGCTTGCTCGGACTCGCCCATGCAATCGGAGGTAAGTATCTCGGCTCACTGCCTACTTTGTCTTGTGTTGACTTCGGATGTGTCACAAGCGTATTCATCTTCGTTGTTCAGAGCCGTGCGGAGGCGCTCCTCCAGAGGATACTTCCAGTGAGAGTGTCGACCTGGAGACGGCTGTTGGCTTTGTCGACCGCGCCCACGCGTATGCTTCGACTGCACTGCAGCAATCTTCAGCGGCGCTGCAGAAGTCGAAAGATGCTCTGGCGAGTGTGCATCGGAGCGTCTTCCCCAGCCAGCCATTGCCGACCGATGTTGACGCGCTTGCGTCCCCGTTTGAAGGCGAGGCGACCACCCTGGCGGACTACACGCGTGCCCAGACGGTACGCGGCTCAGAGTTCACTTTCCGGCTTTTGCTTGGTCATGAGGTTGCAGGCGACTTCGAGGCAGTTGTCAGCGACTTTCCTCGAAAGCCCGATGGCAAGACCAAGTCGCTAAACAGCGTCAAGGCAAGAGCAAGTCAGTTAGCTGTTAAGCTGATTGATACCTTTGAGAGGAAGCTTGCCAGGGCTGCAGAGTTGGCCTCCAAGAAGAGTCGCTCGCAGTCGGAGTCTGCAGTGTAGTCTGTGTAGTAGGGTTCCCTTTTGATTCGCCTTTTGTAGTGAACATAATGAAGTCTATTTATCAATGCAATTCCTGATTCCTCCATGTCAATGTACCTCTTCGAGTCTTTTGCTATAATGAATATGGCTTCTGTTTGACACCACTTAATTTGGCAGCCTGATGAAAATGCTGCTCTTGAAGTCGCCGAGGCCATCCGTGTAAATGAGGGTGAGAGTACCTCTTCTGCTGCGCCCACTCGTCAACAGGGCCTAGCTGATCCAACTCCCAGACGGAGCGTGAACGACCAGCGGGTGTTTAACTATATGAGGAACAAGATCACTGAACTTGAGTCGAAGCTGCGGAGAACTGAAGTGGAGCTTGAACGCCTCAGGGCTCGTTCCGCTGGGCCGTTCAATCAGCGCGAACGGTTCCTTCTTGACCAGATTGATCTGATATGTCGACAACTACAAGGTTTGGGCTCTAGCTGCTTCTCTTTGATTTCTTCATGCTTGTGTTGGTCTGCACCTTGACCCGTTAATTGCAGTTGTTAACCCCGACTGGCAAGCCGAGAACGCTCGAGTGGACGAGCGCGTGGAGAGCGAGGCCACCGGTAATTCTGTCGAAGCTCGCCAGTTTTGGGTACATAAGGGAGAGGGCCGTATACTCGCGCGGATGCTGGATCGCACCTGGCGAGCTGCGTTCGTGCTTGAAGGTTGCAGGAAAGCACTCTGGCAAATCAACAAAGTGTTCTTCCCCCTTGATGAACAGCCGGAAGGGTTGCCCGCGCTGTTGGAGAGGTTCCGCAGCAGTAGGGCGTTGAAGGGGGTCGTCCTCGGTCAGCTTGTTGCCGGGGCCAACACGGCGTTTGCCTATGTTCGACTGCACCGACCTCATGTTCCCTTGGACAGAATACTTGATGGGTTGCCTAGGGATGTTGATTATGCTGAATCCCTTGAGGCCGCACGTCAGGTGATGCGACAGGTCCTGAATCATACAGAGCGGCGTGTAGGGCCACTGGATGCGCCAAAGGAAGAGCCTGTCGACTAAGAAAAATAGTTTGTTGTATGATGTTAGCTTGTAACATAAATATGCATGTATGTATGCCCATATGATGTTGTATGTGTGATTTTGCACTTGTCGACCTGTATGGCGCGAGCCCCCGAGTGGTTCGAGTGGCGGCCTAGGATTTTCGAGTTATGCCTGTGTGGCGCAGCCCCCGAGTGCTTCGAGTGGCGGCCTAGGCTAGACTTAGACCTGTATGGCGCGAGCCCCCGAGTGGTTCGAGTGGCGGCCTAGGATTTTCGAGTGATGCCTGTGTGGCGCAGCCCCCGAGTGATTCGAGTGGCGGCCTAGGCTAGACTTAGACCTGTATGGCGCGAGCCCCCGAGTGGTTCGAGTGGCGGCCTAGGATTTTCGAGTGATGCCTGTGTGGCGCAGCCCCCAAGTGATTCGAGTGGCGGCCTAGGCTAGACTTAGACCTGTATGGCGCGAGCCCTCGAGTGATTCGAGTGGCGGCCTAGGATTTTCGAGTTATGCCTGTGTGGCGCAGCCCCCGAGTGATTCGAGTGGCGGCCTAGGCTAGACTTAGACCTGTATGGCGCGAGCCCTCGAGTGATTCGAGTGGCGGCCTAGGATTTTCGAGTTACGCCTGTGTGGCGCAGCCCCCGAGTGATTCGAGTGGCGGCCTAGGCTAGACTTAGACCTGTATGGCGCGAGCCCTCGAGTGATTCGAGTGGCGGCCTAGGATTTTCGAGTTATGCCTGTGTGGCGCAGCCCCCGAGTGATTCGAGTGGCGGCCTAGGCTAGACTTAGACCTGTATGGCGCGAGCCCCCGAGTGGTTCGAGTGGCGGCCTAGGATTTAGGTTGATTGCTCACAAAGGAAGAAATGACAAGTCTTTTCCTTCAAATATCTTTATTGATTCTCGCAAACAGGCCGCCTCGTTAAAACCCTTCCAGTCCCCTTAGGTACCCTGGCGAGGGAAAGAGTGCGTAAGAAACCTGCTGCTACTTAACAAGGTGAAGCTTACAAGCTGGGGTTGATCAGGCATAGAAGCGGCGTAACTGTGCCACGTTCCACGGATTGTTGCAGACTGTCCCTGTCTTCGAGTCCTTCAGGCGGTAAGCTCCATTGCCGATTGCCTCTGTCACAATGTATGGCCCCTCCCATGGGGAGGCGAGTTTGTGCACCTTCTTCTGCTTGAGCCGGAGAACCAGGTCTCCTGGGACGAATGCTCTAGGCCGCAGTCGCCGACCGTGGTAGTTGCGCAGGTCTTGCTGGTACACAGCTGTGCGGCTGAGGGCGATGTCGCGTGCCTCATCCAGGACATCCACATCATCTTCAAGTGCTTCTTCAGCATCAGACTCGTCGTATGCCACCACTCGTGGAGCGTCAAATTTGATGTCGCAGGGCAGGACTGCTTCGGCACCGTACACCATGAAGAATGGTGTATACTGGGTAGATCTGTTTGGCGTGGTGCGTAGGCTCCACAGCACACTTGGTAGCTCCTCCACCCAGGCTCCTGCGGCTCGCTTCAATGGTACTCGCAGACGCTTCTTGATGCCTTTGCCGACTAGGCCATTGGCCCTCTCGACTTGCCCGTTGGACTGCGGGTGCGAGACAGATGCATAACTGAGCTTGACACCTTGTTCAGAGCAGAAATCCCTGAATTCTTCGGCTGTGAAGTTCGTCCCGTTGTCGGTGATGATGCCGTGTGGCACACCGAACCTGAAGATGATTGACCTGATGAAGTTGACCACTGAGGTTGCGGTTGAGCTTGTGATTGGGACCGCCTCGATCCACTTCGTGAACTTGTCGACTGCCACCAGGAGGTGAGTGTGCCCGCCTGGGGAGGATTTCTTGAAGGGACCTACCATGTCGAGTCCCCATTGCGTGAAGGGCCACGCTTGACTGGTCTGGCATCTTTGCGGACGCGTAAGGAGTGCTCGGCGAGTTCCCTTGGTATACCTGGCATGTCAGAAGGTTGCCAGGCGAATATCTTCCAGTTCTCGCGCAGGAACTCGACGAGCGCGCTTTCCTATGCGTTAGTCAAGCTTGATGACACCCTGACCGTCTTGTCGACATCCGTCGGGTGTACCTGGTGAGCCCTTGTGTCGTCGCTTGTGTTGAATGTCGACTCCTTGGATGATTTCTTCCGTGGCGGGAACAGAGTCTTGTCGTTGTCGACTGCCATCATCTCCAGGTGCTCGTCCATCCCAAAGAACTCAGAAATCCTACTGAACTCGCGGTCGCAGCTGTCAGACCAGTCGAAGTCGCCTTTCACCGTGATGATACCATTTGGTCCCGGCATCTTGAGCAGGAGGTAGGCGTAGTGGGGCACTGCCAAGAACCTGGCGAAGGCCGGACGGCCCAGTATGGCATGATATTGCGACTTCCAGTCGACTACCTCAAAGTCGATCGCCTCTCGCTGGAAGTTTTCGGGTGTGCCGAATATGACATCGAGTGTAATGGTTCCCATGGGCGTGACTGCTTGCCCTGGTACTATACCGTGGAAGGTGTTTGCTGATGGCGTTAGGTTGGATGTTGACCT
Organism: Puccinellia tenuiflora; assembly: GCA_012064385.1. NCBI lineage: Eukaryota > Viridiplantae > Streptophyta > Magnoliopsida > Poales > Poaceae > Puccinellia > Puccinellia tenuiflora. Next base: position 291,000 of record QRDG01001074.1, read on the forward strand.
GTTCATCCTTCTCAGGGTGTCGGCGAAGATGATGTTTATACCGCTGCCTCCATCCATGAACACCTTCTTCAAGGTGTACTCCCCGATCTGAGCTTCGACTACCAGAGCAGCGTGCCCGGGTCGTGGTATTGCCGGCGGGTGGTCCGCTCTGGAGAAAGTGATCGTTGTTTCTGATCCTCTCAGGTAATCGGGTACTGCAGGTGGATTGGTGAGTGCTTGGTAGACCTGGCGGGTGATGATTTTCTGGGTCCTGTTGGAAGGACGTCCCTTCTGTATCATGTTGATCTGCCCACGTGCTGCCGGGAACGCGTTAGCAGGATCCTGCGGCTGTGGCTGTGGCTGTTGTTGCTGTTGCGGGTAGAAGGCCAGCGCTGCTTGCACTGGGTTGGCGACTGGAGGAGGAGGTGGCGCCTGGAGGGCCAGCTGTGCGGCTGGCTGTGCCACGGGTGCCGCTTGGTTATCACGCTGTCCGTTCTGAGGGACTATTCGCGCAAACGCCATGTATATCTTTTGCGCCTTTCTGCAATCCTTCAACAGGTGGCGGGATCCCCACTTGCCTGTTTCTGGGTCCCTGAACATGTGATGCTTGCAAGGTTGCTCTAACTCCTCTTCCTCAGTCAGTGGGCGTCTCCGCCATTCGCGCTTGCGACTTCCGTCTCTATGGTAGCTGCTGCCACCGTCCTGGTTGTACTGCCTTTCATTCTCACGGGGGGTTTCGAATCCCGCCGCTACTAACTCGATTGAGTCGTTGCCGACGTAACGCGGCTTCTTCTTCAGGCGCCCTTCTCGCCAGTTGCTGGGTCCTGCTTCTTGCCTCGGGGATCGTGGTGCATCACGAACAGAGTCTTCTCCATCTGCCCACTGGTTGGCTATCTGCATGAGCTCGATCATGTTCCTCGGCCTAAGCCTACCAAATTCTTCACGGAGGTCGCGGCGGTAAACGCCGTGCATGAATGCATCCATCACCCTGTCCTCTGAGGTGGCTCCATCCATGGTGTTGCGAAGTAAGGTCCACCGCTGGATGTACGAACGGAGTGGCTCATCTCGACCTTGCTTGCACGCCTGGAGCTCAATGAGGGTTGTTGGCCTTGCGTATGTCCCCAAAAAACTCTTCACGAATGCGTTCCTGAACTCGTCCCAGGTGCTGAAAGCGTCCCTGGGTTGAGTGTTGAGCCACCCGCGAGCAGATCCCGTGAGCATCAACTGAATGTACTGCATGGCAGTAGTCGAAGTACCACCTTGACAGCTGCACGCGATGAGGTAGTCTTCCAGCCAGTCCCTTGGGTCTTGCTTCCCATCATACTTGGGTGTCTCCGCTGTTAGCTTGAAGCCTTTGGGCATCTTCGTGTCGCGGATGTTGAAGCTGAAACATGCGGCTCCGCGCGGCTCGAAGTCGTCGTCGTAGTCGTTAGCTTGTGCACTCGCCGCTCGCAGCCGTCGACTGCGGTCCACCCTTCTCTGTGCGACAACGTTACGAACATCTTCGCCTGGCTGCGGCTGTCGCAGTCGAATTGGGGCTGGGTCTGCAAGTGGTGCGGGTTCACGATCGCGGCGGCCTCGATTCTCGTGCGCCCTTTCTGCCGGTGCTGATTTTGCCAAGACTTCCTCGACTTCCCTGAGGGATTGGATTTGTCGCCTGTGAAGGCGGGCGTGGGCGTCACCCTCCGGCGGCTGTGTTAGTCGCAGGTAGGTTTCGACCGCCATGAGGGCCGAAGCGGGTGTCTTGGGGACAGGGATTCCATCCGCATCTTCCGTCATGAATGACGACTCCAGATTGCGAGTGAGGTGGACGCGATCAGCTTCTGGCACCCGTGGCATGCGAGCCCTATGACGCCCTCCTTGCGAGACTTCCTCCGATCCGGCCAAGAACGAGTGTGCTGCCCTCCTGGCACTCGACGCGTCGGCTAGTTCTTTGCGCCGAATCAGATCGGCCTTCTCTTGGCGAACTCGCTCGGACTCCTTCCAAAGCAAGTATTGGACCGCCAGTTGGTCTTCTCGGGGTTCATCTGGTGAAGGGAACGTGCCCTCGTCCACGTGCTTCATGGCCTGGATCGCCATCTCCCGAGTGATGGTGAGTCTTGTCACCCTGTCCGGCATGGTCACCTCCAGCGGGTATACGTGTTCCCCGCCGTTGGATCTTGCTGGGCTGGCCATATAGACCTGCGCGGGGTAAACCCGTCGAGTGGGGCTGATGCTCCCAGTCCTGCTTCCTTCGTCCGAGCTATGCTCAGAGTCGAAAATCACAGCAATGTGGTGGGTGCCACGGTCACTGCTACTGGCGATTCCGCGATGCAGAGGCGCGGTTGGCGTAGGCGAAATTGGCGTAAATTTTGGCTTCGTCCGAGGCGCGGACAAGAAGGTCGGAGTAGACTTGTTCCGCGCCAAGGTTGCAGTAGATGCGATTTTTCTGGTAACCGCGGGTGTGGTCACCGCAGTCGCCTTTGACGCGGTTGTAGATGGTGCTGACGCAGTCGAAGTAGACGCGATCTTCACGGCAGTCGATGGCACGATCGCCGTGGCGGGTGAAGCCGCGGTCGGCGCAGTCGGTGTAGATCCTGGCGCGTCCGTCACGCGCAAGGTGGCCAGCGTGGGCCGGAGCGTTCCGCGACTGTCCACGAGATAGCGCAGACTACCGAAGGTAATCCACGTGCTCTGCTGCACCTCAGCGTACGCCGGGAGACTCGCCGGCGAGTGGTGGACGAACTCGAGGAAGCCGGTGTAGATCGACTCCCTGGCGCTGATGCCGTTCTTCATTGTTGATGAGGCCGGCGCAACCATGACTCCAACGATCTGTTCTTTCCCACAGACGGTGCCAATTGACGAGGAGTGGACTCGGCAAATCCCAAGGTTGTACACCCCGGGTTGATTGAGGGGGAAAGAGAGAACGTTGGTGGCTGTGACGGCTAACAGGGGGCGAGTTTTACCCAGGTTCGGCCCCTCGAGGTGAGGTAAAGACCTACTCCTGCTTGTCTGGAATTATTGAGGTGGCTACAATGGCGAGATGCAATCTCGCTAGGGTTTGCTTGCTCGTTGCTTGACCTAGACGACGCACCCTCCTGGCCTTTATATCACAGGCCAGGTCTCGGGTGGACGGTGCAGATTGCACGTTACAAGATAAGGAGAACTCTCATCGGCCTAACCGACTACTTGGGCCACCCGGTATACTTCATGGGCTTCAATGGGCTTCACTTGGCGTGACCCAGGTATCACCACCGTGGGGCACCTGAAAGGTAGCCCCACGACACTTACCCCCCAAGGCACCCCCTAGGGTTTGGGGCCTTTTTCACATGTTTTGGCCGCATGGGCCATGGGGGGCTGGTGCGGCTAGTCCATGTGGGCTGTTGCATGCCCCCTTGGTCCATGTGGGCCATTAGGGCACGTGGGCCCCACTGTGGGACACCCCGGAACCTTCTAGAATATTCCGATACTCTGCCGGAAAATTCCCGAACTTTTCCGAAACCCTGGAAACCACTTTCCTTATATGAAACTTTATCTCCGGACTCTTCCGGAGCTCCTCATGATATCTAGGATCTCATCCGAGACTCCGAATCAACATTCGTTCATACCATCTAATATCTCAACGTAAGCCCTAGCTACATCGAAGCGTTAAGTGTGTGACCCTACGGGTTCGAGAACGTGCAGACATGATCCGATCAATAACCAATAGCGGGACCGGGATGTCCATATTGACTCCTACACATTCAGCGAAGTTCTTTGTTGATTGAACCACGATGCCGGAGATTAAATTAATCTCTTATACGATTCCGTTTGTCTCATGATATATAACTTGCCCAAGATTTGATCGTCGATATCACCATATCTAGTTTAATCTCGTTACTCGGCAAGTTCTCTTTACTCGTCCATAATATAGGATCTCCGTGATTACAACTTAAACACATGTTTGCAAACTTTCTTGATGCTATATTACCGAGAGGGCCCAGAGATATCTACTCCGTCACATGGAGGGACAAATCCCACTCTTGATTCATGTCAGCCAGCAACCTACCATTAGAGATACCTGAAAGCCATCTTTATAATCACCCAGTCCTTGGTTAGGAAACCTTAACCAACTCTTGACTAACGAACTGTTGGAGATATGCCCAAGAGGCAATAATAATGATTATTGTTTATCATATTTCTTCGTTCATGATATGTTTAATTCCATGCTAGAATTGTATTAACCGGAAACAAATACATATGTGTGGAATATAAACGGTAATGTGTCCCTAGTCTTTCCTCTTGTGACTAGTTCGTTTGATTAAGTGATGGTTAGATGTTTCCTAACCATGGATTTATGAATCACTTAATAAACGAAGTTTGTATCATAGGTGATGATATAATGGACAAGACTCAAATTAAATAGATGTCAAATATAGTTTCCTTAGACCATGAGATTATGTCACTCCCGCTTATCGGAAGAGTGCTTTGTGGACATCAAATGTCACTTCGTAACTGGGTGATTATAAAGGTGGCTTTCAGGTTCTCCGATGATAGGTTGTTGGGTGGCATGTTTCGAGACTGGGATTTGTTCGTCCAACAGTTGGATAGATATCTCTGGGCCCTCTCGGTAGTATAGCATCCAAACGCTTGCAAGCATATGACTAAGTGGCTAGTCATAAGGGATCCTATTCTATGGGAACGAGTAAAGAGAACTTGTCGGTAACGAGATTAATCAGATATGGAGATATCGGTGGATTGAATCTCGGACAAGTAATATATCGTGAAACAAAAGGAATCGTATATGGATTAATTGAATCCCAGACATTGTGGTTCGACTAGTAAAGTACTTCGTCGAATATGTAGGAATTAATATGGGCATCCCGGTCCCGCTATTAATATGACATATTCGCGAACCCGCAGAGTCACACACTTAACGTTCGATGTAGTTAGGGTTCGAGATAAATGATGGTGAGAACGAATTTTGATTTGGAGTCCCGGATAGGATCCCGGACATCACGAGGAGTTCCGGAGTGGTCCGGAGAATAAGATTCATATAAGGAAAGTAGTTTCCGGAGGTTAAGAAAGGTTCGGGAATTTATCGGTAAAGTACCGGAATGTTCTAGAAGGTTCTAGAGGGGTCTAGAAGTGGGGCCCATAGGAGTATGGGGCCCACAAGGCATGAAGGGGTAGTGGGCTGGCCTATTGGGCCAGCCGCACCACTCCCTCAATGGCCCATGCGGGCCAAGCTTCTAGAAGGGGGGGGGGCGGCCTAAACCCTAGAGGGTTGCTTGGGGGGCAAGCCTCCCCCCCTTGCCGCCGGCCCTAGATGGGGTGGGGCGCAGCCCCCCCTTGGCCCCCTATATAAGGAGGGGTAGGGGAGGGGGTGCGGCACCCAAGGACCACCCCATAGGTGCCCTAGCCGCACCACCCCCCACCCTTGCCGCCGCCTCCCTCCTCCTCCTCTCTCCCCGACACCGCTTGGCGAAGCCCTGTCGGATCTCCACCATACACACCACGCCACCGTCGTCGTGCTGCTGATCTCGCGAACCTCTCCACCACCTCTTGCGGGATCAAGAACGTGGAGTCTTCATCGAGCTGTACGTATGGATCTCTCGGAGGCGTTGCTCGTGCGGCGCTTGGATAATACATCTCCTCGCGACTAGACGAGTCTAGTTGCGGGGATCGACTAGCCAACCCCTGCCTCGACAAAACACTCACGGTTTTCTTTGAGGGTGAGATTCGATCTCCTTCTTGCTACCAACCTCTCATAGATCGGATCTAGATGTTGGGTTTATTCCGCTATCTTTGCGTAGGAAATTTTTTGTTTTCTATGCTGCGACCCTTCACAAACTAGTCTAGTAGAGGCTTACTAGGGACACTTTGTTATTTATATTCCACACATGTATTATGTTTTCGGTTAATACAATTATAGCATGGATAATAAACATTTATCATAAACATGAAATATGATAATAAACAACTTTATTATTGCCTCTAGGGCATATTTCCAACACTAACTCCTCCCAGTCCCTTGACACCACCACCACGCAAGGCGCACCTCACGACTCCAAGTCGAGCCCCAACTCATCGACGCCTATGGTGAACAAAGCAACTACTAACATGGACTCCGACTAATAAATTTATATGGTGGCATCCGATTGAGCAACCCAAGTGACAAGAGTCCATGCTAGTAGTTTTAAGTTTTATGTTACTTTCATGCAATGTTCAAGATATCGCTTATCGTTTACTACTTGGTCAGCCTCAGATTAGAGATTAATCGCTTATCGGCCGATTAATTGATTTTATCGGTCGCCTATTTATCGGCTAGTTTATTTGGAAATCCCATCTCCTGGCACTAAAAATTCTAATTATGCTATGCAAAAACAACATTGGTGTATTGGACAAAAGTGTTACCTTGATTCCTTGCCTTTGAATCAACAAAAATGACAAAATTCGAGCTAATGTATAGGTCTAGAAGACTACCGGGCCGGCCGAGAAATCAGTTGTTAGAACCGATAAATTGAGCTGAGATACCTGATAAGTGGCGAAATTCGAGCTAAATCGGCCTAAGATTGGCTATTAGACCGAAAAATCGGCTCCAACGATAAACTGGGCCGATAAGCTGTAATATTATCTGTCACCCCATTTTTTGTACGATTAATCGGCCAATTAATTGGCATATCAAACGAATTTTTGAACACTGCTTTCATGTTGTTGGTAGTTATACTCATGAATTATGCAAATATAATTTTTGTAGACCATGTATTCTGTTGAATAGATTTGATTGTGCCTTTAAAATTTTGACCATATATGATCACCCGAGCTCATCTCAATTCCTGGCTCCGCCACTGATTACATAGTTGGTGGAAGTGTTAGGGAGTTTGAAAATTTTCATCAACATAACCGTGACTTCCCTGAAAATGATAAAGTCTACATATAATCAGTTGAATCAAAAGAATTTTGACAAGTCACTAGTCATTCTCTAATCCCCATTCTGCCATCGTTTTGTTGTTGCTTATGAAAATGTCACTTTTTGACAATACTTATGTTCACGCTATTACCGTCAATTTCCCTCGGTTACCGTCCTTTTATTTCATATGAAGTGTGAGATGACACATGTAGTCCTAATCTGGACCCTAGCCGTGCAGTTGATGCCCTAGGCCACGAAGGATGTTCATTGTCCTCCTTCTCTACTCCATCCCAAGGACGGGACTCAACTTCCAGCACCATCTAGTCCACAAAGGGACACATCAACACTCGGTTCAGCTGTCCAATGCACTACCCCTAATGTTACACCTTCACCGCCAACCACCCGAAGGAGACAGATGGTCAGGAACACACACAGGACAATGTTCAACACCGATGTACATACTACATAGATGGACTGCTTTGTTGATTTTTCAGAAGCTATTGGGTTATTCCCATGTGCTAGTTGTTTGATATATTGAAAAAGATAATGAACTGGTATCTATACAGAATTTTTTGGAATGATGCACTATGATGTCATCACCTGCATCTTCCTTCAACTTTGATCATTGGCAGCCAAGCCATTCAGTTCCTCCCATCCACATGATTCAATCGACCAGGATTGCCCTTCCTTTAAAATACTTAAAGTGTACAAAATAAAAAAAAAAGTAATTGCATGTTGGAGCCTTTAACATGTCTGTAATTTTTCTTAAATAGAACAATTTCTATGCAGAAGAAAACACAAATTGTAGCTCCCTAAGAAAATATAACTTATTAAACTCGTGATTACACGTGGAAAGAAAGTCTAGGTTACTACATTGAAATTTACATGCGCATAGAAGACTCAAACATTGGTGTGAAAGATCTTTCTTCCAAATTCAAAATCTTTAAAAGAATGAAATTTTGTTTTTTCCATGCGGATAGCAGGCCCCGGTACATTCAAATTTCCTTATTTCATAACGCCAAATTTTGTACCTAACTAGCAGGGTGGCCCTTGCAAATGCGAGGGCAACATCTCTTAAGTCTATTTTGGTTCTAATGGGTTACTCTTACTTAAATACTTTATACGTTATAACTTTATAGAAGCAATGTTATAAAATTATTAAAACCACCAAATCTAGAGGGTCTAATTAATTCTACCCAAGTAAATATTTTTAGTTCCTCCATATTTGAGGCTGAAATATGACTGTCTGTTCCATGTATATGTTAATATTCGTGTCTTACTTTCGCTATGTGTCCACATAATTGACCATTGAAATGTGAGTTTGTTAAATCTATAGAAAACCGGATAGATAATTATAGGAACACTTGGAATAAATAAAATTCAACGCATTACACAAAATAAAGTTCTAATATAATACTTGTTTTCACATCATTGCACTACGATTTTGTAATTTTTTGCTTCCCTGAGTTTTTGTGTCCAACAGATCTTTGAAGTGTCTATTGCCGCGACCATAATCCTAGTCATGAATGTAGTTCGCATTAAAAGCGGAGCAAAGTTCCTACCATATATTTCATTGAACAAATGTCAAGCGAGAGCGACAGTTTTTATCTCCCCCAATAGTGGTCATCATTTTACCACCACTAAATCTAACCATTTCAAAGTAGATAACATTAATTACATGAGGATTCAAAATAATGCTACAACTTAAATCACTTGTTCTAACATAAGAACTTTCCATCTCACGGTTGATATTTACCCTTTCTCGTGTTCTAGGATATTATTATTTCTTATGCTAAGGAATTCAGTGGATCTGCTCAAAAATAAAATTGAAATCTCACTTATTAATAATTATGGTTGCTCTTGAATATTGGGGGGGGGGGGGGGGGGGGGGGGGGGGGTATGTATGAATCAACATGAAGGATCATTATTTTCCCTACTCCATAAGGTATTGCAATCAAGAATATCAAAGTAGAATCCTAGAAAATGGCTTAGCTTCTTTCACATCTTCCTTCCCTACTGTATTGGAAAGGAAATGGATTTCTAGACTATTTCCAGTGATGGATAGGTACCATACTCCCATTTTCCGAAGGTCCCTAATATATAGATGGAGTTTTCTCTAACTTTCGGCATAAACCTTGACATGTACAAATAATATATTAGTGAAACATTACATATTATTAAAAACACAGGACTCTGCTCCTAACCCCGGGTTTTGTCGATCAAAATGAAGATATTTAATATGATATGCACTTCAGCATTGTACCTTCTTATTTGCTAAAATCATATCGTTGTTAATAAGTCCATTATTTGATAGATTAACTGAGTCGGTATTAAAACCTAGACCTTGATTGATTATGCCTCGTTTTTGTAGACAATGCACTTAGCCATGTAGGTGACACATAACCGTGGAGGAACATATTAATAACTGAAGTAAAAGGTTAATATAACAAAGCTACTTGGTCGCCAACTAGATGTATGAAATCATAATATTCTGTTAGTAAAGAAATAACTGAGTTTTTATGAAGATGAACTGAACCGACAAAGGAGGCACACAATTAATATTAACTGGACTGTACCATGAACAACTAGCACATGTTAACATCAACTAATAAACACAAATTTGTACTATAAACATCTAGCGCACGTTAACACCAACTAATAAACATAAATTTGAGTGTACATCCACTTTCCAGTGAACCAAGCCGGCCTTGTTCGAAGACATTTTAATTATGCCATACGATTTGTTTTTCTTCTAATGATCGATGATCGATGGGGTTTTGATAGTAGAGAAGCTGCAGGAAATACATGTACGTGCATGACTGTTTTTCTTTTCCGAGAGAACTGATTAGAATTGGCCAACCTGGTTTGAGTAAATTGGATGAGATAGCAGTTATCTATAGTGTGTCCATGTCTGAATAGTACCAATTGATATCGCGACAGCTGTTCTGTTGTTCCGAAAAGCTCGAACCTCTCTATTCCTGATCTTGGCGCAGAGGGTTTCGTACAGCCCTACTCTAACTATGCCAACCAATTAATAGCACCATGTCGAAAGGAGTTTACTTTCTTTTTTCTTGCGTGAGAACAGGGGTGAGTAATTTCCACTTTGCAATTCGAGCAAAAGTGTGCAATTCGACCGTAAGAGGCGACGAAAGCGAACTTACCGTTCCGAACCAATGGTGTATATGACCGTGTATGTTGGGATGTGGCGTAGGCGAGCATGTCCTCTTTCTGCAATGTATAGCTTTGATGACCGCCGCCATGAAACGCCAGGAGTACAATTGTAGAGGAAAAAAAAAACAGCCACGATTAGGGATCAATCTGCCGGGGAAAGAGAGGGCACCGATGAGAGGAGGGGTCGGGGAAGAAGGTCAGGGTGGCTTTACATCGGGTATACCGACTGCGGGAAAGGAGACTGAGGAGTCGTTCACTTCTTGGCCAAAATTCACATGAACATGATTCTACCCAACCTCAACAAACATGCATTGTCTAATCCAATTTCTTCACAGCTTGCGGTGTAGCAGCTCGTAGCGGAAAGCGAGAGCTTGCTGCGATGAACGGCCGGCCGGTCATGGGGAGGCGCCGCACGGCAGGGGTAGATCGGCGCGCAGATCTACCCGGCCACAGAGCGCAAGGACGGTACGGATGCCAACGCCGTGCGCGCCGGCCGTTGGAAACGAACAAACTAGTACGTTCAACTGACGTATGAGATCAGGCCACAGCAGGTGGCTATCTTGTGCTCGCGTCGCGCGCCTGGATTAATGGCTTAGCCGGGGCAATCTCGGCCGGCTGCGATCAACGACGAAGTAGCAGGTGGCCGGGAGCGCGGTTCTTTTTCGGCCGGGTGGGGCGCGCCACCGGCCGGTCGATCGCGGCATCTTGGAACTTGGAAGGGCGACGATGGACGTACGACTAGGGATGGAGACGGCGCGACCCGTGGCAACCGTGGTGAGTTGGAAGCTAGCTAGCTAGCTATAGATGTGTGGTGTGGGGCGGTCTTCGGCGCACGATTTTGGGGTTTGGCTGTCTCGTGTCGGCGTGAACGCAGGGCGCCTAGCTAGCACCCGCTGATGTGGGTGTCGCCGTCTGGCCTTTCTGCTTAATTCTGCCCGGAGATGGAGATGTAATACAGAGGTCTCTAGTTCGGGTGATATGAAAGAAACCAGATTTTGTAGTGGTCTAGTGGATACTACTGGATAGAAGCTCCAGACTTCCACAACACTCGGATTTTGCAAGAGCAAACGCCAGAGAAGCTACGGTACCCCAAGTACATATGCTACAAGAATAAAACAGTTCATCACAGTGCTTTCGCTACAGTTTTTTTTTTAATCGCAATCCTGCCTTACGCGTCCAAGGATACAAAGTCAGGGCAGTGTAGCGCCTGACTTTGCTTCACAAAGCTAGAGAATCGAAGCCCCTCCCACGAGGCCATAACCACGAACTCTGTGTTGATTTTAAGCTATATTGTGATGATTTTTTTCTTCCTTTTTTTTAGAAAAATTGTGCCGCTTTCGGGATTCCAACTTCTTCTGAAACTGAAGCTAATTTATGTATCCCATTTTTATCACCAGATAGGTTCATCCGTGTCATTAAAAACTAACTCATAGATCCGCATTGCACCGTTGACGTTGGTCCCAAACCCTTCAAACCGACGACCCAACCAAAAACAAAATAACTGGGTTCGTAATTTGTGCAAAGTAAGAGGTAAGAACGAAACACTTATTGATTGTACCGTCCAAGCAAAGTTCATATGCCGCTATCGACAGGCAGGGCTAATGTCATTTCCTTCTTACAACAGCCAACCAAAAATTGTTTTATTCAGATTCTTGCTTCCCTAAAGTGTTAGGTTTACCTGACTGTCGGGAGATTTAGGGATGTCTTCACATAGTTGGAGATAGATTTTGATTTTCTAAATGTCAAGCTTCATGCACTGACCAACACAATCAAAAGTCCGAACTGATGTAAAGGATTAGTACAATCTATATATACTGTAACACCTGCTATCACGTGTGACTTGGAGAGGCCAACACGTGTAGTCGAAGAATAGCGATAGCGCGCGAGTCTCAGAGATATAGCCCAAGATGTCTATACGTGGACACAAAAGGGTATACCAACAATTTTGTAATAAATTATGCAAGCCAAGACTCGAACTAGAGACCCTAGGCTTTGATACTATGTCAAGCTTTATACACTAGCCAACGTAGCCAAACGCCTGAATTTATGGAAAGGGCAACTAATATCCACATATACACATCAGCACTAAGCACAATGCAATTCCTCACCGGCACCAGAGGGCGTTGATAGGCTCGACATGCTCCTGTGATGGTGAAGACAATGCAGCACCCAGCTGAAAGGACAAACGATGTCGCCTAGAGGGGGGGTGTGAATAGGCGATTAATTTTTTTTCGGTTTAGGTCTTGATAATTGCGGAATAAAACTATGTGTTCAAATTAATAAGCCAACAACCTAAAAATACTAGGTTCACCTATGTGCACCAACAACTTATGCTAAGCAATAACCCAACAAGGTGAAAGCAATATATATGACTTCAAGCACGAAGGCTATCACAGTGTAAATTGCATAAGTAAAGAGCTCGGGTATAGAGATAACCGAGGCACACGGAGACGAGGATGTATTCCCGAGTTCCTCCTTGTTAAGGGAGTACGTCTCGTTGGAGGGGTGTGAGCTCGCCACAATAGGCCTACTCAACGCCACAAAGGCCTCACCCTATTCTCCGATGAACCTCGCCACAAAGGCTCGGTTCACCTTCCACTATCGGAATCCTTCAAGGCGGAATCCGGAGCCTTTACAACGTTTGGGGCACACACCCACAACTTAATCGGGGGCTCCCAAAACTTGCCCGAAGCTTCACAACTCGAAGTCTTCACGGACACCTCCAACCGTCTAGGGTACACAATGCACCCAAGAGTAACAAGCTTCTCGAACTTCAATCTCATGTATCACCGTGGAGAGCACAAACCGATGCAACTAATGCAAATGGTAAGAGCACAAATGCTCAAATCCTTCGCTTTCAAATTCCAACTAAGCAACAAATGCTTTGGGGGGAATAAGAGAGGAAGAACAAAGAGGAGAACCACAAAAGAACTCTAAGAACTGGATCCACTAGGTTCCCTCACTTAGAGGAGAAAGTGATTGGTGGAGTTGTAGATCTAGATCTCCTCTCTTGAATCCCTAAATTTGGGCAAGAATCATTGGAGGGATTGAGAGGAATCAAAACTTCGGAGGTCAACAATGGAGGATTGAGAGAAGCCCCAAAACTTGGAAACCATTGGGTAAGATGACCCCTTAAATAGGTCTCCAACTTTTCCAACTGTTGGGGGCAGTTTTTCCTGCGCGGGCCGGAAATTTCGGCACTTACCCCGGAATTTCCGTACCCCCCGGAGCGACCCGGACGCCCTGGGAAGCTCTCTGGACATGGTCTGAAACTTTGGGCCGGATATTTCCGGGGGGGGGGGGGGGGGGGGGCGGAATTTTCGGCCTAAGGACCGGAACTTCCGGCCCAGTGAAAAACTGCACAAAGAGCAAAACGAAAACGGACATATCTTTTGCATCCGAACTCCGTTTTTGATGATCTTGGGCTCGTTGGAATCGTAGAAACGAGATCTACACGAATATACAGAGAAACATAATAGTCCAATAAGGTAGGATAAAACCAAATGTGGAAAGGTAAAACCTCTTTATAAAAGATGAACCGATAAACCTCCAAAACCAAAAACGCAATAGGATATTCATACGAATTCCGTTTTTGGTGAACTTGGTCTTGTCATGACGAGCATGACAAGCACCAAGACCACACCATGATAATAACCAACAAGAACCAATAAAGACGATGCCAAGGATGCAAAGGTTTGAGCTCTCCACGAACGATACGATCAAGATACTTGGTCGAGAGCCCCTCTTGATAGTACGGCTATCTATCCTAAAATCCGGTCTCTCAACTAACATCATGAGACCGGTAAAATATAAAACCTATCAAGATCATACCTTTGCCTTGTACATAATCCACTTGAGCTAGATGATGACGATCTTTGTCTTCTCAAGTTGGACCACCTTTCTTGATTGCGCTCCGCTCGATGGAGACTCACGAAATGCTCCCCATACACAATATGGGAGAACCCTTCTTCGACATGTCTTCATTTGGCCATTATCATGATGACGATAACCATGACGCCATCCTCCATGAGCTACATAGGATCTTCCTCTTGATTCATGCTCATGGAGAAATACCTAACCCCACATATAGATACAAGCACATAGATCATGGGTTAGTTCACAAGGCTATATTGACAATTACTTACCATACCATGAGATCAAAAGATCCCTCATGGTACATCACTAGCCTTGTGTGTTGATCAACTCACACTTAGCCTTGATCAACATATAATCTTCTTCCCTTAGCCTTGACTCCAACATATGGAGTTCAAGCAATGCATATGGACACACCTACAAGTAGCTCAATACAAATATTAGTCCATAGAGATTGTCATTAATTACCAAAACCACGCATGGGGGCAACCATGCACTTTCACCAGCGACGCACCTCCTAGTAGTCAAGGTGTCCACCCCAACCTCGCGTTGGTTGCTACTTGCCGTCGCCGCTGTCGTCGATTGATGGTTGTGGGTCACGAACCTGAGTAGAGGTTCTCCTCCCTATAATATCTCCCTTTCCCCCTCTTATCTTGATCTTTACAGGTTCTTGGATACCTAGATCGCCGCCATCGCACCTGAGCTTAGGCTTTTGTGGGAAATAGCTAAAGAAGAGAAGGGGTCTACCGCAAGCCACGGTAAGGAAATGGCTCAATCGATCCTTCAAGGCTTCAACCCTAAGCTTCCTAGGAGGATGAGGTGTCCTAGTTTGCTATGGGGGATCTTCCTTTGGGTGCTAGCTCTTGCCCGCCCGCCAATAGGGGGTCGGCCTTCTAGTCATGCTTCCTAGGAAACCATTTCCTTGGCAATCTTATCGGGGTAGTTGGGCAGGCTCGCTGACGGGGAGTGGAGTAGGGGGGCTAGGGTTCCTGTCGATGGGCGGGTGTAGTGGGGATGGACAGATAGGAACAGGGTCGCCCTAGTGGTCATTAAAAAGGACCGGGGGAGGGGGGTGTGGGAGGACGCGCCTTCTGACCGCTTTTTATCCACGACGACGCAAACCCAACCCAAATTTAGACTGGAAATTAATCCTGATGGACACCAAAAAAATTCTAAATGCGTCCATGCTTAAGTCTTACCCTCTATCCCGACGACACGCTAAAATTGAATGAGGCTAAAAAAGAAGCTGAAACTGAACGAGGCTCAATGATGAGGCTTCGTCTCAAAAGAAATAAGAAACGGTGAGGCTTCAACCAACTGGAGTTGGGCATAGACTCCACATTCCTCATGTGGTACAACGAGGTGGACCTGATCCACGAGCGTCTGGTCATGGCCGCGTACTAGGCATATTCATCAGACAGCTATGGTTTGCTAAGGAAAACCATCGATCTGTTTGAGAAGATGAGCCATCAGACCACCTTTGAAGGAAAAGTAACTTAATTTAAACAGTTTGTCAGGATGGGACAATAACGGTATGTGAAGGTGCCATATGACATGTTTATAAAAGGTCATGGAACACTTGGTTAGTGTTCACTGAATATTCATCATTATGGAACGCCATGTCTAGATGTTTGTAATATTGTTCCTATAGGAGTAAGATAAGTTGGTGTTACTTTCAACGTTAGCTCGCATCCGTGGGATACACATACAGAGAAGATGAACATCGAACCATATCTAGGCTTGGACTGACATTTTTATAACCAGAAAAGAGTTGTATGTTCTGGAAGTCCCATTCTGCAATGGGACGACCATTCTCAGTCATTGCTTTCTTGATATTTGCAATAGCCCGGAGCACAAACTAAGAGAAAGTGGTGTCCCTTGACATGATCACGCAGTAGGAAATCATATAAAAAAGGTAGTTATAAGAATATACATGTAGATACAAAGAAATCTTGAATATATATTTATATTGTAATCGAGGGGAACCATCTCCCTCGATTCTTCAACGAGCATGACAGTTACACCTATGAAGACCTTTAATCTTGTAACATATGTTTATCAAATTATCAACATACAGAAGTAACTATAGTAAGACAGAATCGACAAGCTACAGATAAAAATACCTTCATCCTCAGCTAAAACACATAAATAAACAAAAATGTCAGGGAAAATATCATCCAACCAACAACTAATAAATAGAACAACTAAAGTAACATACAAAATGATGGCTTTGAAGGACGACGCCTCGAACCCGTAGGGGCCTTAAAGATACCAGTCTGACGTCAGCACCCTTCTACGACATCTTGAAGAGTCTTTCTGAATGAGACTTTAAGGATACAATTACACAAAAGCTATAGATAATTCCAACTACTTTAAAAGGTTTACAATAATAATCACCTTCCAAAACAAATTCAGGAAAATCCGACACGGTTGGTGGTTATCCTTCCCTATCCGTGGCTAGGCAACTAGCTTTTGATTGGTGCACCAAAGGGCACTTCTAAGAGCATCTCCATCGGGAGGCCCCAAGGCACTTCCAACTAAACTTTGGACCGTGGGAGATTAAAATAAATATAATTATACTAAACTTTCATATTTTTTTATAATTTTTATCATATTATGGTTTAAAATATATGATATATACTACTTAGTTAGCATTATTAACAATATAATATTTTCTCAATTGTATTTGTTATATAGCTTCAATATATATCATTGAAACCAAAATTGCTTTTTCATTAATGAGATATTGCCTTCGCAAGACACGGAACCACATTAAATTAAAAAATAAAAATATATATCATAATTTTTTAAATTGATTAGTTATATATAGTATATGTCTATTATTGTGTGAATGTTTTCCTCTATTTATTATATTATTAAATATATTGGTACATATATTAAAGTATACGGCCTAACAAGTATCTTAATAGAAGTGTATAGTGTATAATTATGTAAAAAAATATATAGAAACTTCTAGAGTATAAATTGAACAGTTGGCAATATTATTTTTATGTGGTAATTAAAATCAAAGTGGGTTTAGTAGTAAGGTTATAATATGTTGATGATATACGCTTGTTATTAAAATAACATCGCTTATAGTAATCAACAATGAACCTAAAAAATATTACAGATTCTAGAGGTGTCTAGCAGACAAATTAAACATGGCACCGCAAACCTAATTGGTTTGTTCATGTGTGGTACATTTTATTGGTATCTTGTGTGTAACTATTCATGTAAACTAATGTCGTCTTTCTCTTTAAACTGACCTCACACACCAACGCTAGTCTTTGCTGCGAATTTTGTGCAAGTTCAAAAAAATTGAGCACTCTCAAATTAATTTAAATAAACATCTCTATTTTCATTGAAATTAAGATATATTACAACAAAATTTAAACTAAAACCTAACCTATGTATCGCTAGGGCCAGCCTCATCGTCGTTTGGCCGATGACGAGAGGGACCAATCTCACCATCGTTCGCCGATGCGCTCCGAGCCGGCGCTTCTCATTCATGGCTTCGAGCGCATCCTGGTGCCTCTCTGTCGCTGATGCGTGCGCAGATGTGCGCCTCTTATACAACTCATGACTTTGCGTCGCACGGCGCTACCTCTCCGCCTCTGCTACTTTACGTTCCCGGAGGTGAGTCTCATGTTGGAAATATGCCCTACATGCAATAATAAATGTTATTGTTTATTTTTCATATTCATAATTGATGTTTAATTATTTATTTTTTGCTATAACTGCCATGGGTTCTTGAATGTGGGATTCAGAGGAAATCATATGCACATGTGGATACATAAACGCAAAGTATCTCCCTCGTCTCACCTTTAAAACTAGCTCATCGTTATCATGGGCATTGTTAAAGTAACAAGGATGCTGGCAACAATGAAAGCACGTTGTTGGGGAACAATGAGTTTTGCACAAACCCAACTATATGGTATACTACGAGATCACATCGTCACTATGTTGTTAGTTTCATCATACAAATGTTAGCGTATATTCACATCCTTGGACCATGAAAATATCAAGTTTCTACAAGACGAATGTTTCCCTTTGGGGTTGTCAAACATCATTCGTAACATGATGGTCATAATTGCAATTTCCAGGTACTTCGAAAAGTGTGTCTAGGACTCGATAGTTCAAGACTGGGATTTGATCCTCCGACAATAGAGATACTTTCTAGGCCCTGCTGGTATTACGGTATCCGTCATCATCTGGTCAGACACTGCATGATGTGATCACAGGGATAACGGATTATAGGAGAAAAGATAACGAACCGGTAACGAGAATAACTGGGTAGCATGATCAAGTGTTGCTTCATAGGGATACCAAAGTAATATCGTCTCGGTTTTTGTGTATCGTGAATCAAAGGGAACTGTGTACGAGAACAGAAGGTTCACTCGAGTCCATTCGTGTAAAGTGTAGAAATAAATATGGGTGTCCAGGTTTCGTTATTGATTATTGACTAGAATTAGTTCCGGGTCATGTCTACACGTTACCGAACCTATGGGGTCACGTGCTTAAGTATCACAAGTTTGTTGAGTACTATGAAGTGTTAGGAGCATGAGGGAATATCACCGAATAGTTTCGAGAGAGAACGAAACAGTTTTGGAGAGAGAAACCAGAAGAGTTCAGGAGTATCAGGAAAGTTTCGAGGAACCCCAAGAGCATCGGAAAGGTCCTAAAAGGTTCCAGAGAAGTATAGAGCGCACTGGATATTTCAGAGGGTCTCATGGGTGATGTCTACTACTCTGCGCTTCTATTCCTGTAGACAGTGTTGGGCCTCCAAGTGGAGAGGTTTGTAGGACAACAGCAATTTTCCCTTAAGTGAGTAACCCAAGGTTTATCGAACTCAGGGAGGTAGAGGTCAAAGATATCCCTCTCAAGCAACCCTGCAATTAATATACAAGAAGTCTCTTGTGTCCCCCAACACATCAAATACACTTGTCAGATATATAGGTGCACTAGTTCGGCGAAGAGATGGTAAAATGCAAGTGATATGGATGGTAACAAGTGGTATTTGTAATCTGTAATAAAAATGGCAGCAAGCAAACGTGCAACAAAAGTGACTAGAAACGGTGTTCTGATGATTGGAAACAAGGCCTAGGGATCATACTTTCGCTAGTGGTATCTCTCAACATGTTAGCATAACTGAACGCAAGCAAGTGCTACTCGGAACTATCCTTCTCCTTGATAAAACAAGAGTACTATGCGTAGGGCTACAAAAGCACACCTCAAAGTCTGAGTAAACAAACACCACAATTCCACAAAGAATAATCCATGGTAAATATCACTCAAGATAATCTATCATCCAAAGAGTCACACACGCCACCCACACTGTCACCAAGGCTTTGTGTTGTCAACAATAACTCCGGAAATTATACTAGATAAACCAATTGAGTAGCATAATATTACGTAAGAATTCAGCGGTACTAACAATGCTCATGATCACATATAGATCACACAATGGGAGAGAGAGATAACCACATAGCTACAGTAGAGCCCTCAGCCCCGACGAAGGACTACTCCCGGCGCATCATGGAAGGCAGCAACGGCGATGAAGATGGCTCCGGGGGCAATTCCCAATCCCGGCAGGGTGCCGGAACAGGAACTTCTGTCCCCCGAATTAGGGTTTTTGGTGGCGGCGGAGCTCGGGAACTTTTGTGGAGAAATCCTTCGGCGTTGTGGCATTTTTAGGCCAGGAGAGACTTTATAGGCGAAGAGGCGACGCGAGGCGGTGGAGGAGGCTCCCAGGTGGGACCCAGGCGCGGTCCACGATGGACCGCGGCCAGGGGTCACCTGGAGGCCGTGGCCCTCCCGGACTTGTCCTTCTGGCTCCCGGGGTCTTCTGGCGAAATAGAATTTTTGTAATTTTTTGGGAAATTTTCCGAGCACTTTGGATTTTGGACCTTTTCTGCAATGCACAGACATAATAAACAGAAACTGGCATTGGGCACTGGGTTAATAGATTAGTCCAATAAAATATGCCAAAATGATATAAAACAAGCATGGAACATCAAAAATTATAGATACGTTTGAGATGTATCAATGGGCTGCACACTTGGTTCAGCCCAAGTGCGGGAAGCCACATGGGCCTAGGTGAGGGGCCCAAGTGGGGGCACCACACTTAACTTGGGGGACAAGGGAAGGGGGCGGCCAGGGTTTTGGGGCGCCCCACCCTTCGGGTGCGCCGACTCTAGAGGGGGCACCCCTTTGGTGCAGTCGTCCCTAGGTGGGGAGGAAAACGCTCTCCCCAAAGTACCTCCCCTTGCCCCTGTATAAGGAGGGGAGGGGCAATCATCTTACCCTCGCATTGTGTTCAAGGGCTGTCTCCTCCTCCCCCTCTCTCTATCTCTATCTCTTGTACTCTTGGCCATACATTGTAAGGCTGCTAGCGCTTCGGCTTCTCTTCATCCTGGACGGCGGAATGCTGCTGGATTGGTGATCACGTACGTGTGGTTACCGGCGGAGAGATTGCATTTTTTATGCTAGGAAAGAGGGAACATCCTCACGGCTGGGAGGTATATACCCAGCTACGAGGATCTGCTTTAACGGATCTTCACCAACAATCTACTTCCTCTACAAGTTGTTGGGATGGATCTACATATTTCCTCTCTTGCACCTTCATAAATAAAATCTTGGAGTTTATGTGTAGGCCGAAATTTTTGTTTTCTACTACGTATTCCTATAGTTGTATCATAGCAATCTATGAGTGGTGTATGTGCGATCTAGAGAACACGGTGATGTGCGGCCATTGTGCAATCTTTATACGAGTATTAGATTAGATATCTTACTTGATAATCTCGGTGCTTCCCTCAAAAATGCAATTTTCAATCTCAATGACAGAGTGGAGATTTGTTACAAAGTTATGGCTATTGGTGGTCCTTCTATGCTTCTCTTGACTATGGTGGTTGTTAGACCAACGTTGTGCTTCAATAGCTTTGGTCTCACCCTAGTTGGGACGAAATAATTTTGCAATAGAGAGGGCTTGTAGATTGATCTATACAGGGGTCATGCGTTTAACGAATTTTAGTATGGGCTCGAGATCCAGCAATAGGTCTCATGTTCCATACACCCGGTATGTAAAATAACAACTTGAATAATCATGCATGATGATGAACATAGGTAGCTAAGGTTTGCCACGTAAACTCTAACAGCCACGTTAAAATATGCAAAATACATTTAGAGACGTCTAACTTGGTTTTGCAGTTAATGTGACATGGTATAGTCTTCATGCTGACAATATGTTGTATGAGATGTTATGCTTTGTAATTAATTTTTCGTGAGCTGCGTTGATGTAGGTCTAGGCCCGATCTTCACGGATTTGAGTGGGAAACGGGGATGAACACGAAGAACACGAGGGGAAACGAGGGAGATTCGTGGGCAAAACACAAGGATAACTAGCAAATCCTGCTAAGAACTCCACCCAACAACAAACCCTCAAAAAGGTAGCCTTTGGATCGAAGAATCAAAGCCAAACTTACTCTTGTTGAAACCGATTGCTCTTACCGGCCGGTCCACCGATCCAATAGAATCACCGCAGTGAAAGATTGGTTTGCACTACTAGAGACACCGCAGTGAAAGAGTAGCAACAACAAGATCTACCTCAACGAGGCACCCTAGCTACGAGGGAGGAGGAGCATAGCTCACACAAGTCTCAGATTCAGTCTACCCTCGAAATGGGGAAAGTGGAAAGCTATTTATAGTCCATTACAAAACGGGGCAGGAAAGGCGGGGAACCGGCCTGGGGGCCGGCCTAGGCCGGCCTGGAGGCCGGCCGGCTCAGGTGGGTGACCGGCCTGGGGGCCGGCCTAGGCCGGCCTGGAGGCCGGCGGCGTCGGGATGTGGCCCGGCCTGGGGGCCGGCCTGGGCCGGTATGGAGGCCGGCGGCTTCGGGTGGGTGCCCGGCCTGGAGGCCGGCCTGGGCCGGCTGGGAGGCCGGTCGCCTCGGGTTGGAGCCCGGCCTTGGGGCCGGCCTAGGCCGGCTGGGAGGCCGGCCACCCAGTCTTCGCTCCTTCCCTCCTCTTCTTGTCCATCTTCTTGGGTCTCCTCTTGTCCATCTTCTCCATCATCTTGGACCTTCTCTTGGTCATCTCCTTGACTCCATTGTGGGCCATCAACCGGGTGGATCCTGAGTATGCACAAGGTACCGGCATGAAGTAGCAACCCATTCAAAGGAAGGTCAAGATCACACATCGAGAGGAGCGAGGTCACCTTTTCATGAAGAGCCTTGACTCTTGATCTTGTCATTGGGCCATTTGGCATGGTGTCCATGGTGTTGTCCACGTGTGGGGCTACATCATGCGTGTCATGATACGACAAGATGGATGGATCCATGTGATTCTCATTTATTTGGCCTACGTGCCAAACATTATGTAAACCATTTATTTTATTAGCTATAGAGATAGCAATAGTTTTATACGTGGAGGACACAAAGATAACAATCATGCATTCATGGACCTCGATGTTATGTCGTGAAAGATGAAGATGTTCTCGTCAAAGGAAAATAGGAATATGCCATGTGTCACTGCTAAATCTATGGGTGGTGGTGGTGGGGGGTAATTAATGAATCGGTGCTGTGTTGGGAACATCTACTTGTCCAAAATCTCTTTGGCAATGTTTTGCTTGGTTTATGCTTTCTGGTCTGGGGAAAAAGTTATATTCCTTGTTAAGTTATGCCGTTTGCTGTTCAATCTGCACCGCGAAGAACAAAGTGACTTTTGATAAACATGGGCTGCGGACTCCTATTACAATTGTAGTCACTGTGTGTGTTTCTGACGTACTGGGCAGGCTAGTATGCCATCTCTGAGGGGGCGGCACGGCTGAAGAAGATGGCGATGTCCTATGTCGAGAGAAGGGTTTTGGATGGTTCAACAACTACGGCTGGTGGAATGCTGCTTCTGACTGAAGGATGACCCCTGTCGTGCATTGTTGGATGTACAACAAATGATGTTTCTTTTAAGTCGGTTGCACCTTTTGGTTATGTGTGCTTGGGATAACACTGGCAAGTTTTTGTCGTGTAGGGATGTTCGAGATCGAAGATTCACCCGGTGCCTCCATTTCTGGCTGGATTCTCCTGTCCCTTGCTGCCCTTGCTCTAGTTTCTTGTAATTAACTTGATATTTCTGTTTCGAAAGTAATAGAAAGGGGCTAGCCCAGTTGGAAAAACATACTCAGTATTTTCCCAGAAAGTATTTAGTTGCAGAGATGCAATCGAAAAACTAATAGGAAGAACGAAACACTAATTTTCTTTACAGGAACGAAACGCTTATTGATTGTACTGTCCAAGCAAAGTTTCAGATGCCGCTATCAACACATTCAGAACACAGGTCCAGGTTGGTTCTGCTAGCCACCTCTAACAGGTGGATTACACACAGCATCATCTCAAACGCCAGGGGTGTGCCCTCTTCCCGGAACAGCACTTCAGCAGAACGGAATTCACAAAAACTGGACACCACTAGATGGAAACTGGTGAACCAATGCACAACGCCTTTTTTATGGTAATACTAGGGTTAATGAGGTACATAGACGATAGGTCGCCGAAACTAGGATGAGACGCGCATTCTCTTTACATCGTTCTCCGGTACGCTTGCATCAGCACCATTGCCACTTGCTGTGACTTCGCCTGGTTTTCGAACCTACAAATAAACACGACGCAATATTCAGTGACAGTGCCACAATCTACCACATGACCTATCTCTACATGAGTTTGTCAATCGACTGTTAGTACAAGACTTTAATATTCTAAAAAATAGAAAGAGATTTCATATCTACTACGCACGAGCTCACCTTCTCATCGGGAACAAGAGCATATCTTTCTGAGGGTGAGACCCAAACTTTGGCTGAAAACATCACAATGCGCCATTAGTTGTCTGTCTGAAAGCCTGCATCTGCTAGTATATCTGTATGTGCAGCTACTAGAGAAAGCACTTGTACCAACCTGCAAATGGAATAGCTGTTGAAGACTCTAACTTCTTGCAGCCAGAACCGTCAGGGCTTAGGGCGTCAATCATCTTGGGTGTATTCCTTCAGGATCAAGATGATATTTGTGAGTTCACGTTATTAGAGGTGGTGAAAGGCTACTTAACACAAGTACTTCACTCGGGAAAATAAATCCATTTCGCAGGAACCACCTGTCAACAATTTCACCATGACCAAGTTGTCCACTAGTACCCCTTCCCCATGCGAAAACATTTTTCTTTTCAGTAAAAGCAAGAGTATGCCTCCATCCACAAGCAACTTGGGAAACTTTCTGCAGTACCATCACAACAAACAGAAGTTGAAAATGATATTCACAAGAATTGATGAACCGGCTTTGGGTATAAATATGTTGGTTATGACTTCTATGATTCATTTAGCCCACCCAAAACATGGCATACCTGTTCCTCTGGAAAATTAACCTCCACTGGGGAACAGTGATCCGCATTATCTCCAGCACCAACTTGTCCAAACTGCAGATGAAAATATGAGACGATCAGTGCAAGCAGCGATACACCACCTTGACGACCGAAAGTAAAATACACCCGAAACGTAATATGTACTTATGGTACATCCAGGCGTCCCGCAAATACCGCCAGTTTTAAGAAAGGTATAGTTGGAATTAAGGCCAAGCTCAGCATATAAGTTCCAATCCAAGTAAAAAAGAAAAGGAAATGGATCGCAGAATACCACTACACAACTGGCTGTTGAATTGTGAAAAAGTTATTAAATGACCACAGGGGGCAATCAAAAGGCTCAAATCTGGGGATTTATCAGATCTCCATGCAATATAGCTAGTTATTATTATTAGTAAGGTATAGGTTGGTTGGTAGTTTTAGTAAGATACCAGATATTGGGCACAAAAAGAAAGATGCACATAGATAAATTGACCTTGTTCCATCCCCATCCATAGAGCTTTCCATCTGATGTAAGTGCCATTGTATGCCTCCATCCACCTGAAATCTAAATCAGCAGAACCCAAATATATAAAAGTTATAAACCTTCTTCCCGAATCTCATTAGCAATCAACACATACGCACTACAAAATATGCAATAAAAAGAAAACTTGATAGCTCTAAAACTTTAGTCTTGCTTGAGGAATTTTTAGGGATGAATATCATATAATAGGTTCCGAGTTGTTTAGAATACTACCACAGAGAGCTAAACCAAATTGCATAGCCCTATGGGTCCACATGTGCATATTAGGACATGCATTGCACATCTCAATCCAACGAAATGAAAACAGAAAACTAAATATGCACATATTAGGACATGCATTGCACATCTCAATCCTACGAAATGAAAACAGAAAACTAAATATGTGTTTTTTGAATGATTTGTCAGTATCCCATGGCAAGGAATGAGCAAATGCTTTGTACTTTTTCCAGAACGTTGCTGGTATTAGCTAGTACCTGAGATGTAGAGCTATCTTTTAAAGCATCTACTTTGTGTGGAACTAAATGGTCTTCAAAATCTCCATGCCCTAGTTGACCGTATTTGCTCCAACCATAAGTGTACAAACTACCAGAGGAGGAAACGGTAATAGTATGACGCCATCCACATGCAACAAGCACCATCTTCTCTCCCTGCAGAAAAGCAAATAATAAGAACACGGACAACGCTGAAAAGAAAACACAAAAATAAAATACAGAACAAACAGAGACATAATAAGAATAAACAGAAAAGGGAAAACTAATGTGTTTCATAGCCGAAACTGTAAAAGGCAATACATGTGTGCAATTTCAAAGAATAAAATAGCCTATCGGATGACTGGAAAACCATATCCGAGCTTCCCCTAATTGTCTCAAAGAACTGATTGCATTCCAGTGGTCCATCTAGACAAAAGATTCTTCTGAAAGTGTTCCTGTTTAACTATGAAATGTGATATACGTGGATAGAAGCACTGCCACTGCTCCAGGCTGGAAGCCGATTCTTATTTTTAGAGATGTATCCATCAAATTCAATATCAGCTCGACTATAACAGTAACAGGGATATGGTGGCTGCCTGATAATAGAACTCCAGAACACAGATAGAGATGGCACATTCTATTTCCATTCATTAAGTGTTGAAGGGAATAGTACAAGTTTATCTGTGGATCTAAATCTGAAAAAACTCATGCCAATTATAGATCATTTACCTCTACCAAAGATACTTTTTCAGGAACATATCGGTCATTACGATCACCAAGACCCAAGTTTCCATATCGACCCCAGCCCCATCCATAGATGTCACCATCTTCAGTTACTGCAGCAGTATGTTCAGCACCAGCAGCAATCATCTTGACACAAATACCCTACACACATTTTGGACCATTAGCTCTAAATAGCAGTGCACATCATGTAATAGACTGGTCAGGATGTCCACATTATCATTACATGCTAAGAACTTATGAAAAGAATATCTTCATGGGCTGATAAGTATACTTGAAGGTTTTCTATTTTTTATCAGTAACACGGTGTCACTCACTGCTGTTTATCAGATAGTGGCACCTAAGCCTAAATGGTGGAATAGCCCGGTTGACAATTGAATCCAATTTTTCCCATTATTTGACTATCCATAATAGTGCGGAAAGAAAGCCCGGAGGAAGAGTGGCCTTGAGTTTCTCGCCCCTTTGCCATGGCCGTGCCTAAGGGCATATCGGTTGAAGTAGATTCTTCTTTTCTCTCAAAAAACCCCTTCCCAAACTGTACAAGCTTCTTCCAAAGCATACGGCTTTCTAGATGTATATGATGATCTCTAGACAGATGGATCTTATATGAATCATATGATGAAGTACCACATGAGTGGATATATAGGAAAGGAATCCAAATCTGCCGAATCGCTCATGTTATGATCTTCTACATCCTAGGTCTCCGCCCAATAACATGGGAGGATCCAGATCTACGACCAATTTAGCTATTGTAAAGTACATGGATGATAATAGAAAAGACTTGCACTAGGCTGTATATTGTATGCACAAATCATAGCAGTGGTTTTAATATGGCACACATCCTTACAATAATAAGACACCGCCATCAAAGATTATTGTCACGGACAAATCAAAGAACGCAAGCTGACACTAAATTTTATACTATATAGTTGTGTTTGTTATCTAAAAGCAATTCTATATAAGAACAACACTTTACCTCAAAAGCTTGTATCTTTTGTGGGAGCAGCGAATCTTCAGTAGTTCCAAGACCGAGCTGACCATTTTGGTTACGCCCCCAACTAAAACAAACATGCAGCAGAAGTTCAGAATAAACAACAGTCAGTAGAAACTCTGAAAGAACAATGCAATGCAGCGAACTCCTCTCGGTAACATTCTGGATTTCCATTTTTCAAATACTAGTAGCTAGTATACAAACAACTCTCAGTGATTCATTTTTTCAAACGTACTATAGTAGCTAGTATCCAAACAAGATCCCACGCGGTCACCAAACCGTACTAAAGGAGCAGAGTAGTATACACAGTCTGGGCAAAACTGAAGCTGATGATAGCCGGCTTACCTCTGCACTTCACCGGCCATGGTGACGGCGAGACAATGGCTATCCCCGCAGGCCAGCTGCTTGATCTGTATCCCCTGCAGCGCCTTGACCGGCTGCGGCGTGAACACGTCGCTGGAGTTGCCATGCCCCAGCCTCCCGAAGTCGCCCCAGCCCCAGCTGTAGACCTGCTGCTCCTCCTCGGAGTAGGCGGTGGTGTGGTCCGCCCCGCAGATGACGGACGTGATCCCCGGCGCGCCGAATCCGCTGATCACGGTGGGCACGAGCCGGTCCTCGGCGTCCCCGTGGCCGAGCTGCCCATCCTCGCCCCTGCCCCACGTGCACAGCACATTTCCGTCTGCAAAAACACGAAAGCCGCCATCAGCGGCCGCCTCGATTCCCCACCAAACAGTAAAACACAAGCCGCTCGACGAAATGCTCCCCCCAACCCCAAGAAAACGAGCCGCTGGACTCACCGAGGAGGGCGACGGAGTGGCTGGCGCCGGCGGATACGAGGACGACGGCCGGCGGAGACGCTTCTTCGTGGGCGGCCGCGTCCATCTCGGTCGCCGATCCGGGGTCTCGTCTCGCGCTGAAACTGAAGTGAACGGAGCGGGACCGCCGGCGTATGGAAAATATCTGGGCGCGCGGCCACCAATAATTCGAGGTAGTAATTGTACTAGTACCAAGCGGCGCGAAGTATGGCGACGGCGAGGGAGGCCAGGGCCGGAATGCGCGGCCGGGACGCTGGGGTTTAAAGCGATTGGATGGGCGACCTGCCGCTGCCGGTATTAATGGGCTAGCGTACAAACCCCATGTGACGCTCGCCTAACAGTGCGCTCCCTCCGGTGACCGAGCGAGTGCGAGTGGGTGGTGAGAGGTAAGCTCGGTGAATAGAGCGATTAGCTCGCGTCATTAAGGACGGGACGGGACGGCAAGGTGGACGACGACCTCCGCTGGCCGGTAGGGTCGTCGGAAGAGAGGGGGAGAAGAGCTGGGAGTGCGAGGACCACTCGTTGGGCGTGGGGAGTGAAGAGACGAGAGCGCGCGACGTCGCCTTCCCCGGCTTATCTGAATTTTAAACTCCCTGCCGCTGCGCACGAGTAATCACCTTTTCCTAGTAGCTGGTTCCACATCACGATTTTTTTTCTGTGCGAAGAACCTGGATATTCCGGCTGGAACCTCGCCGTACCCGTACGGGTGCGCCGTATTTTCAGTTCTACACCGTACTGGTTCTGTATTCAGTTGCGTATGCGGACTTAAACGGTGGACCCTGGTTTTGGTGGAATAGTATGACAAGGATTGCTGCTTTTTAGCATGTCTAAACGAATAACTCGAATTACATTCAGTTTTTAGTATATTTTACAACGAGATTTAAATTAAAACTAAACACTATGTTACAAACGATAGCAAAACAACGATGAAATTAAGCAAGATCAAACCAACGGGGACACGAGATTTTAACGTGGAAAACCCTTCCAACAAGGAAGAGAAAAAACCACGGACGCCAGCCAGCAATACTTCACTATTTCGGGGTGAGGTTACAAACGCGCCGGGATTTACAATGTGTGGCTTATCTCCGGCGGCGGCTTACAAGACGTATTTATAGTGGTCCTGACCTAAACTAGGTCGGCAACAATCGGTGTCCTGGTCGGTTACAACTTGTACCGTACCGCGGGGGCAGCGCCCCCGCACCCCCGGCAGTCCTCCTGTCTCGGGGCATCGCGGTGGGCTAACGCCTCTGCTTCGCTTCGGCCCAAGCCTACCGGCGACGGGCCTCGCTTCGCTCCGTCGTTAGCCTTCTCACTTATAGAAACGGATTTGGATCACCATAAAATAACACACTAAATCTGATGAAAAATCCAATCTAGTTCGGCTCGACACGGCTGCAGTCGGCCTCGGTGCGTCATTAGCTTGCGCGCCAACCTCGATGCCGCTCAGTCTTGCATTGCAGTGTCATGACGGTTTGACGTTTCTCGGCCATGAACTATTGGCCGGATGTGTCCCTCCCTTGTTAAAGTGGCGAGAAAAATCTTCCTAACGCGGTCCTTCAATGACTGTGTTAGTCTGCTTTACGACTAGTTCCCTCATCTGTTGTCGTATTCTCTCCCATCGAGCTGTGTCGAAGAACGCCACCAGGACGGCCTACTCCGTCGCGCAGGGTGACCCATCCTCCTCGTGTGAAAATGGCTCCAACGACGATAGAGGAGATGGGTAGAACGGTGGCGCATTTGCGCAAACGACGGTCCTAGTGGCCCAACTGGTGGCTAGACGGTGAACCATTTTGGCGAAGGTTCGGCGAGAACACGGCGGAAGTCGACAACAATGACTGTTCTCGATAGCCGCACTGGTATGTTTTTATAGCTTGGAGCTAGGGGGTCGATTACGGAAACCGTGACGAGGACGAAAATCAACGGATGGTTGGGCGACGAGCCGGCGACACGTGGAGAAGCCGCGCCACTGCCACGAAAGTTGGAGGCATAGAAGGGTTGTCGAAAAGATGTTTTCTGGGCCCATTAAACCGAGAGAAGGGCGCTGGTGGAGACGCACTGGCCTCTTCCCCAGAGTGAATCTCCGTAACTTGATGACCCACCCTCTCCATAAGAGAAGAGAGCACCCGATGTCGCCTTCTACGGTTTCATCTGGATTTTAAACTTTCTTTCCGCTACGCTAGAGAAGTTGCACTATCCTCCCGGACGTTGACGATGGAGGATAGTGCTCACCATCGACAAGCTAGAGAACCTGCACTATCCTTCTGGACGTTGACGACGAGTGCGAATTTTATATTTTTAAAAAGTTTGAGGTTTAATATAGATCAGGGTGCGAACGACGCGGTTAATTTTCAACTTCACAATTCAATTCGTTCGAAATTTATGAGTTCAATGTTGAAAATGGATTTTTTATTATAAAAAAATGGTCAGCAGCCCAACAGAGATCCCGACCAATGCAAACTATGCAAGTCCCTTTCGTCGATCGCCAAACTAGCTACTGAACACGTACTGCTGGAACATGTCGACCGAAAGCAACAGCCCCCATACGGTGCAGTACTGCAGTTTGACAGCTTGCTAACGCTGCGGCGTGTCAAGCGTAGCTGCATCGATCGGCCATCAATGACGTTTTTAAGCCACCGCTCCATTGTGTGCATACGCACTGCACGAGCACGACGTTGGCGTGGTGCGTTTCGGTTTGTGTTTGGTGGGTAGGTGGTTGGGGGTTGCTCAGCTCAGGTCCCACTGGATCGGCCAATCTCGGTCACACCTTGCCGATCCGGCCGGCCTAGCTTGGAAAATCTTGTCACCTCGTGCGTATATTTCAAGTTTCATTTCCATGGATTGTGCTAGTGAAGTGATCGCGGTGTTAGCACGCGAGCCAAGTCTAGCTAGTCTCTACTCCAATTTTACATGCATCCTGTGGGAGAACACACTAAGAAAACACATCTCCATGCAGGCGCAGAGCTCCCAAAAGGGCAAGATAGGCGCACGCCCTATCTTGATTTTTTACAATAATATTCAAATACACATGTTTGTTCTGTGTTGTACGTTAAAAACGGATCTCTATTGAAAAGTTATGCATGTTTTAGTAAACACTACGCAAAACTAATTCCTAACCGAAAAAAAGAGTATGTCCAGACTAATCGCAAACCAAATCTTTCTCTTTACAGTAATGACATACGTAGTGTGTTTAAGGAGGATTTAACAGTATTTTGGCCAGCTTATGGGAGTAGGCAAAAAATACTCTTATGTATTTGATGAATTATGTTTCATGGTTCTAATTTGACTTTGCATGTTTTATTGATCTAAAGTTGTAATGGTATTAGTTCAGTCAATTTCTTTGGTTAAGGTTGTGAGGACATATTTATAGAGAAATGAAGAGTTTACAGAATTTCTTGATATTTGAAAGGCACACCATGTTTCATAAAGTTTAGCACCTAATTGGATTGACATTGCTTTCACCGGTGACGATAACAACAGTTGAAAGAGCCATCTCACCGAGAAAAAACATCAAGATCGTGTTGCAGAACAAGATAGTCGTGATGGATTCTTAATGAAGTGATACATCGGGCTGAGAGATATTCGGAAGTCTTGATCGATAAAATTATGTAAGATTTTCAAAAGAAAAGGTAGAGCTTTACCATTGTATAGGACTTTTATATGCCTATATATCTTCATTATTTGTATATTTGTATATTTTAGTTTTATTTAAATATCTTTATATTTCTACGTATTAAATGAGTATATTGGAATCATATATATAGTATTAACGTCTTATTTTGCTTTATAGAGTCTGCCCTACCTTAAATTATTTCCGTCCTTCGCGACCATTTCCATGCCATATATTAGTTCATGCGCAAGACACAATATGCATGCCAACATCGGAAAGTTTTGTTGGCCTGATAGTTTAAAAAACATTAAATAAATATTTACGAATTTCCAAAGAAATAAAAAAATCTCAGATATAGCCGATGGTGAATACCACAAACGTGCAAAATATCAACTTCAAGTAGTTAGTAACTTAGTATTATGAGCTACATAAAAAAAATGATAATTTTGAAGATTTAAAAATATGCATACTCCGATTCACATTCTTTTTTATTTTTATGTAGCTTAGGATATATATTTGATGCTGATTTTTCGCAATTTGTGGAATACACTTTTGGCTACATCCTGAGATTTTTTTTTAACTTATAAATATTTGTTTTTATTTTATTAAACCGTCAGAATTACTGAAGCTCGGAAGCATGAAATCTCCACTTTAACAACATCAGCTATATATCCAGGCTCTTGTGTGGCAGTGAAAGAAGTTAATTAAGTAGCTAAGGTAGTAGAGTACGTGACACTGATCGATCATAGGACGATCGAATGGATCGCATCATCCAGCATGGCACCAGATCTAGCTAGAGACGTTACGGCAGGCACCGTGTAGTACCATGCTGAAACGCATGGTAGGTAGCTGACTTGTCTTCAGCAATGAATAGTAGGAGTTCTGGAGTAGCAATCGCGGTTCAGGTCACGTATGGACCCGAGCAAATTAAGGATGCTGTCCGTCGCGGCAAAGATCGATGTGGTAGTACGGTCCATGACGATCACGCGTATTGATGGAAACGAAAGCTACTTAGTAAAAACCAAATTATACCACTCACTCCATGGTCCAGGCAGGTAGATGTGGACCTGATTTTCTCAATTCGCATGTTTTTATCTCTTTGAATAAGAGTCCAGCAGAGGGCAGGTCTTGGTGCAGTGGTGAGGTCCTCCCCACTTGTGCCAAGAGGTCTTAGGTTCGAACCAGCCTTTCTGCACTGCACTTTGCAGTGGTAAGACTAGGTTCATATAATCCCTTCCCAAACCCCACCTTGTGTGGGAGCCTCTGTCCATTGAATAAGAGTCCAGCACCCCTTAGCAAAAAAGACGCATCTGAGTTCCTGTAGTATCTTCATTGCAAAGGATGCAGTCATTGTTAGGCATATGGAATTTCTTCCTTTGCAGCAGGTTTCTAGTATTGAGTCTATTGACTGGTTAGTGCTCTATAAGGTAAGATTGATTGCAACCTGATGAAGGATTCCTCGGAAAGTGTCATGAAGCAGGAGCTGAAGAATTTTTTTGTGTTTGTCTGGCATGCATTTTTTCCATAGAAGCTTGAATAAATGATGCACCTCAGTTTTGCCAATAAGAATGTTGTATGTATTTGATGAATACAACTTTAAACACTCAAATTTCAGAAACTGTGGGTTTCCAAAGCTAGCTGAAGCACCCAAACAAGCCCTATTCTTTAGTTTGACTCTTACACTACACATGTAAGAAGATGACAGTCGACGTGTACCTGGAAATTTGTCTGGACTTGCCCTATTACATTAATCAAGGTATCTTGTTGTAAGCTTAGAGAGACACCCCTCGACGCTTCCCTCGTGACAGGGGAGTATCTCCTGGCACATCTTGAACACAACTCGAAACAAAGTGATCAAATGAAGTGTAAGGCGGTAACCTTGATTCCCATGTCATCAGACCGACCTTCGTTTTGTCCCGACCCATGATCCATCAACAGTTCCTGAAATGTAACCTTTGATAGTTTCTTCCTCACGAGAACATCATCTCCCCTACTCCAGACGAGGTGAAGCGGAGTAGCGGCCACAAAAAAGTCTGTCACGGCTATTTCGTGACCTCTTTCAAGAAGTGACTTTGGGTGCTCACCAAACAAGGAGAAGTTTGTCTCAACAACACTTCTAAGCCTGCTCAATATGCAAAGCCAGAACTGAACATTCAGGTCCCTTCTTATTACATCTGCGAGCAAATTTGCAGTGACAAGAGACCAATCCGATTGCAATTCCCTGGCAAACTCGTCTGCTATCCGTACTAACCGCGGGTATTCCAGCTGGTTCGCACTTCCAAATGCAAGCGCTTTGAAGAGGTAGCTGAACTCCTCATATGACAGGGCATTCAGAAAAATTGGCTTCACAGTTCCCAGTTTCTCTGAACTCCTATGCCGGCTCAGGATTACCACTTTGCTTCCACTATCCAAGTTTGCCACAGCCGAATTAAACTTGGACCAATCCTTCTCATCTACATCTGAGACAAACTCGACGATCAGCAATGTCTTATCTGACATGAGCTTTGCGTGATCTGTCGTGCTCGACAAATCAGCTTCGCGCAGATGCAAAATCTTAGAGAAGCGCGATGTAACCCTCTCATCATTGCACACATGTGCGACTAGAGTTTTCTTCCCGACTCCAAGATCACCAATGATGGGAAGAACAGCCGGTGCGAAATGGTGGTCGTGTTGCAAAAGGAACTTGGATAGCAATTGCTTTTCGGTATGGCGGCCGAACATGAAGTTGTCAGTGTAAATATAGGCATCATATGGCCTACGCACCATGCGATCGCACCCACCCAGAATCAAAACAAACTCCCTCATATTACCAATGATACTTTCTAAGCTTTCTAATGCACCATGTAACTGGAGAAGGTACCTGGTCTTGTTCTTTCCGGCACCAGCAGCATGAGCTTTGCGTGAACGTTTGGGACAAACTGATGAGTTGCTAACCTCCACCTCCATGGGAGTCTCCTCGAGGGACCTGTACCTTGCGGCCCCCAGCGCCCAGTAGCCTCGGTACATGGCTTCTGCGAGCATTTTCAGCTGTGCGAGCATCCCGGAGTTGGTGATGTATCGTCCGTCCGCCTCCTCAACGACTGTGCGAGCTCTCAGGAGCAGCTGCTGCAGCCTCTCCAGCTGCTTCGCTTCAGAGTGTGCCTGCCTGTTGCCGAGGAAGGAGATGAATCGGCTCACAAGTTCACCTGCTACTGCAGATATGGCAGGCTCCATCTTGAGTTCCTCCAATGGATGAGTTGAAAAATTATGGTGTCGAGGAGAGGGAAAGAGACGGGAGTTGCCCAGAAATTGCCAATCCTGACGTTGCACTCATATTGACTTCATTGGTAGTAACAGGGAAATTTGTGGTGTGAACTACTCCACTTTATATGTTTTACCATTCCACGGTGATTTAGACTAGTTGGCCCCGTTGCCCCTCACTTTGGTACTTCACCGTGGCTGGCACGACATTAATATTCTTATTTACACTGGTAAAATACTGAATAAAACTCGGTATGTTCCTTCAGTCTTAACTCTTAACCTCAACTTATTCAAGTTAATTGAGGATGAGGTGGTTGTATCTGTGCTACAGCCTACAGACGACCTTGTGAGCCTATCCAGTAGCTAGCAGTTTGCTTCCGATGATAGATACTATCTGGAAATTTGGCTCAGTGACCAGTCAAAAGTTTCAAAGTAGCCAGAAAATGACGGCTTCGAATTAACTTTATATTGCTCAGCAAGTCAGCAAGTCAGCAGTCAGCTCGAATTGGGAAATCTCTTGTGGGCAGCACGCGAGAGTCAAGGAAAACATCTCAGCGTGACGGAACAGCTGCCATGAGCCCGATGTTTGTTCGCATAACCCAAATACATATCATGTGAACAACTCTAGGTTATGGCATAAAAGCATCTCTGGCACATCCCCTATAAGCCCCTCGATCCGGAAAAGCCCAGCCGATATGAGGGGTGAAATCATTTTATGGCCCAAACCAGATACCGGATATCGGGCCGGCCCGGAAAATTTAATCCGGAGTCTGGATAAGCGGTGGCTCCGGTGCTATGTATGCCGGGCGGAGGGCCTAATAGGGTACCAAATCCGGAACCCTCCGCCGCTCCACTCTCTCCACTCCGGCGAGCGATTCACCGAGCTCCGCGCGAATCTCTCACCCCCACCCTCCCGACTGCAGATCCATGGCAGGCTCCTCTCTACGCGGCCCCGGCGGGCATGACGGAGGCTCCGGAGGCCGCGAGCCACCGAAAGACGAGGAGGCGCGTGCCGCGCGCGTCCGCTCGGACGCCGCGTGCAAGCGGGGCTCCTATAGGGCCCGCCGGTAGATGGGGCTCGTCCCGGCAATGGCGCACGATGCGGAGGCCGGCAGTTCGGCTGGTGGCCGGAGGAGGAGGGAGCCGGAGCCGGAGGAGGATGGGAACAGTTTGCCTCCCGTGCTGCCGATTCCGCCGGGCGGGTGCGTCGTCACCCTTGGCAGCCGCGGCTCCGGGGCGTGCAGCATGGACGTCCTCGTCGACGACGTGATGCCAACGTGGAAGCGCACCGCGACGATGCCAACGACGAGCTCGATCAAGGCCGCGACACGTTTGAGGAAGGCGCTCGGTGGTGGACGAGCACGAGGTCGCCTGGGCGGTGCACTACATGGTCGAGCAGGAGGACCTTTGGCATCGGCAAGTAGATCGCCGCTGCCATCGCCGTTGACAGTACGTAGTTCGTAGTTCTAGCTAGCTATGTGAATTTAACGCGTGAAGAACAATTTCCTTTCCTTTCAAATATTCAGTACCTCAGTGTTCTGGCGCAACTCATCTCGTACCGGATAATCTGTATCCAGTGTACCGGATAGGATTTATCCGGTACGAGATTTTAGGGTACCTCTGCTAGAGATGCTCTAAACCGTGCGTTCCTTGTTCAAAAAAAAAAAAAAAAAACGTGCGTTCGAGGCATAGAATTTCGGCGCCGAGCTCCGCCTGCGGCGCACCCCTGCTCCGACGCGTCCCCTGCCAGGCTGTCACCGCGCGTGGAGGAGGCCGTCCTACGCGACCGGACTAGCGACGCGACCGGCGTACGAGGCGAGTTCCTGCGCGTGGGGCTGGACAAATTGGAGCATGACGTACGCCGTGGAGAAATTTGAGGACGCCAACAGGCCGTCGGCGCTGCCTCCTACAGTCCTACTCATTGACGAAGGGGAACAAGTCGAGAGAGAGAGGGGGGAAATGAAAAAAAAAGGAAAAATAGTGTTCCATGGTTCCGCATGACATGAAAAATTATAGAAACGAGAGCATCTCCAGTCGCGGCCTCAATAACTCGCAGTGTCAATAACTCTGTCAATAGTTTTATTAGGCGCGTCGGACGTAAAATCACGCCCAGTCACAATCTTATATGTAGGTTACGTCCAGCTCGGTCCAATAGTTTCGGGAGCCGCCTGCTAGCGGCGGACGAAACCGTGGGAGCTATCACGTAGAACACCAGACAGGCTCCCCCGGTCGTAGGCACAACAACCGGTCAGCTTAGATTAATACAGCCATCGACCTGTTAGCTTCTTTCATGGCGGTGTGTACCTGTTTCCTAGCCGAGCGCAGAGAACCGTCATATTAACTAGAGAGTTTGCGTCTTCACCATGCGGCGGCGTTTATGACCCGCCACCTGCTCGCCTTCCCGAGCTGAAAAGCAACACGTGCCGGCGTTCCTCCCACATTTCCATCCCCTCCATCGCTCTCTCGCCCGCAAACCCTAGCTACCACTTGAGTAGCCGGCGCACGGGTGGAGCCGCGCCAACAGCTTTGGGATGCACAACCTAACCGTCGAGCAGGCCATGGCTTCACGCCAACGAATACCCTGGGCCGTCATACATGCATTTTCTGGGCACGTGTACACTCAGCGTCTGCGGGATTCTGTGCCGTCGACCCTACCCGACGAGCCGCAACTTGTGTGTGTGTGTGTGGGGGGGGGGGGGGGGCGGTCGCGCAATACTACTGGGGCGAGCTCACCGACGACCAATGCACCGATCCGCGGTGGGATACCAGGAATATCGGTCACTCGACCGAGGTACTCCGGCGCCACCTCGAATAGGAGATGACTCGCGATCTGTGGTGGGGTGTGCCGGGGCGCACGCTCGATGTCGTCATGGAACACATCACCATCGGTGGCCCGTGGCTCTTTCCCCCTCGCCTTCTTTCAGGGAGGCACCACGCACGGCGAACCGCTGGGCGCTGAGGAGGACAACGTCCCAGTCGTCATTGTCACGCTCATTTTCGTCGTGCTCGGGCGACGACTCCTTCCTCGCCACCAATCCAGAGGTCAAGCCGGAGCCGCGTACCCCGCCGAGGAGACTCTATGGTGGGTGGGAAGGGGCGCGCCGCCGAAGAAGGTGAAGGCGGTGCCTACGGAGGTGGACTCCCTGCTCCGTGCGCAAGTGGCTCTGCGCGACCCGGAGCTTGATCTCGAAGAGTTCCCTACATGAAGCACGCCATGGGACATTCCCGCAATGTCGTTCCGACGCTGTCTTTGGAGGAGGCACTGGCGTGGTCAACGTGTGACCATGCCAAGTCCACCGAGCGGTCCTTCCCCGACCTTTCGAGCGACAACGGCGAAGCAGGGCCCAGTGGAAGCGACGACGGTGAGAACGACATCGCCTTCTAATTGTATTGCCACCACTAGATTAGGGTTTTAGGTTTAGTTTTCCCTAATTTTTGTTCAAATATGTAAAATTTCCTCAAATTTTGAATGAAATTAGTAGCTTTCCACATTCGAATTTATTTTC
Organism: Puccinellia tenuiflora; assembly: GCA_012064385.1. Taxonomy (NCBI): domain Eukaryota; kingdom Viridiplantae; phylum Streptophyta; class Magnoliopsida; order Poales; family Poaceae; genus Puccinellia; species Puccinellia tenuiflora. Next base: position 329,178 of record QRDG01001074.1, read on the forward strand.
AAAAAAAAAAAATCTGTTGGGGCTGTGAGTTGGAAGAGACGATCCCAATAGGTTTTGTCCGGCGCCGGATCTCCCAATAGTTTCGTCCGGCGTTGTTCCCGAACGTTATATGGGGGAGATGGTCTAAGTTTAAAAATGTAGACAAAAATTATCGAGGGAGATGGAATTGATCGATCGTGTACAGGCTAGAACCATAGACAAAAATGTGTAAAAGTACGATACCAAAACAATATTAATAGATTCACCATAAAATATAGTTCCATTTGTATCTATATAATATTGTAGAGATTGATATTTTCTTTTATATAATTAATCTATATGACTTATATATTCATTTGAACGGAGGTGCAAGTTAGTTAGCAGCCTAGCACGATGGGATCCGACAGAGTAAATGTGCTGACAGTTTTGTGTGTTTGTACAGCAAGTGGCTGTGGGCTTGTGTGGCATCCTGGCATGCGTCTCAGAAAACATGTGCAATCTTTTGTTACAAGGTTCTTCATAGCTAGGAGGTACTTTCACAAGCTATTTCCATGTCAGATGGTTGGTGAAACAAGTCGATAAGGATTTTTAAATTTTTGTACAAGACTTGTCTGTTCCTTGAGCGATAAGTGCTGTGTACATAAATGAGTGGCCATGGTTCATCTATAAATGAGTCGCCTCTGCAGGTATGCTAGCGCATGAGATACTTGAGATCAGACGAACCTCACAGTTACTACTAGGTAAATTTGCGCGGCGATGCCGCGCGTGTGTGGGTAGAATTCAAATTTGGATATGCGGGCATTTAAATTTGTTGAATATTTGGAAATTAATGAAATTGAAAGAGTGTTTACGTCTAAAAGGTTGTTCAGATTTTGAGAATTGTTCAAAACGGGAAGGTATTTAGATTTGAGTTGTTTTTACGTTTGTGAAATGTGTAGGTTCGAAAGGTATCTAAAATATTGAAATATGCTGATTTATACGTCTCGGATAAGAGTTATTCAAATTGGGAAGTTATGTAGATTTTATTTGGAAGGCATCTAAAAGCGCGTCGTCACGTCGCGCCTTTAGTGAGAAAGAGTAGTGTTTTTTTTTGGTAGAAGTTAAATTATTTTGGAAGTAAATCTATATGCAATAACAAAATGCATTTAATTACTGAAAAGGAGTGAGAAAGAGTAGTGATATTTTTTGGGTAGAAGTTAAATTATGTTGGAAGCAAATCTATATGCAATAACAATGATGTATTTAAGTGTAGAACATAAAAACATGAATGTTTGCAACATAAACAAAATCAAAGTGTACATAATGTTTTTTTTGGGACGTATTTTTGCGTAGAAAATATGGAAATTCGTTAAATTTGAAGATTTTTTTTCTGATATACTGTTTACATTGTTCTAACCTGTCGGTGAAAAAATCATTGTTCATTGCAGTTAATGCAGCTAATGTAGCATTGTCGGAGCCGGATTAGAAAGAGCCACCGAATTCAGACTTTTCGTGATAAAGTTCAGTAATAGCTTTCACCTCTGCATTAAACTGTTGAAGCTTTAAGCTATTATTATTTGTTGCTAGTTTTATATACTACCGAGTATTGGTTATGCAACGAAAAAGAATAGTGGTTTATATAAATTGTAGATGAATATTCAGAGTATTGTAGAGGGTGTTGGATTGAAGGAGGCAGGAGGTAGGTGAGGTCTCTTCATCAAGTTGAAGAAAAAAGTATGCTAGTGAATTGCAAGTAATTTCATATAACAATCGACGGATGTTTAGACATGTTTACGAATCAATTTCGCAATCGTTGGGACTGGAAATGTTGAATTTTGCTGGAATTTGTCGTGCGGAGTACATTCAAATATCTAGCGTTTTGAGTTGCCAAAATCTATTTTTTTCATTAATATTCAATTTATGTCCATAATAAGTGGAAATGCATATTTATTCCATCATATATTTAGAGGAAGTGTACTTGGATTTTATTAAAATATTTACCAAATTGGGTATTTGAATATGTTTGTTGTTTGACACAAACAGCTAACATTTATTTTTCCGACCGTTTGGATATTACTTGAAAACTTTTTTTTTCATAAGTAGCTAACATTTAATTTTTTGATCATTTTTGATATGTTGCTACTTGAAAACATTGTTTCCCCATAAATAGCTAACATTTAATTTGTTTGACCATTTTGATGTATTGTGCATATTTTTCTGTTGGGTAAATTCAAAATTGTTGATTTTTTGTATATTTTTTGTTGTACGGAGATTTAAGTAAATATGGTTAAAATTTGTTAAATATATGCATGAAGTTGATGTAAGTAGACAGATTATATTTTTTTTTTGCATATTTTGGTATATTAATTACATTTTTCTGATTTTATATAAATTAGTTATGAATTTTAAACGTTTAAATCAAATTGTGGATGACGTCATCATGACGTCATCAATGGCCACCGTCCTCCTCGCCCCGTGCGGCGGCGTCGACCATGGCGGCGTCGACTGAGGGCGAGAGGGGCGTAGCGCGTCCGACGCGGCGCGTCGCGGGAAGACGAAGGGTGGCGGCGCTGGCCGAGGCGACGTCTGGTGGCGGCGAATCGTGGCGCGGCGGCGGCGGACGGACACGGAGAAGAGGGACTCACCGCGGGCGCCTCCGAGCTTCCCAGCCCGCGATCTTAGGTGAAGACGGAGAGGGAGGCGAGGCCGTGCCGCGCGTGGCATTCGATTTGAACGGGAGGGCGTACACCGGCGGGACGGCGCGGCGGCGACGGCGACAGCTCCGACCGCGCGCGGGGAAGGAGAGAGAGGAGAGGGTCGAGTTCTGTGCTTGTTTTTCATAAAAGTCCTCGTGTTTTTCTGGAATTGCGATCAGGTCCTTCGCCGCGTTGTATGGACTGCGGGTTCTATTTTTCGGTTTTGGGAGGGTTTTTTTGCAAGTCGATCACGGACGCGTCTCCGGGCCGTCGGATCGACGACGGACGGCCGGGATCGCTGCACTGTAGTACTGTAGCTAACACTGTAGCTAGCTACAGTACTACAGTGAGAGCGGAGCGCTCTCAGGCCTCCATTTCCGGCAGCTTTGATATAGTTAGTAATTAGCATTAACCCACTTGTCATGTTAAAATTTATTGTTAAGTGGCATCAGACCATATATAGGAGGGAATAAGATGCACCGGGAACTTGAGTGGATGCAAGAGAAGTATTTCTTGCTCTTATAGTCATGGTTATATGCTCATGTTGCGCACACCGCTATGTGTGAGCCTAAATTATGTCCGGCACATTTTCATTGGAGGCCTAATTGGGGGTATCCGGCAGGGGCGGCGGCAGGGGTATTCCCCTGTATTCCATGGAATACCCATGATTTTGACAAGGAAAAAAATACATATTAGAACCAGCCCATCCCAGCAGCACGCACATGCAATCCTGGCCCAATTACTTGTTCGTTCGCATCGCACGCACGCACGCAGACTCGCAGACGCCCTCTGTGCTCTGTCTGCCCTATCCACACTGGCGACCAGGACGGCAGGACGAGCCGCCGGCCGCCGAATCGCCGATGCAGGCGGCGGCGCCCCGTCCCCCGCCCGCTCGCGTCCCTCCCCCTGCTCGCGCCGCGCCCCCGCCCACTGCCCGCGCCCCCTCCCCCTGCCCCGCGTCCGCGAGCGCAGATGGCGCAGAAGGTACGGCCGCCCACGCCCAGCGCCCAAATCACCAATTTCTTGATGCCTTATTTGTTTAATTGCTTGCTCCTGGCTCCTGCTAGTTGATTACATATTTACATGCAAGTTTTTAATTTTCTTTCTTGTTTTTTTGTACCGTAGAAGAAGAAGTAGCTAGTGTTGTGTTGTTTGATTTATATACTGTACTACATTTAGAGCAAAAAAATTTTTTGGGTGGAATACCCATGCTTCAGTTCCTGGCGCCGCCACTGGTATCCGGACACTTGTCCGTCGCTTTTTTTTTCATTCCACACCGGCACCCCCTAAACGACCAGGCCCCAATTAATCACCATTTGCAAAACGAAGTCGATTTCATTGTGTTCCGACGATTTCATTTGCAAAAGAGTCGTTACAACAAAATTTAAACTAAAACTACTAGTCTACGGCGGAGGTGGCACGCTAGGGCCAGCCTCGTCGTCGTTCGCCCCCTTGTTGAACTTGAAAGAGGGGGAGCCAGACATGAGGCCACCAGCATGGGCACGCAAGCGCCTCGCTGCCCTGGCCGCTCTGGCCTCCACCATCTGTCGGTGCTGCTCCGCCGCTTGGCTGCACTCCCGCGCACGTCGGCGAATCATCGCGCGCCCCAAGCTCTCCGCTGTCCGTCGGGCCTGCTCCGACATCTGCTCCCTCTCCGCCTCAGCCGCCTGCTCCGCCTGCAGCTCTCTCGCCGTGAACGTCCGGCCCTCCCGCGCGTCGTGCACCGCGGCCTCCCGGCTCATCATCTCCAGCTCCCGTGCTTCGGCCGCCCGGCGGATGGCCTCATCCACCAGGCGGCTGTGAGCGAGCGCCCTCGCCGTGTTCAGCTCCTCATGCGCCGCGGCCTGGGCTTCGGCGAAGGAGCGGGCGTACTCGTCAGTGACGAGCGTCTAGAGCGACAGCTCCTTCGCGCGCTCCTCCGCCGCATCGTTCGCGGCCATGACGAAGTCCCGGAACTCACGGCGCCCGTCCTCCTCGCGCGCCGTGACGAAGGAGTAGTATGCCGCGTGCTGGTCCGGCCAGAGCGGCGGCTCCTGCTCCTCCTCCTCCTCCTCCTCCTCTGACACCGGCACCTCCTCCTCCTCCGGCACCGGCTCCTCCAAAGGGTCCTCCTCACCCTCCTCCTCCCACTCGAAGTCCAGGGCCTCGTCGTCTTCTGCCGGCGGAGGAGGAGGAGGAGCTCCCCCCTCCGCCGCGTAACGCCGGCGCGCCGTCTGGGTGAGGGTGGCCCATAGGAGGGTGCGTGTCATGTTGGTGGGTGGGACGGCGGTGTGCTTCTGTTCTCTACGGCGAGATGTGAGCGTGGTTTTTATAGCTGGCGAGAAGTGGCAGGAAAGCAAGACGGGAAGCGGCGGGAAGCGGCGGGAAAGGTTAGCGGGAAACAGTGGCGCGCGCGGGAAGCGACGGGTGGGTGGTGAGGCGACGCGCCGGTTTAATACCGGCGATACGTCTCCGCCGCGTCGGCTGTCGCGCCGCTTCGTAAGGCTGCTCCGTCATTAAACCCTCGGAAGGGACGGGTGTGAGGATGACAGGCGGGCCAAGTCTGTCAGTGGACATGCCCGGACAGTTTATCCGGCACCGCGAAGGCAGCCCCCAAAGTTGGAGGCCCTGTTCGCGGTGCCGGACAGATTTTGGGTCGGACAAAGACTTTGCGACCCCCCGGTGTGGCCTGTTTTCTGTCCGGCGCCCCAAAGAACCTATGCCATGCGAGTTTACTATACTGTAATTAAAATACACCATATAAAAATGTGTTACTACCGACGCGAAAATAAGTGCTCTATGGAATTAAAATTAGGCAATTGGCAAGATAAATTGCTTTGTATAAAGGATAAATACAATCACAATAGTTTTACATATCCCCATGTTTTTCTGGCAATTTGGTTAACATCTCTCCATTTTGGCACAGGATATAGTGTCATGGAACACCTTTTTTTTTTTGCGAGAAGGATCCGGATCTATTATAGAAGGTCACAAAAAGTACAAAATACCTCAAACATAGTAAAAATTACATCGAGGTCATTGGACCACCTAACAACCACTCTTGTCGCTGGAGCAAGCCGCCGACACGTCGCTGTCGCCGTTCTCCTACCGGAGATGGCCTGACATTGTTGATGACAGTCGGGAAGTTTTCGTGCGTGTGCCCATAAGGACCAGCTTCCCAGAACCGAAATCGTCGCCATTGAAACCCTTGGATTGATCCGAATCTTCTAACACCAAACATGTAACACACGAAGACTGCACAAGATCCACCACTCCATATGAGCAGCGACCAGACGAATCATTGCCCTCCTCAACGCCACCGATGAGGTGGACAAGGAGGCATGTATACCTTATTCTTGTCCCACACAGCGCCACCATAGCCACCATAATATCGCTGCCGGTTGGTCAAACTCTAACTTTAAAGACCTTTGTATAACGCCGAGCGCAGGTCCGAGGTTCCCATCCCCTCCTGCTGCTAGAGCGGCAAGCATAGAAGGCGGGAACCCGTCGATTAACACCAAGAGACAATGGAGATGGGCAGATGGATCACCGCCTCTGTTAGTCGCGAGAGGAAAAACGCTTCGTGTGGAACACCTTTTTTTTAACTCAAACTCATGACGTACAATTTAATAGTAACAAAAATTTACTAGCTGTCTAATTACATGGATGCGAAACCACTCGTTAGACGAAATAGATCAGAAATTTACTCATAGGAATATGGTGCACGGTGGAAGCAGCTGAGCACACTGAAGATGATCGATGCAGAGGACGAATATCAATGTTTTTTTTTTTTTTGCGAATGAACGAATATCAATGTTGTCTGTCTACGGCTGCGATGACGTGCCTACGCGAGCCAGAAGCGCGAGGACATGCACTTGTGCGGCAAATCCAGTAGGGGAGCGATGACCTTTTTTTCCTTTATGTTTTTCGTTTTTTCCTATTTGTATTTCTTGTTTCTTTTTTCTGTTTTATTTTTTATTCTATTTTCTATTGTTATTTTTGTTTTATATTTATATTTTGTTTCCTTTTCTTCTCTCTTTCAATTCTTTGTTTTTGTTTGCTTTTATATGTTTTTAAACAAATGTTTATGTTGTGGAAAAAATATTGGTAGTTGTTTTGTTCATATAACATAAATGTTTCATGTTGGAAAACAGTTGAAATAAGATAAAGGTTTTTTTTAATCATTTAAATAACATAAATGTTTATATTTGAAAAATTGTTCAGAAAATATAAATATTCATATTTGAAAATCATTCAAATAAGATAATGTTTATATTTTTACAACGCTTTTTTCTCTCAAAAAAACATATTTTTTTACTCTATTAACAGAAAACAAAAGAGAAAAAAACAGGAAACAAAATTCATACATGTATTGGGACATAATGGGGATCGGCCCATGAAGGTTGCCCTTTAGGCGGGAGCGAATCGCTCTCGCACAGGTCAGGAAATAGGAGCCCCCTCCTTAAGCGGCATTCCATGCTCATGCCGCATGAAGAAACTTTTAGCTGAGCCAGCCCATTGTTATCAAGCGCGGGAAGTTCAATCGTTCTCAAGCAGGCAGCTTGACAATTTCTTTTGCGCTTTTCCTATTCTGTTCATTTTTATTTTTTCTTCTTTCTCTTTCTTTTCTATTTAAATTTTTATATATTTTATTTTCATTTTTATTTTTCTATTTTTCTTTTGTTTCTTTTCTCTTTTATGTTTCTTTACAATTGTAAATTCGTCACAAAGTTAAAACATAATATTTACGAGGTTTTAGTTTTTATGGACTAAAAAACTATGTTAGAGAATTTGAAAAAAATTCTACAGGTTCAAAAAATGTGTTCATGCATTTAAAAAAATCTTATTCCTATTTAAAATTTGCTCACGTATTTTGAAAATAATATTAGTGAGATTTTATCAAATTTTCCTCGGGTTGAAAAAATTGTTCACGATCTCAAAAAAGCGTTCATGAAATTAGAAAACGTTCACGAATTCCAAAAAAAACATCATTTAATAAATTATTGATGGGTTTAATACATACATTTATGGATTCAAAAAATATGTTGCTTATTATTTAAAAATTGTTCATCAGTTTGAGATAATGTTCACGGGGTGAAAATAAAATGTTTCTAAGCTTCATAAAAATGTTCATGGTTGAAAATATTCATCCATGAAATTAAAAAAAATGTTCACGGATTCGAAAACAAAGTTCATGGATATGGAAAAAATGTTCACGAGATTCAAAATGCTAATGATGGGTTTATGGATTAAAAAAATGTTCATTTAGTTTGAAATAATGTTCATGAGGTTTAATCAAATTCACGAGGTTAAAAAACATTGTTCACGGGATAAAAAAACACGTTCGTGGAATTAAGAAAAATGTTCACAAATTCCATGAAAAAAACTTCATGGATAGATTCCAAAAACATATTCATGGGTTCAAAATATATGTTCACGGATTAAAAAATTGTCATGGGTTTGATATAATATTCATGATTTTGAAAAAAAATATGTGCACTAGTTCGAAAAATGTGCATGGTACAACAAAATTTCATGTTCTGCTTAAATGACAAAAAATAAATTTAAACCATTTTTACTAATGGTTATATTGATGAAAATAAACATAAAATGAAGAACATAAAAGCTCGATAGAATCTAGAAAATAAACGAAAAGAAGAAAGGAGAAAGAAAAAACACCAAAAAATTAGTTACAAAAAAGGGCATAAACTGGAGCAGCAAACGTGAGTACTCGGTTGAGTCGATCCTCGCTAAAAAAGCTCAGGCAGCCAAGAAAAGTAGCAATTCAGAAGTAAACGGGACGAACACACCCCGCTCTCCTTCATATGCGGGGGCACCGCGTGACGGTGAAGACAATATATAGGAGGTCCCACTTGTGTCGTGCATGTGTTTTGCATTGGGGCACATCAACTCCCTCAAGTGGGCTAGGTTTAAATGCAATGACGAGTGTACACGAGCCGCTTTTCTAGATGACTTATACATGTTCTTTGTGCAACTCAGTTGGACCGCTGCAATAGCCCAGGTCACTGGGCCCAACTCCATCCATGGGGTAACCGGCAAAAAAGCAGCATATGTGAATGTGTAATGCAACCTAGAGATGCTACACCCCAAAATCAGCCCGCTGGAAACTGCCGATTCGGCCGTTTTCATGGAGCCATGCCTGATGAAGAGCAACGGATGCATGCACACGGACGATCGGGAGACATCACATCTCTTTGGTTAACACGCGCCAATAATTCCCCTCAGTGCTCACTCTCCCCCTTCAATCATATTACTCACTTCCCACTATCACACGTGTCTTCTACTCTTTTCATCGGCAGTTTCTGTTCCACCGACACATCGAGAGCACCTCGGTGACCATTTGTGGCGGAAGAAGAAGGCTGACCATCTCCTCCTCATCATCCTCCCTCTCTCCCTCTCTCACTCTCTCTCTCCCTCCACCGACGACCTCGTGCCATTCCGTCAGACCTCGAGGCCTTCATACATGGCTGTATAAACTCTAGCCCCTCTTACAACACTTGTATACCTCGTTCATTACGCATATTGTACAAGTACATTACTTGTGCATGTTTCTTAGTACAGTTGAAAGTGCATCTCTTAGTTTTGGTAATTATGACAACACATGGTGTGGACTAATCTATCTTTTAGTTAAATGATGACAGGTTTTCTTGTCGATTAGTCTGAAAAGGGAAACGATCGAAGACGGAAAAGAGAAACGGTGTTGCTAAGTTTTTCTACCTAAGGGGACGGAAGTTCCGGTCTTTTGCACCGGAAGTTCTGGCCCTCCAGGACGGAAGTTTCGGCCCGTGCCCCGGAAAGATCCGACCTCTGGGAAAACGGCTAAGTCATTTATGGGAACCCTCTCTAGAGGGGTCCCGGAACATCCCTCCGGAAGTTCTCTTCGGAAAGTTTCGGTGGTGCGGAAATTCCGGCCCCCTGGCCGGAAGTTCCGGTCCGCAGGATTTTCTACGAGAAAAATGACTAAGTCCTTTTCGGGAACCCTCTCTGGAGGGGTCCCGGATGTTTCGCCCGGAGGTTTCCTCCGGAGATTTCCGGAGGTGCGGATATATCCGGCCAGGCACCAGAAGTTCCGGTATAAGGGGCCCAAAATATCCGGCCCAACGGCAGGAAAATGGCAGCCACCAGGGAGGGGTATAAATACCCCTCCACCTACCTTGAGCAGAGTTGCTCGAGCTGCTCTCTCTCCTACATTAATACAAAGCTTTAAATGCAAGGATCTCCCTCTCTAGCCACCCAATCTTGATGCCCTTCAAGGATTTGGTGGAGAAGACCTAGATCTACATTTCTACCGAGCCAAAAAGTATTCCCCCCCATCTTTTCATCGGATCGTGTGAATCCTAGGTTTCTTTGAAACCCTAGGAGGTGTTTGGGAGTCTTGAAGCTTGCCTTGTTGTAAGAAGCTTCGGGACGGTGTTGAGAGGCTCCAACTCACTGTGGAGTTCCTCAACGTTGGTGTAAAGGTTTGGTCAACGCCTTCAAGTCGACCTCATAGTGGAAAGAGCCATTCTCTCATGGGAGTTGCTCACGGAGAATAGGGTGAGCACGGACGTGCTTGTAGGAGGGCCAAGGAGCCTCCACACCTCTCCAACGTAGACGTACTTCCCTTGGGAAGGAACTACGGGAATCATATCCTCGTGTCCACTTGCGGTGACTTCTATCCTTTACTTTCCGTTGCGCATTTACTTGTTCCTTGTATCTTATCACTTAGGGCTGTTCATCTAGTTGCACATCTAGATAACTTGATAAAGCCCTAATTAAAAAGGAAAAGAATGAAAATTGGTAGTCGCCTATTCACCCCCCCCCCCTCTAGTCGACCATACGTTCTTTCAATTGGTATCAGAGCCTGGTCTCTTATCAAAGGTTTAACAACCTAAGAGAGTATGGCCGAGAAAGAGGATTCCGAAGAACCGACCACTATAGGTTACGTCAAAGACGCTATCGGTGGCCTTGCCTCAAAGGTTGATACCCTAGAGACAAGAATCACCGCTAATTTCAATGCTAACCTTGGTGATACGATGAGGAAGATGTTCGAGCAATATTTAGGGAAGGCTCCTAGAGTTAGTCCCCCTCCCATTCCCATCGAAGGTGGTGGTAGTGATATCCTCACTAACCCCACTTCGAGTGGAGAAGGAACCAAAGAGAGTGGTACTAACCCTAAGAGTTCTCCGGGCATCTTTGCCCAAATTCCTCCGGGGGAAATCTACAACAACATCCACCCCATCGTCTCTATGCCACACATAAACAACATGGGCCGCCCACCTAAAATTGATTCAATTAATTTTGCTAGATGGCAATTTAAATTACGTTCTCATTTGTCAAGCTCTTGGACTCACTTGTGGCGAATTGTAGAGCAAGGATTTCATCCGGTGGAACCTAACAACTTGACACAAAGGGAGGACATCAACTCTCAACTCAATGCCACCGCCCTTCACACAATCCAATCGGAGGCAACCGATGAGTATCTCCCTCACATCCAAATGTGCAAGACCGCCAAAGATGCTTGGCAAAAGCTCGACACTCTCTTCTTGGGTAACAAAAGCATCCAACAATCCAAGTATGAAACCGCCTTGGATCAAGCGGAAGAGTTCGTGATGCAAGACGATGAGTCACCGGAAGATCTATATCGAAGACTTACGGCCCTCGCCGTGACATTGACCGAGTACGGTGACAAGCAAGTGGATGATGCATGGATCAAGAGGAAGTTTATCAAGGCCACCACCATACGGTCAAGAGCGGACTTTGCTTCCATGGACTCCAACACCGTCCTAAATGAGTTCGTCTCCATTGGCATTATCAACAAGAATGCCGATCACGCTGATGCCCGTCAAAGAGCTCTTGCTCAAGCTCCATCCACCCTTGCTTTGAAGTCAAGAGCCGTTGCCCATGAAGAAGATGACGATGATGAATGTGATGAGGAAGAAGTGGACGATTTCCGTGGTCTTCATGAAGCAATATCATTTGCCGCGGACACATATTGGAAGAACCGGAAAAGCAGCAAGAGAAGGCCTCCACCAAAAGGAGGTGAACCAAGAATCAACAAAGCCAAGACATGCTATAATTATGGTAACGTCAATCACTTCATCATGAGTTGCCCCTTTGAGAATAGAGAAGAGCATGGGGGAAGGCTCATCCGTAAGGACAAGTCCAAGTCGTCCCCAAGCAAGAACTTCGTCAAGAAGAAGGTTCCTAATGCCTTTGCCGCTCAAGAGAGAAAAGTTGAAGGAGAGTACATGTCCGGTGATGAAGACGAAGATGAAGTTGTAGGTGTGGCCCACGTCGCCATAGCTACCTCCTCCTCTTCACCGTCATCCCTTTTTAAATCCCCCAATGAGAATGCTCCTTCAACACCCACGTGTCTCATGGCAAATGCCACTTCAGTAACGACCCCTTCTCCCAAATCCATTGCATCTACTTCTCCATCTTTGTTGGATTGTGTGGATAAAATTGAGAAGGAGTCACAAGTTACAAATGATTTAGATGAATGGCTTGCCAAACTTAAAGGTGTGACTAAAGTTAATGTTGATGCTCTTATTGAACAACTAGATGAGAAAGAAGAAATAATTGACACCTTAGAAAGTCAAAGTGATGAATTTGCTCATGAAATTGCAAGTCTTTCTAAGGCTCTTGAAGAAGAGCAAACTCGTTGGAGTGCTCTTGAGGAAAAATATGCTAATCTTGATGAAACTTATGGAATTGACCTAGCTAGACTTAAAAAGGATAATAAACATTCCATTGCTCTTGCTAATGTTCTTAAAAAGGAAAAGAGTGAGCTAGTGGTTGGCAATGCTAGACTCATCCAAGAAAATGAGAACCTCGAAAGAGAACTCAAAGCTCTTAAGGAGTCGCATAATCAACTCCTAGGTCAACTTGTGAAAAAAAGCTTCTCTCTCTATTGATAATGTTGCTAGCTCTAACCCATGTTGTGAGCATGCTAATCTAGTTGAGGAGAATGGTAAATTAAAGGCTCAACTTGAGAAAGGGCTAGCCTCTTGCATTCAAGGTGAAAAGAATCTCAATGACCTTATAAGTGGTCAAAAGGAGAACCTAGGGAAAGAGGACCTTGGATTCAACTCCGATCCCAAGAAGAAGAACAAGAAGAAGAAGAAGAAGAACATGTCAACTCCCTCTTCTAAGCCTATTGTCTTTGTTAAAGAAGGGGAGTTGGCAAAGGGTAAGGAGGTTATCAACAAGGATGTGGAAGTGGGGTCCTCCGGAACCATCCCACAACCCTTAAATGTGGATACCATTGGAACCATTGCTTTTAGCTCAGGCACCGTGAACCCTCGTGGGTCTCACAATAATTTTGCCGGCAAATATAACCCTTCCTATGTTCTCATGAAAGCAAAAAATGGTCATGTTTATGCTAAGTATGTCGGCACCTCTTTTGGTGATGACTATCATTGGGCTATTTGGGTGCCTAAGACCCTTGTGACTAACAAAAGAGGACCCATTCAAAAATAGGGACCTAAAACAAAGACTTAATCTCTTGTAGGTAAATGCTTCCGGGATATCCAAATGGACGGTGGATAGTGGCGCCTCACTACATATGACCGGAAGCAAGGATTTGGTAGAAGCTTTGAAACCTCCTCAATCTCATGCTACTCATGTTCGTATTGGAGATGGATCTCATCTTAAGGTATTGGGACGAGGCAAGGTGGTCGTCTCTCATGATACATCCATCAAGAACGTCCTCCTTGTTGAGTCACTTGGCTTTAATTTACTCTCCGTTTATCAACTATCTCTTTATGGTTTTGGTGTTTACTTTGATGACCTCAATGTGCTTGTTGTTTGGAAGAAGTCTCATAAATTAGCCTTTGTTGGACATGTCGAGAACGGCATGTATGTGGTTGACTTCTCGAAGGAAACCTCAAGAGTCGCGACATGTCTAATGGCTAAAGTTGATGTGGGTTGGCTTTGGCACCGCCGGCTAGCCCACACCAATATGAGAACTCTCTCCGAACTTCAAAGCGGTGGTCATATTCTTGGACTAACCGATATTAAGTTCTCAAAAGATCGTGTGTGTAGCTCATGTGTCCTAGGGAAGAAACATGGAAGTCCACATCCCGCTAAGAACATCATCACCACCACAAAGATTCTCGAGCTTATTCACTTGGATCTATTTGGTCCACTATCGTATGATAGTCTTGGTTGGAAGAAATATTGCTTGGTGATTGTGGATGATTATTCGAGGTACACATGGGTCTAGTTCTTCAAGAAGAAGAGCGAGAATCAACAAAAGGTGATTGACTTCATCAACATGGCTCAACGGCAATATCAAGAGAAGATCATGGTGATTAGAAGTGACAATGGTACCGAGTTCAAGAACTACACCGTGGAGGGTTTTCTTAGTGAAGAGGGGATTGCTCATAAATATTCCACTCCTTACACCCCTCAACAAAATGGTGTTGCATAGAGGAAGAACCGGACTCTTATGTATGTGGCTAGGACCATGATTGCGGAATTCTCTTCTCCGTATAACTTTTGGGCTGAAGCCGTAGCCACCGCATGTCATGCTACCAACCGGTTATATCTTCGCAAGATCATCAACAAGACTCCCTATGAGATCCTCCTCGGTAAGAAGCCGGACCTATCTTATTTCCAAGTCATCGGTTGCAAGTGCTTCATAAAAAATAAAGGTACTCGTGTATCTAAATTTGAAGCTAGATCCATTGAGGGCATTTTTGTTGGCTATTCCACGGTGTCACATGCCTATAGAGTCTACAACAAGTCCTCCGGACAAGTTGAAGAAGCTTGGGATGTGCACTTTGATGAGGATAATGGCTCCCAAGGAGCACGTGTCAATCCTTTGACTGTAGGTGATGTAATTCCTCCAATCGCCATAAGAAGAATGGGTGTGGGAGAGATCCGCCCCGTTGAGGAACCCCTTGTGGCGGAAGGAGAAGGGCAATGATCTACTCATTTGGAGCCATCACCAACACCAAGCATCTCCATTGTGCCCCCGGAAGCCCATCAAGATCAAATGCCAAGCTCTCAAGCTAGTGAGCAAGAACAAGGACAAAATCATCCTATTGTTGTTGAGGACCCACCTAGTGGCACCTCTTCACCAAATGATGTCCAAGGCCAAGCTCAAGGTGACATGGAAGGTCAAGCTCATCATGATGATTCCCAATCCGCCAATGATGAAGGTGATGATCAAGCCATTTAACGAGAGTCAATAGATCAGATAAGAGAAAGAAGAGCAAGAGCAAGGGAGCGTCGTCTCGAGCGTAATGAGCACAATTTGGACAAGATTCTTGGAGATGTTCGTGGCAAGGTCTCCACAAGAAGGCAATTGGCAAACTTTAGCTCTCATCATGCCTTCATTTCCGTCATCGAGCCCAAGAAAGTATTTGAAGCTCTTGAAGATCAAGATTGGCTTGAGGCCATACATGATGAGCTCAACAACTTCGAGAGGAACAAGGTGTGGAAATTAGTGCCAAGACCCAAGGATTGCAAGAATGCCATTGCAACCAAGTGGGTATTCAAGAACAAGAAAGACGCAAACGGTATTGTGATCCGTAACAAGGCGAGGTTAGTGGCTCCATGGTTTTCCCAAGTGGAAGGTATTGACTTCGGTGAAACCTTTGCTCCCGTAGCTCGCCTAGAATCTATTCGTATCTTGCTTGCCTATGCTTCTCATCATAACTTTAAATTGCAACAAATGGATGTTAAGAGTGCCTTTCTTAATGGACCCATAAATGAGTTGGTCTATGTCAAGCAACCTCCGGGGTTTGAGGATCCCAACTTTCCCGATCATGTCTATAAACTAGACAAAGCTCTCTATGGGCTCAAACAAGCACCTCGTGCTTGGTATGAGCACCTTAGGGAGTTCCTAGTAGATTGTGGATTCCAAGTTGGAGTAATCGACCCTACACTCTTTACCAGGTTGGAGGTGACTTGTTCATATGCCAACTTTATGTGGATGATATAATTTTTGGCTCTTCTAACACTCGATTCAATGATGAGTTTGCTAAGTTGATGTCAGACAAATTTGAGATGTCCATGATGGGGGAGTTAGAGTTCTTTCTTGGTTTTGAGATCAAACAATTGAGAGAAGGCACTTTCATCAATCAAGCCAACTACACCCGTGACATGCTCAAGAGGTTCAAGTTTGAAGATGCCAAGGGTTGCAAGTCTCCTATGTACACTTCCACCGATCTTCATCCAGATCATCTTGGGAAGGATGTGGATCAAAAGGTATACCGTTCCATGATTAGTTCTTTGCTTTTTCTTTGTGCATCTAGGCCGGATATTATGTTTAGCATGGACATGTGTGCAAGGTATCAATCCGCTCCTAAAGAGACCCATTATACGGTGGTTAAGCTAATCTTTCGATATTTAGTTCATACCCCAAGCTTTGGTCTTTGGTTTCCCAAGGGTTCAAGTTTCTCCCTTATGGGGTACTCGGATGAGGATTATGCGGGTGACAAGAAGGATAGGAAGTCAACCTCCGGAGCTTGCCAATTTCTTGGTAGGTCTTTGGTTTGTTGGTCTTACAAGAAGCAAAATTGTGTTGCACTCTCCACCACCGAAGCCGAGTACATCTCCGCTGCAAGTGGTTGTGCTCAATTGTTATGGATGAGGCAAACTTTAAAGGATTTCGGTGTCATTTATGACAAAGTGCCTCTTCTATGTGACAACCAAAGTGCTATCAAGATCGCCCACAACCCGGTGCAACACACCAAGATGAAGCATATTGAGATTCGTCACCATTTCATCCGGGAGCATGTGGAGCGAGGTGACATCGAGCTTTTGTATGTTGGCACCAAGGATCAACTTGCCGATATTTTCATGAAGGCCCTTGATGTACAAAGGTTTCTAGAGTTGAGGAATGAACTAAATGTCATGGACTTGAGTAACTTTGAGTGACCGTATCGCACATGCCCATGGTAGACATTCTATCTAGTTTAGATGTAGGCATGGACATAAGGGGAGTGTAGTTCAATTCATGAACCAACACTTTGAAAGTGCATGGTTGCCCCCATGTGTGGTTTTGGTAATTAATGACAATCTCTATGGACTAATGTTTGTATTGAGCCCCATATAGGTTGTGTCCATATGCGTTGCTTGATCTCCATTTGTTGGAGTCAAGGCTAAGGGAAGAAGAGTATTTGTTGATCAAGGCTAAGTGCGAGTTGATCAACACTCAATGCCATGTGAAGATATGCCGAAGAGTGCCTCTCCCATATTGGTGTATGGGGTGCGAGTCTTCACCGTGCGAAGCACAAGTGGATTATTGATACGTTGCAAACGTATCTACTTTTCCAAACACTTTGCTATTGTTTTGCCTCTGATTTTTAATGAATTGTTTGGAACTAACCCGAACTGACGTTGTTTTCAGCAGAATTGCATTTGGTGTCTTTGTTTTGTGCAGGGTTGAAAAGTTCGCGGAAAATTTCAGAAAAATCAGAAAAGGGATTTTTGAGAGAAAATAGCCATGGGGCCAGAAGACCCCGAGGGGGGGCCACCCCAGGAGAAGGGGTGGGTCCCACCCGCGGGTGGGGCCTAGGCCATGGCCGGGGGCCACCCCTGCCCCTGGAGCATCGCCTCTCGGCCCCCCTTCGCATATAAACCCCGTTTGACCTAAAAACGTGGGGCCCCCGATCACTTTTTCCAGAAACCATACGGAGCTCCGCCGCCATCGCGAAACCTAAATTCGGGGTCCAGGATCGCTGTTCCGGCACCCTGCCGGAGTGGAGATCGCCGCCATCGTCACCGCCAACGCCTCTCCATCAACCATCCATGACATCTCCATCCATGTGTGAGTAGTTCCCTGCTATAGGCAAGGGGATGTAAGGGATTGAATAAGATTGCTCATGTAATTCGTTGCCAAATTGTTAGGGCATGATGCCTAGTATCCTCTATTTGTGTTAATCATCGTTGGTACAATTAGTTATGCTTAATGCTTGTCACTTTGGGCCCGGGTGCCATGTTTTCAGATCTGAACACTTTATGTTTTCATGAATATAATTGATGTTTTGGGTCCTATCTACTAATTGTATGCACTTGTTGTCAACCGGAACCGGAGACCCCGCGTGACAGAAACGGGGACATCGATGGGAATGGTTGGTAACTCGAGGGTTACATGTATTCATTGTGTGTTAATGCTTTGCTCCGGTGTTCTATTAAAACGAACACCTTAATTGCCATTTGTTCCTTAATTGGCCCGGCTGAAACCGGATGGCAGGACAAAAGATGTCGTGCAAGTTCTTACTGCAAGCACGTACGGCTAAATTAAGAATACATGCCTATGATCGTTTAATACTTGGATGCTATATTTATTTTGCTTTGTGCCTAGTTATGTTTATTTCATGAGCAATCTTATTGATGCAACGCCCGTCTATCTGTCCCTATGTCTACGATGTTTTTAAATCCTGCTGTTTACAATCAATATTTCTGCTGTCACCATTGATGCCTTTATTTTATTGCTACTGTTACTGTTCTACTGCTGTCGTCAAATTACTGTTACTACTAATAAATTGCTTCGAGAGATATACTTTTCAGGTGTGGTTGAATTGACAACTCAACTGCTAAGGCTTATAAATATTCTTTGGCTCCCCTTGTGTCGAATCAATAAATTAGGGTTATACTACCCGCAAAGACTGTTGCGATCCCCTACACTTGTGGGTCATCAAGACTATTTTCTGGCGCCATTGCCGGGGAGCATAGCTCTATTTATAAGTTCACCTGGGAGTTTTTCTGTCTCTGCTATAATTTATTCTTCATCATGAAGGGTAAGCGTGATCCTAAGTTTTCGATATTACCATCCACCACAAGGAAAGGTACTGCTCTGAACTCTAAAGCTACTCTTGATTCACCTACTGTTTTAAATCGACTTGTTACACCACCTGCAAACAGTGGTCCTACTGTTGATGCGTCACTTTCTGAGTCTGCTACTATTTCTGATGAATTTGATGATGCTTCTATTATGCTTGATGATTCTGGTTCTTTAGGTCCTTTTCTGGATACTCTTATTGCTAATACTGAGAAAATTACAAATCTTGATGAAAGGCTTATTACACCTGCTAGCTCTCCTGAATTATATAATTATGAGAGTAGGTATCCTGATGATTCTTATATTGATGTTAATGATGAATTTATTAGACAATATATGAATTGTGAAGCCTCAAGAGATCCTGATGCTTTAAAGAAATTGCTTGAAAAACATGCTGTTAAAAATCATTTCACACCTGATCCTGAATTTGCTACTTCTCTGATATGCATTAAATATGATGATTTTGATTTCTCTGTTGATCTTTCACTTATATCAAATGTTGGATCTGATCCTTTTTGTGGAACTGAGAATGATGATGCTATAGAACACATGAATAAATTAGCTTCGCTTAGCTTACTATTTTCTGATGACAAGAAGATGCAGCGTTACTATTTAGTAAAGTTGTTTCCTTTTTCATTAAAAGGTGATGCTAAAGTGTGGTATAATGCTTTACCTTATGGTTCCATTAAAAGTCCTCATGAATTGCTTGATGTTTTCTTTGCAAAATATTTTCCCGCTCACATGCAGCATGAGGCTTTGCAGAGAATTTTCAATTTCAGACAACTGGAGGATGAGCATCTCCCTAAAGCTTGGGGGAGATTTGGCTCATTACTCAGGGCTCGGCCAGGGCACGATATACCGAAGAATGAACTTCTTGATATATTCTATAATGGATTAACTGATGAATCTAGGACATACCTAGATAGCTGTGCTGGTTGTGTTTTCAGGAAAAGGACTGTAGCTGAAGCTGAAGAATTAATGGCTAAGATAGCCCAAAATAATGATGAATGGAGTGATCCTGAGCCTCCTCCCTTACCAACCCCAAATAAAAGGGGAGTGCTTTTCTTAAACCCAGAAGATATGCAAGAAGCCAAGAAATCTATCAAGGAGAAAGGTATTAGAGCTGAAGATGTGAAGAATTTACCTCCAATTGAAACTTTATGTGAGCCTACCACTCACCCACCTATGGTAGAGGTACATTCTCTTTATGATTTTACTGTCAATGATATTCCCTATAGCAAGCCTCCTAGTCAGTGTTTGGACGAATTTGATAACTTTATTGTTAAACAAATTCATTTTAAAATGCAAATTCAAGAACAATTAAATGATAATACTCTGGTTATTAAAAATTTGTATTCTGTCTTGGAGAAAACTGTTAATGATGTTAAAGGTCTTGTTAAGCATTTTCACATGGTTCAAACTCAACTTGAACAAATAACTAAAGTACAAAAAGATTTGCTTGCTGGTATTCCTATACAAAGTAATAAACAAGCTTGTGGTGTCTCAACTAGAGGTGGTATCACTACTCAAGATCCTTTTTATCCTGAAGGACATCCTAAAAGAATTGAACAAGAGTCTCAATTGACTGAAAATAATATTACTAGCTCCCCTAAATGGAAAAAGAAAAAGAAGAAACATAAAGAATTAGGAGAAACTAGTAATATGGAACTTGATAAAGAACCAGGAGTTAATAATCCTAATGATGTTTCTATTTCTGATGCTGAAATTGAAAGTGGTAATGAGCATGAGAGTGATATCAATAAACCTGAAGAACAGGAGGAAGAGACTGCACCTCCTGTTGCTAAAAAGCATGGTAGGGAAAGAGAGCCATGGGTGCAAAAGCCTATGCCTTTTCCATCAAAATCTCATAAAACCAAAGAGGAGGAACACTATAATAAATTATGTGAATGGATGAAGCCTCTCTTTTTGCAAATCCCTTTGACTGATGCTATTAAATTACCTCCTTATTCAAAATATATGAAAGATATTGTTTCTAATAAGAGAAAAATTCCTAATGAAGAGATTTCTACTATGCTTGCTAATTAATCTTTCAATGGCAAGATTCCTAAAAAGCTTGGTGATCCAGGTATACCCACTATTCCTTGCTCCATTAAAAATAATTATGTTAGAACTGCTTTATGTGATCTTGGTGCAGGAGTTAGTGTTATGCCTTTCTCTCTTTATAAGAGACTTTTATTAGACAAGCTTATTCCTAGTGATATTTCCCTACAAATGGCTGATAAATCTACTGCTGTGCCTATTGGTATCTGTGAGGATGTTCCTGTTAAAGTTACTAATTGTTTAATCCTAACTGATTTTGTGGTGTTGGAAAGGCCTGAAGATGATAATATGTCTATTATTCTTGGAAGACCTTTTCTTAATACTGCAGGGGCTGTTATTGATTGCAATAAAGGAAAAGTTACTTTTAATGTTGATGATAAAGAGCACACGGTATATTTCCCAAAGAAGATTAATGCAAAAATTGGTTTGAATTTCATTGAAAATATTGAAGCCATCAAGGTTGGAGCTATTGATTGTCCTATTCTTATACATCATAGAAAATATGAAACTCTTATGATTGGGGCAATTGCTATACAATATGGGGTAACATAATTGTCTTTTGGAAATTGAATTCTTTGTGTCAAATAAATTTGGTGTGGTAGCAAGACTTGATCAACCTTGCTAACAAATCAATTTTAGCAACATAAAGACTTTAATAACCATTAGTTTTTCCTCTGTTGATTATCTTTTACTTTTCTGTAATTTTTATTCCTTGTTTAGTTTATCCCTTTTAATTATCAATATCCTATTTTATTAGCTTATTTTAATCTCATTTAAGTTCTTCAGGAAAAGTTGTCGAAAAATTCCGGAAAAATTCCACAATTTTTATTTTTTCAAAAGAGCCACAGAAGTGGCTGGGGCTGACTTGGGGGACCCCCCAGGGGCAGAGGCAGGTCCCACCCGTGGGTGAGGACCTGGCCGCGGCCAAGGGCCGCCCCTGCCCTATGGAGGGCCCCACCAGGTGAGTCACCTCCCACACTCTCTCTCTCACTCGAAAAACCACTCCCCCATTGTTCAAACCCGAGTTCTTGCTCTTGGGTGCTGGGATTTTCGATCTCTTTGCTCAGCCCATCATTCTTGCTGAAAATTGGTGCAAACCTTCTCCGGTATGTGACTCCTTCACCCCTCCAATTAGAATCTTGAATGGTTTTGTGCAAGTTGAGTATTTTGCTACTGTATATGACCTTTGATATGAACTTGCATGCTTGATTTGTAATTTGTTAGATGGTTTTGATGCATGTATTAGTTGGTATTAAGTTATGAGAGTAGTTTAATGCACTTCCTATATTTTATTTTCAAGTTTTATGAGGTTTGTTGAAAAATTTCAGAAAAAGAAGAATATGCCTAAGTTCAATTTAGGTGGGATTTTTAAGAAGAAGGAGCCCTCTTTTCGCCGAGAAACGAAAGGTTCAAGTTCTAATACACCAATGAGGCCCTCATACAATGAGGATTTGGAGCCACTTGGTGTTATTGTGCTTGCCCGAGAGTCGGACGTGCGTTCATCGGTATACCCATGTTATGAATTTCTACAAGCTGCAGGTATACGCGATGAATTCACTAGTCTTGTTACTAATGCATGTTTGACGAATATTGTATTAGTGGAGAGGCCCTAATATCTTAAGCTCACTAACATCTTTGTGCAAAGCTTTGATTTCATTGATGATAAATATCACCCAAGTGTGGAGTTGATGCTATATGAACAACCTTGGAGAATGTCTTTGTCTGAGTTTTGCAGTGCTTTGGGTATGAGGAACACGGGGCTCACAGGGAAGATGAACACGCAGCCCCAGTACCTCAAGGAGCTCTATGCCGGCATCTGTCAGGATGATTGGAGGGACTCTACCCGTGCAAAATTTGGGAGCATTCAGTTTCCAGCTGTGAGGTATTTGGGCTATGTCATTGCTCGTTGTATCCTTCCCCGGGATAACACGAGCAACATGTCTACTCCTGATCTTGCTATTCTTGCCGCCGCAATTAATCATGATGAAACCTATAACATTGGCGCTCTTATTGCTCGTTGTCTTAGCACTAATAAGGTTAGAGGAACTATTTATGGAGGTGTTATTGCCTCAATCATGCTTGCTACTGCCATGCTTCCTCCTAGATAGGATGATTTAGAATTGGATTTTATTAGACTTGATCTTGCTGCAATGAAATCTCATTACTTTGTCACTTTTGATTCCACTTTGGAGAACTTGCAGTATAGATTATTATTTGGTTTTGATTTAGATAACCCTCGCTTTGTGAGATTACCTGCTCCTGTTTTGTTTAACGCTGTTGCTAGGGACGGATACTCGTTTCCTGAGGAGGTGCTGGATGAGTACCTCGCATCACTAGTCCCTGAGGAGGAGCCAGAGGAGAAGCACCAGGACTTGCAGTGGCAGCCACAGTCGGGCGCCAACTGGGGCATGCCGCCACCATGGTAGATGAGTCCCACTTAGGCCAAAAGCCTAAGCTTGGGGGAGTACGTATGAAAGAACAATAGATGTCGCCTAAAGGGGGGTGAATAGGCGAATAAAACTTTTCCGGTTTAGGGCTTGATAATTGCGGAATAAAACTAGGTGTTTAAATTAACAAGCCAACAACTTAAATAAACTAGGCTCACCTATGTGCACCAACAACTTATGCTAAGAAAAGCAAGCAACAAGGTGATAGCAAGATATAAAACTTGAAGCACGAAGGCTATCACAATGTAAATTGCGTAAGTAAAGAGCTCGGGTATAGAAATAACCGAGGCACGCGGAGACGAGGATGTATTCCCGAGTTCCTCCTTGTTAAGGGAGTACGTCTCGTTGGAGGGGTGTGAGCTCGCCACAAGAGGCCTACTCAAGATGCCACAAAGGCCTCACCCTATTCTCCGATGAACCGCACCCAAGGGTTTGGTTCACCTTCCACTATCGGAATCCTTCAAGGCGGAATCCAGAGCCTTTACAACGATCTTGGGGCACACACCCACAACTCAATCGGGGGCTCCCAAATCTTGCCGAAGCTTCACAACTCGAAGTCTTCGCGGCACACCAAACCGTCTAGGGTACACAATGCACCCAAGAGGCACCTCTTGGGAACACAATGCACCCAAGAGTAACAAGCTTCTCAACCTTCAACTTCCACGAATCTTCATGGGGAGAGCAAACCTATGCAACTAATGCAAGAGCAAGAACACACTAAGTGGTCAAGTCCTTCACTCCCAAATCCAACCAAAGCAACTAATTCTATGGAGGGATTTAAGAGGAAGAACAAAGAGGAGAAACACTAAGAACTCCAAAATCTAGATCTACTAGGTTCCCCTCACTTAGAGGAGGAATGGATTGGTGGAATGGTAGATCTAGATCTCCTCTCTTGTTTCCCTAAAAATGGGCAAGACTCATTGGAGGGAAGTGGAGGAATCAAGCTCTCAAGATGTGCAACAATGAAGGAGAGAGAGAGCAAAAGGTTCAAAAAGGTTAGCCAACCATTGGGGAAGAAAGCCCCCTTTAAATAGGTGCCCAGAAAAATCTGGCCGTTCGGCTCAGATTCGCGCAGGGCCGGTAGTACCGGCCCAAAGGGCGGTACTACCGCCCTACACAAAACTGCCCACCAACGGCACACTGCAAAACCCGCTGGGCCGGTAGTACCGCCCCAAGGGCCGGTACTTCCGCCCCCACCCAAAACAGCCTACCAACGGCTAGCAGCGAAGAAACCCGCGAGGGCGGAACTTCCGGGAAACACCCCGGTACTTCCGGTATAGCCGGTAGTTCCGCTTCCACTTCCAGTTAAAAGCATCGAGAGTCCAGTACTGAAAAACTTAGGCGGAAGTGGTCCCGGTACTTCCGAAAAAAGGCCCGGTAGTACCGATTGACCCGGTACTACCGGAAGAACTTCCGGAAAAAGACAGAAGCTTAAAAACTTAAGCGGAAGTGACCTCGGTACTAGGCCCGGAACTACCAGCCATGGGCCGGCCGGTACTACCGGCTCATGTCCTTTCGTGTGTGTGCGTATTCTCTGGAGTGTTTGGAATCGGCAGGCCGGAATTTCCGATGGCCGGAATTTCCGGCCCGAGGGCCGGAAGTTCCGGTCTAAGTCACTGGGCGCCTTTTAGAGAGGGCCGCGGGGTGAACTAGCTCGTCCCGAGCAGTTCGTCCACCCCCGCGCCCTCTCCTCTTCTCTCTCCTACCCAGGAACCCTGCCGTCACCGACCTCCACCGGAGCGCCTCTGCTCCGGATTTCTTCGAGTCTTGCTCGGATCCGCATCTCCTCGCCGAGGGGATCTCTATCCTCCGACTGTTTTTCGCCATGGACGCCGGTAATGCTCTCTATTTCGCATCTAGGACGAACTAGCACTTCATTTAACCTAGTTGATTTAGAAGTTTTTTTGCCGGTTTCTCTTGGTAGAATTGCATGTCTAGGCCTATTCCCTTCTCAGTTAGCAGAGATTGGAAAAAAAATTGTGGATATTCTTCGATTCCGTTCGCTGGGCTCTGCCCCGGAAATTTCCGGCCCCTCGGCCCAGAACTTCCGGTGCACCGGAACTTCCGGTGCCCTCGGCCCGGAATTTCCGGCCTGAAATTGCAGAATGTCCCTTTTTTTCGTTTCCCTGCTATCTCCTTTGATCCCCTAGACATGGGTACTTATCTACTGCTTTCCTACCTATCTATTTCACTGTTGCAGGTTCTGGATCCTCTCGTGGTCTCCGCACCAAGCGGGCGGCCGCCCGCACCCGTTCTCCTCGTTCTCCGGCCTCTGACAGTGTCCATGTTAATGAGGATGTCCACGCTCAGCAGTCTGAACGGAGGAAGAAGAAGCGGGCTGAGGTGTTCACTTTTTCAACTCTGTCCAAGAATGGTTTTGTTGAGTGGAGGAAGACAAACTTTTTTTTATCAGCCTCGTGATGCGTCCATTGATTCTTGTTTTTGGTGCTATGAGCAAGAGGTTCTCTTTATGGAAGCCTATAGAAAACTGGAGAAGAAAGTCTGTCCTATGAAGGCTATAGATTTTGCTCATCTAGCAAAGAGGGAGGACTACTTTGGGACTGCCATTCGAGTTGTGGACTGTTTGAATCTTCGTCCTCTCATGGAGACTCAATGTAACTACAATGTTACTCTTGTGCAGCAGTTCTTTGCCACAGTGGTTTTTGATGATGATGTGCTCACCAGTATGACTTGGATGTCCGGAACTCACAAGCTTCAGGCTAACTTCAAGGACTTTGCAATGCTTCTTAAGTATCCTTTCACCGCTGCTCATCTTTCTACAGACAGCCGCATGCATGTCGTGGGCATGGAGTATGACAAGAGCAAGTTGGACAGCCTCTATGCTCCTAATGGCGTTGTTGGGACCACTACCGGTCTCCTCCCACTCTATGATATCCTTCTTCGCATGTTTCGTGAGTCAATTGCTCCTAGCGGTGGAAATAATGATGCTATTCGGGGCGGCCTTGTGAATCTTCTTTATCATGCCTATGAGGCTGCCACCCAAGGTGTCCTGCGCCCCAATGGCGCTCCAGTGGATGTTATGGACTACATCTTCAATGAGATCTATGAAGCGGTGCTTGGAAAGAAAGTGCCTCCCTATGCTCCATATGTGATGCTTTTGATCAACTCTAAGTATCCGTTCGATGATGATGTGGTTGATGTTGATGAAGAGCTTGGATGTGAGCCCCATGGTGTTGTCAAGATGAACAGGAAGCGGATCCACCTCATATCCTCTGCTGCCTCCCGTCCTCGTGTGGAAAGAAGTCAGCCTGATGATGTTGCTGAGCCCTCACGGCCTGTTCGTGGAGCTCCCAAGAAGAGATCTTGGGTGCAGCGTGCCCTCAAGAAAGTGATGTGTATGAATGTGGGTATCCATAAGGAGAATCATGCTGCCTACCATGAGAGGCATGTTATTTTGGAGAATCAACAGGCAATCATGGCTCATTTACATATTTAGTCCTCTTAGCCTCCTTTGCAGCCGTTGGTGCCCTACAAGAAGTGGAACAACAAGTACATTGATTGGGATTGTCAGGTTCCCGAGGATGCAGACATTGCTTCTGGGAGTGACGAGGGGTCGGAGGCCACCGCTTCAAAGTGATCATGGGTCGCTAGCATCGCTCTTTTCCCTTTTTGGTGTCTTGATGCCAAAGGGGGAGAAGTAGTTCTATAGGTTGCGGGTTTTGCATGGGTCAGGGTACAAGCTTCTCGTGTGTTCTTCGTTGCTTTTTATAAGCTTGTGCCCTACTGATAACCCCCAAGAGCAGGGGATCACTGTAGCACCTCTCAATGTGGAAGAAGGGTATCGATCCGCAGGAGCAAGAAGGAAAAGTTATCTATTCCCTACAACTAAAGTGTCACAAGTTTTAGTTGATTATGCACTAAACAATATTAAAGAACAAGATGGTTGATTTAATGGATGGAAGTTTAATGTAACAAAACAAGAATGTGAAAGTGTCCCAATCCTCTTTAATGCAAGAGGACAAGACAAGGGAACAAGAGTGTGAAAGTGTCTCAATCCTCTTTAATGCAAGAGGACAAGACAAAGGTGTAAACGGTGCTTTGGAAATAAGGCCTAGGGATCATACTTTCACTAGTGGACACTCTCAACAATAATAATATAATTGAATATATAGATATTTCCTCTTCACTATGCTACCCCGAACTATCCTATGGTTGGATAACGAACACCAATCCATTATGTAGGGCTACAAAAAGCACACCTTAAAGTTCGTATTCCACATCTATGGACACTTCATGCGGTCACTATTCGCATCCAAAGATAGTACTAACAAACACCACAATATCATAGAGACACCCAACACAAATAATAACTCATGATAAGTATTCATGTAATCTTTAGCCTAAGAGACACACACGGTGCACACACTGTCAACTTCACACCATGGGACAAGGGTGACTCCGGAAATCACATCAATAAAACCACTTGAGTAGCATAATTCATAAGATGATGAAGAGTAACATCTATGGATTCAACTAGATTACAAAGCTCATGATCACATAAAGATAACACCATGGGAGAGAGAGATAAACCACATAGCTACCGGCATGAGCCCTCAGCCCCGATGAGGGACTACCCCCTCCTCATCATGGAGATGGTGGAGATGAGATGATCTTGCTGTAGAAGTTGATGATGAACACGCCGGAGGGGGGTGGAGCCCTCCGGAGGTGGATTCCGGCGGCGTTTCCCCCCTCCGATCTTCTCCGGCGGCAGCCCTCTGCCTCTCTGTTTCTGGTTTTGCGTTTCCCCGCCGCCTCCCTCTGGAAAACGTCGGGGGACCTTTTATATAGGCGTTTTTAGGTCACGAGGATGCTTCTAGGCGAAGGATCGATTCAAACGGGGCCACAAGGGCCAAATTGGATGGTCCCACATGGCCTGGTACTGTAGCCGCATGGGACCCCCCTTTTGGTCCTCCGGCCTCCGTTCGTTGACTTCTTTTGTTACTAAATCTTCTCCTTCCAAAATAATGACTCCCCTAAATTTATAGCTCATTATGACGTCGTTAAGGTCCTGAAACAAATAAAGAACGAAATAGGGGTTTTCTGCCTGCGCATGATTAATTCCATATAAAGGGGAAATCATTATAAATTACCAAAAATCATTAAATAACAGTAATATACCCCTTATATGATGCAAATATGAATGGAATATAACTATTATAGTGCAAAGTTCATGTATGCATTTTAGATGCATCAACATCCCCAAGCTTAACTCATGCTCGTCCTCGAGTATGAAAGTGATAAAACTAACATGAACTTTGCAATATAATCACAACGTGGATATACAAGATGATTGCTACTGCTACATAAAGTCAAATGATTTATTATTTTAAAAAAGTAGCAATATGCAAACAGTTTATAAAGTGATATCAAGTATTCAACGAAAAGATGATCAATGATAGTTCACAAAGTGCAACATAAAAGATAGTACTGTGGACATTCTTACTTTTGCTTACTTGTGGTCCATAGAGTGTAGAAAATCTGAATATAAAAGGTGGACACTTTGGAAAAGATGTATAAATAAGTAGAGGTAAAGCATGCATAAGTTTCATCTATCCTCCAAACTATTCTACTTAAGTTATTGAATGCAATGGTAATACTTGGTGTCAAGCTCTCATTCCCCTATCATAGCATCTTGAATGATTAAAGTTGAATGTGAAAGCAAATATGAGTAGTGGCCTTGATAAAGTAAAGGTTAGATGTCTCATGCCCCTTGAATACAAGTACCTACACCATGATTACTCAACTTGGGAAACAGAGCAAGTTTAAGTTATCTATCATTGTAAGTAATAACGGTATCATCAAGAGTCTCAACTAGGGTACCTCTTGTCCCATGATATGGATCAAGCCCATATCAAAACAACAAGACAAACAAACATAATGAACAATCTCAACACCCTCTTTATTTACCACTTGATATAGCTTTTTATTGTAGGGTGTATCACAGAGAGTTCAAAATAGCATGTAAGTAAATTTCCACCATGAATGATGCATGGCTTAGATTAGCAGCCCGGGATTCTCTCTATCCATTTATACAAACTCATTTAAACTTAACTCTATTTCCACATTATTTCGTCATGATAGGCATCCATAGACAAAAGTACATGATATCAACTAAATAGATAATGGAACATGTTGAAAGCTTTGCATGTGACAGCACATATGGGCTAACTCCCAACCTTAAACATTTATCAAGCCACTATCATCATAATATTAATCACAATGGTTCATCTTTATTGAATGCAATAAAAGTAAAGTGTGCATCAAGTTCGCGAGAGCTTTTTAACCAACTTTTCCCATTACAATAAATAACATCATCATTTTCATTTAGAGGCATAGGTAACACAAATAACATGATAAACATACTTGGAATAGCATAAAGCTAATAGGTAGATATGGTGAACTCACTGGAAAAACTTGGGTTGAAGGTGTTGGAAACAAGTTTTTACTTGTTGGAATTTTTGGGCTAGCAAAAGGGAGAAAGATGACCATCTAGATGCATGCATGAGTGTCCATAGAACTAACTAATTCATGTCAAACAAGGTGAAATAACATATAACATCAAAACATGAATAAAAGATAGCTCATGATAGAGCATTTGCAAATTATTACTCATAAAGAAGTTCATGAATCATGCAACTATATGTGTCATTAAAAATCAACTTAGATATCCCTTTTCCCAACACAATAAAAGCATGCAAGATATTTCAACCCATATTTCCAGTAGCTCTTTCATATATAAATGATAGTTGTGGTCTCAAAACAAAAATCAAATCAAAACAAATAAAAGACGCTCCAAGTTCATGCGATAAAGTGTATTGATAGAAAAACAGAAGTTAGACGTGTGCAAACCGAGAGTGTGTAGGTCCAGTGGGGTTGTCTTCACATCCCCAAGCTTATGGATTTCACCATCCTTGGATATCTCTTGGTGCATCTCCTCTAATCCCTGTGAAAAAACTTCAAAACACTGTTTCTCCCATTTCTTTTCTGTGGGGTGACATTAGTAGTGATAGACAAATGCATTACTTGCTGCTTATAATCCATGGACTAAAATACTTATGAATGTTCAGATAGTGTATAATGTTGTATGCCTACTCATAAACTCAATTGTATCAAACAGATTCAACTCAAAAGTTCAAACTATGCATAAAACAATATGGGACAGAATCTGTCCAGAGAAACAACAGCAGCAAAACATATTTTTCTGTCCTACTTAAACTCGTGGAAAAATTCTTAAAAAAATCAGGCGTACAGAGGATGAAAAGTTGCAGTTACCGTAAAAATATCAGCCCAATCGGAGTTACAGAATAAGAACTAAAAATCAAACCATGTACAGACTTGTGCTGGAATGAAATCTCCGTATGCAAAATAACAACTTTTTCATACCAAAATGGGTAAAACTTGGCACTTTATTAATTATTCCAGAAACTAAACTAAAAACTAAATCTCTTGTTACAGCAAGAGGACACAAAGAAAATTAAAAATAAAAACAACCGGGTTGCCTCCCGTAAAGCGCCTTTTTTTATAGCCATATAGCTAGGCCTACTTACTTGGTATCAAAATGGTTGGAGTGAGGTGGCTTGGCATCCCCAAGATTAAATTCTTGTACTTAATTGATATATGTAGGGTGAGCCTAGGGGTAACATCCCCAAGCTTGAGTGTTTCTCCCTCTTGATCTTTGTTTATGTCCCTCAACACTTCTACTTGAAAGTTCTCTTCACACATAACTCATCATAAAACTTGATTAGAGGGGTTAGTGTCTCAATAAATTAAATCTCCATAGGTACATTAAAGACATATCATGAGTTGATTCTAAACATTAGATAATATTACTATGGTTGTGCATTGCTCTTTGATCAATAGAACCACACAAAACACAAGTAATGAGGGTAATGCAAAATAAAGACAGAATCTGTCAAAAACTGGACAGCCCATAAAGAGTGAATTTTCAGAGGCACTTAAGTTGCTCAAATCAGAAAACTTTGAACTAATGAAATGTGTATTAATAGCTGAAAATTGTTGTCGTAAAATTTCAGGTCGAAATTCATTTTCTGTGATTTTTAACATTTTTCGCAGTGAAGCTTAGGAATCTGTTTCCTGGACAGCCATGATAGTTTTAATGATGCTCACATAGGAATACGAACTGAAACGCAAAGGTGAGCATCAAGGAAAAATATGAAACATATTTAAGTCTCACCCACTTCCTATGCATTGGGATCTTGTAAGAAAATAAATCAATGAAGCATATAGTAATTAGCATAGGAAGGTAAAGCAAGTGCAACATTAAAACCTTCAACATAAAGAGAGGAAACATAGTATTATTGAGATATTTAGAGACATGTTTCCATCTTTCAAAATAATTATTAAGATCAATATAAGGTTTAATATCATGGTTGCAACAAATATTTGAAAATAAAGATAATTGCAAACGACATAAGTATTTCTCAATATAAGCAAATTTCTCCTCCAAGGTGTGAATAGGGGAGTTCAGAAATAAAGTTGGACTCTCATGAGTGAGAGTATCATCACAAGCAGCAAGTATATCATTTTTATCCGCACATAAAGTAGTACCAACTAAACATGGAGGATTATCAATAAGCATAGGACCATCATCTAAAGCATTATCATATAGCATGTCTAAATCATATTCTTCATCATTTTTAAAATCATTATCAATAATGTTCTCATTAGGCATAGGTTCATATTCTTCCTCATCATCAGGATCATAAAAGCAAAGTTTATCATTAGCAAAATCTTGAGTGTTACCCTCATCCATATGTGGTGAAGGTGGAAGTTCCTTCTCTTCATTCTCTAGTTGTTCATCAATTTCTTCATCCTTTTGCTCTTCATTATCTTCTTCTTGGGGCTGCATGGACATCCCCAAGCTTAGGATTTTATCCTCTTCTTCACATACTTCCTCTTCCAAGCTTATGTTTTCATCATCTTCTTCCTGCAAAACATTAGATCTTCCTTGGGCAAATCTCTTCCTTGTGTGAACAACATAGATATTTTCATCAAATTCATCTATGCAGATATTAAGGATAAAGGCAATCATATTTTTAGATTGAGAAGCTATAGGGCAGGTTTCATGTCATCAATGAAGGTGTTTAATTCATAGGATGCCACAAAAAATAACAAATTGCTCTACTTCTGCCATCCCTAAGTGAGCATAAATCCCTGTATGATAAGTTGCAATAACAGGTTCAACTTTATTGGGAGGGCATTGGAATTCAAAGTGTCTACAGTATTCAGAGCAACAAGTTTCTTCCTTATGACAATTAAGCAGTTTACTAGCAATTTCATTTAGATACCTCATGATGGTTTTAATCTTTTCCCTTCAAAAGATTCTCTAAATTCAGCAGCTATCATGGCATTTTTATAATAGTTTTCCATTTTTTTAAATTTTTGGGTTTTTGATAAATGCAAAACTGAAAGTAAAACTAAACTAAATGCAAAACTGAAAGTAAACTAGAGTATATGCAAAACTGAAAATAAATATCTAGTGCAAACAAGAATAGAAACTTAAGCGCTACGCTCCCCGGCAATGGCGCCAGAAAAGTACTTGATAACCCCCAAGAGCAGGGGATCACTGTAGCACCTCTCAATGTGGAAGAAGGGTATCGATCCGCAGGAGCAAGAAGGAAAAGTTATCTATTCCCTACAACTAAAGTGTCACAAGTTTTAGTTGATTATGCACTAAACAATATTAAAGAACAAGATGGTTGATTTAATGGATGGAAGTTTAATGTAACAAAACAAGAATGTGAAAGTGTCCCAATCCTCTTTAATGCAAGAGGACAAGACAAGGGAACAAGAGTGTGAAAGTGTCCCAATCCTCTTTAATGCAAGAGGACAAGACAAAGGTGTAAACGGTGCTTTGGAAATAAGGCCTAGGGATCATACTTTCACTAGTGGACACTCTCAACAATAATAATATAATTGAATACATAGATATTTCCTCTTCACTATGCTACCCCGAACTATCCTATGGTTGGATAACGAACACCAATCCATTATGTAGGGCTACAAAAAGCACACCTTAAAGTTCGTATTCCACATCTATGGACACTTCATGCGGTCACTATTCGCATCCAAAGATAGTACTAACAAACACCACAATATCATAGAGACACCCAACACAAATAATAACTCATGATAAGTATTCATGTAATCTTTAGCCTAAGAGACACACACGGTGCACACACTGTCAACTTCACACCATGGGACAAGGGTGACTCCGGCAATCACATCAATAAAACCACTTGAGTAGCATAATTCATAAGATGATGAAGAGTAACATCTATGGATTCAACTAGATTACAAAGCTCATGATCACATAAAGATCACACCATGGGAGAGAGAGATAAACCACATAGATACCGGCATGAGCCCTCAGCCCCGATGAGGGACTACTCCCTCCTCATCATGGAGATGGTGGAGATGAGATGATCTTGCTGTAGAAGTTGATGATGAACACATCGGAGGGGGGTGGAGCCCTTCGGAGATGGATTCCGGCGGCGTTTCCCCCCTCCGATCTTCTCCGACGGCAGCCCTCTGGCTCTCTGTTTCTGGTTTTGCGTTTCCCCGCCGCCTCCCTCTAGAAAATGTCGGGGGACCTTTTATATAAGCGTTTTCAGGTCACGAGGATGCTTCTGGGCGAAGGATCGATGCAAACGGGGCCACGAGGGCCAAATTGGATGGGCCCACGCGGCCTGGTACTATAGCCACGTGGGACCCCCCTTTTGGTCCTCCGGCCTCCGTTCGTTGACTTCTTTCGCTCCTAAATCTTCTCCTTCCAAAATAATGACTCCCCTAAATTTATAGCTCATTATGACGTCGTTAAGGTCCTGAAACAAATAAAGAAAGAAATAGGGGTTTTCTGCCTGCGCAGGATTAATTCCATATAAAGGGGAAATCATTATAAATTACCAAAAATCATTAAATAACAGTAATATACCCCTTATATGATGCAAATATGAATGGAATATAACTATTATAGTGCAAAGTTCATGTATGCATTTTAGATGCATCACCTATGTATCTTTCTTTAAGTGTTGAACTCTTGTCTTATGTTGTTAATCTCTTGTGTGTGTGGTAAGACATACTTCTCTTGCCCCTTGTTGAGAATGCATATCTGTAGGGGGAGCTTTGCTCAGTTTTTATTTTGTATGTTGTATGTTTCATGTGTTGTCATCATTCACCAAAAAGGGGGAGATTGAAAGTGCATCTCTTAGTTTTGGTAATTATGACAACACATGGTGTGGACTAATCTATCTTTTAGTTAAATGATGACAGGTTTTCTTGTCGATTAGTCTGAAAAGGGAAAAGATCGAAGACGGAAAAGAGAAACGGTGTCGCTAAGTTTTTCTGCCTAAGGGGACGGAAGTTCCGGTCTTTTGCATCGGAAGTTCCGGCCCTCCAGGACGGAAGTTCCGGCCGTGCCCCGGAAAGATCCGGCCTCTGGGAAAATGGCTAAGTCATTTATGGGAACCCTCTCTGGAGGGGTCCCGGAAGTTCTCTCTGGAAAGTTCCGGTGGTGCGGAAATTCTGGCCCCATGGCCGGAAGTTCCGGTCCGCGGGATTTTCTACGAGAAAAATGACTAAGTCCTTTTCGGGAACCCTCTCTGGAGGGGTCCCGGATATTTCGCCCGGAGGTTTCCTCCGGAGATTTCCGGAGGTGCGGATATATCCGGCTAGGCGTCGGAAGTTCCGGTCCTGGGGCCGGAAGTTCCGGTATAAGGGGCCGGAAATATCCGGCCCAAAGGCAGGAAAACGGCATCCACCAGGGAGGGGTATAAATACCCCTCCACCTACCTTGAGCAGAGTTGCTCGAGCTGCTCTCTCTGTCCTCCATTAATACAAAGCTTTAAATGCAAGGATCTCCCTCTCTAGCCACCCCTTCAAGGATTTTCTGGAGAAGACCTAGATCTACATTTCTACTGAGCCAAAAATCATTTCCCCCATCTTTTCATCGGATCATGTGAATCCTAGGTTTCTTTGAAACCCTAGGAGGTGTTTGGGAGTCTTGAAGCTTGCCTTGTTGTAAGAAGCTTCGGGACGGTGTTGAGAGGCTCCAACTCACTGTGGAGTTCCTCAACGTTGGTGTAAAGGTTTGGTCAACGCCTTCAAGTCGACCTCATAGTGGAAAGAGTCATTCTCTCACGGGAGTTGCTCACGGAGAATAGGGTGAGCACGGACGTGCTTCTAGGAGGGCCAAGGAGCCTCCACACCTCTCCAACGTAGACATACTTCCCTTGGGAAGGAACTACGGGAATCATATCCTCGTGTCCACTTGCGGTGACTTCTATCCTTTACTTTCCGTTGCGCATTTACTTGTTCCTTGTATCTTATCACTTAGGGTTGTTCATCTAGTTGCACATCTAGATAACTTGATTTCACCTTGATAAAGCCCTAATTATAAAGGAAAAGAACTAAAATTGGTAGTCGCCTATTCACCCCCCTCTAGTCGACCATACGTTCTTTCAACAGTCATCTCACCTCTTTTCATTGTATGTGTTGCTTTGTATGAGACACTTCCTTATTGATGTTGATTCTCTTTGCCACTGTTTTTCATTAGTCAATGATCAAATTGTGGCACAATATTAGTGGCAGGGGTGGTCCTACTGTACCATGTTCATTGTACAATCACACGATTCTTGTGCATGTTTCCTGGTACAACAATATCATGTCTTTGCATTATGTGTGATTCTTTGTATGAGGCACTTTCT
Organism: Puccinellia tenuiflora; assembly: GCA_012064385.1. Taxonomy (NCBI): domain Eukaryota; kingdom Viridiplantae; phylum Streptophyta; class Magnoliopsida; order Poales; family Poaceae; genus Puccinellia; species Puccinellia tenuiflora. Next base: position 364,861 of record QRDG01001074.1, read on the forward strand.
TATTGATGTTCATTCTATTTTCTACTGTTTTTCAGGAACTAGTTATTAAATTGTGGCAATAATAGTACTGCAAAGGGTGGTCTTATTGTACCTTGTGCATTGTACAAGCACATTTCTTGTGGATGTTTTTTTGGTACAGTAATATCATATCTTGATTCTTGATACATGATATGTGTTTGCTTTCTTACTATGAGGCCTCCAATTATGGTATGTTGTAACTAGGTCCGCGATCATGCTTGTTTTTTGTAGGCTCTAGAAATTGGCCAAGTGGAGGTGGCAGCATGAAACGGGGAAGAGGAAGGGCAACAAATGAGGAGCTGGTCCCTAACAACTTATGTAAGATGCTCATAATACTTGGCTTAGGGGTGCTTCCTATGCCTTAGGACTTTAGACCTTCCTTGGAAAGGTCCCGGGGAAGACCACCATTAGGACAACCACAGGGTGCACCTGGGACATGAAGGTGAAGTATGTCAATGAAAAAGCCGTCAAGATTGGCTACTTCCACATCTTAAAAAAGAAAGGTCCAACTCAATTCAGACTAGTCATCTTCGACTACAGTTGTTGTGAGGTGGTGAAGAAGTGCCCTAAGGGCATCAACTATGTATAAGGTGAACTTTTGCTATAAGATGGGGCCCACAATTCTTATGGATGTAGCTACAATGTATAAGGTCAATTCTACCATAAGGTGGGACCCACTTGTATGTTAAAAGTACACACATGCAAGAGAGAAGAGAGATAGTAAAATGTTTGTTTATTGCTTATGGATCACCCACAAGCTTGTGGATCACCTTCAAGAAAATTTGCTTATGGACAACCTCCACTATGTATATGGTATCCATAAGGACTACTTTTTGCTTATTGATAGCCCTTATGGACAACATAGTGGATGCCCTAAGAACCCAAAAGCCACCAAGAGGATCGTCGATGAGAACGAGGAGTGAGTGATTCATCTGGTCCAGTCAGTTGGTACTGATGTTGATGTGAACTATGTCTGTGTGTATTCTATGGATTATGGTATGTTGTGAACTATGTCCGTGTGCCCTATGAATTATGTTACTCACCACTCTTGCTAGTTATGTTGCTTGCTATAGATCTGAGTTGAGATGTGTCCGGTAACCTCACCACTCCTAGGAAGAGGTTATCATAGATTCATAGGAACAACCAAATATAGTAGCATGTGAAGATGCAATGCAGGCGACCAAACAGTCAGCATCCTATTTTTCAAATGGTGTAAATTAAACAATGGTGTGCATGTAATTAAACAACTAAGTAACTGACATAGTAACACTGTTTTTTAGGTTGCTCTTCCGCAACAGGCTCTGCCAAATCGAGTTCCATAGAGCCAAAAAAAGCTTCAACCTACCAATCACACCCTAAATGTTCTACGGATAACATGGCTCAGTCACGTGCTCCAATCCAATGGCCGGCCGGCCGGCCGGCGAGCTAAGCGGCAACGGCTTGTGGCAGTTGAGTTGTCGTGGTGTCCATCTCAGATGGTCGGCAAGGAAATATTGCCAAGGGCCCTCAGTTAACGCAGAATGACCAAACTTTCAGAGCTTCCTCGGAGGACTTTCTAGACCTACCCTGCGTGGCGCTTGGCTACATGCCGTCTCTCCCCTTCTAATTTTTCTACCTCAAATCCACAGCAAATCTCTCTCAATCTAATCCAAATCAAGAATACATCTCTCAATCCCAGATCCGCTCCATCTTTTCCCCACCTTTCTCCCACCTCACCCCTCTTGCTTAAACACTTTCCTTTAGTGGCCGATCCCATTGAAGCATGGAGGAGAAGCAGCAGGATGAAGATAACAGAGATGCGGAGCAGAATAAGGGTCAAGAGTTCCCAGAAATCCCAGATTTGGCGATGAATATGCAAGCAATGACTATTGCGGGACCAAAGATCAAATCTATCCGGGCCAGGGAACTCCAGCAAGAAGAAGAAGTCGACTTCAATTTCTGCCTGCTAATGAAAATCGCCTGCACAGGAGGTACGCCCAGAAGCATCACCAAACAGGCGCTGCAGCAATCTATGGCGAAGGCTTGGAAAAGCTATTACTATGGAATCTCTCAGGTATCTGGTCAGATCATTTTAGCGCATTTTCGATCGCATGAGGACATGATGTGGGTGTACAAGCGTCAGCCATGGACGACTGGTTCAGATAATTTACTTTTTGATTAGTTTGATCCGAGAGATGAAGTTAACTCTAGTGCAGACTACAGATTTGAGTTCATATTTGTTACTGTCAGAGCATATGGTATTCCCCGTGTTGCTAGATCGATTCCTTTGCTCTATGACATCCTGAACCAGGTGGGCAAAGCTTCAGAATATCACATTCCCCAGCAAAACACACTCTACACAAATCAGGATTACATATGGGGAGTGGCAAAGATGAAAGTGAGTCACCCGGTGATGGACAAAGTGCAGGTGGTGTATCCAGATAATAGCAACGGAGTTGTATATCTACACTACGAGAAAATCAAGAGAATCTATTCGTTTTGTGGGATTATGTTCCACAATGTGCAGAGCTGTCCCACTAGAATCAGCATGATTATAGACAGAACAAAAAAGGGCCTCTCAGTTCATGATTTCCCAACTCGGCAATATGGCCAGTGGGTTACAGAGGAGGATAAAGTTCCAATCGAAGCAATTCGGAGCGCTTCCATCACCAATGTTGGATTACAGCCGAGACCCAATCCGATTCTTGCAAGGCTTCAACAACTGTTCTCACAGGATCTGAAAGGGAAAGGGAAGCAGCTAGAGCAGTTCAGCGAGCAGGCAGTTCATCAAGAACATAAGAGGCATTTCCAAAACATAGTGCTACATGAGCAGGTCCAACAGTCAACACCATTTACTTCTGCTCCTGTTCATTCAGGAACTCTCCGAATAGGCACCACAACTGGTATGGAGCAGCCGCATGCTAGCCACCTAAGGCAACCAGCGCTGATTACATATCAACCTGAACAGAGCATTAATACGGTAAGCAGAAGAATTCCAGAGCCATCCAATGTAATAGCGGGGTTTGGGCCTGAAACAAGCCAGCTGCAAAGGCCTACAGAAAATGCACAACATTTCCTTCCTAGCCAGAGCAATGCCCAAGCTATCGTTTCATCCTCAACCCCAGATATTCCCCGTCAGCAAGAATCTCTGCATCACCTTTCTAACCCGAAGCGCCCAGCCCCATTCGATGCCATCTCTTCGCAGCCTCTAGCGAAAAAATCCACCACCGCGCCGCCCAACCCTGGCCAAGGAGCTCACCATGGACCGCCAAAGCAGACCCCTTCCGGAGAGGAGCCGACCAACCAGCTCTCTGCTGCTGCCCAATCTCCGACACAGATCCTCTCCTCTCAGGCTGAGCTCGCTGACTTGAGAATAGCAGAGGCACCACATCATGCAACAGACACAGTCTCACGTCATGCTCCACATCTTGGAGATACAGGAGGAGACACAGTGGCAATAGGATTCAGAGGACCGAGGACAAGAGCAGAGACAGCAGACTCCACAGAGGCAATGTCAGAGGGAGCAAGTAGAAATGCAGCAGCAACAAATGCAGAGAGTAGACCTCGTCGTCATTCTCGGAAGTGGGATGTTCCACCGCCAATCCTAGATCAAGGTAACGACCAATCTGCTCTGGGGATTACTCACTATCAGCCTGGCTCTTCGGTTTGGATCCGTCAAGGAGGTACTGGCCAAGTGGGGCCGATCCGCCATCCTCGCAGACATAGCAACACATCTGTGGGAAGCATGGTGCACCCCTACTCTCGTTCTCCTCGCAGACAACCAGCAGGAACAGACTCCGCGAGTCCCTGTGACTATGGCCTGTACCCGATTCGCACGCCTTCTCTGGTATGGTCGCCGGGTACACTAGATTCTAGACAAGGAGTTTTCTCGCCTACTCAGATGATTGGAAGCTACTATATGGGTTTGGATGCTACTAATCTGGCTGCTGGTCAACGAGTCCAAATACATGATGGAGATGATGCTCAATCTTCAACCGCTTATCCTAGTGAGGGAGTACATCTACAACAGGATCACAGAGATAGTGCAGGAAACATGGAACTGGAACAACGGGCAATGGCGCCAGCCCATGAGGCGCCACGGGCGCCATGAGGACCCTAGGTTGGAACTGCCAAGGCATGGGCAAGGGCCTAGGCAGTAACAAGATGGTACACCTTGCCCGGCTGATCGACTCTACAAAAGCTCAGGTAATATTCATCTCTGAAATCAAATCATCGAAAATAAAACCTACTGACCTTATTACTAGGTTTAACATGTTTGATAGTATTGTAGTGCCCTCGCGACGTCGATCCGGAGGGCTTTGGCTGATGTGGAACGACAACATCGACATCACTGTACATACCGCTAGTTTCTATCTTATTTTAGCAACAGCTAGTATTAGGTCTACTAATCAGAACTTTGGTTTGGTTTGTATATATGGTGATCCTTACCATCGTCAGACTAGTTTCATTTGGGATCAGATCACCTCTTTTGTGTATGATAATGGAAACATCCCTATCCTTTGTATGGGCGATATGAATGATCTTTTATATGATATGGATAAAAGTTCCCCAGTTACTAATCGTTCTCGTATGAATGCTTTTCATTCTTTGGTTAAATCTTGTGGTTTATTTGACCTGGGCTATAGTGGCCCAGCCTATACTTGGACTAATAGGCGTTTTTCTTCCAAACCTGTCTATGAAAGACTTGACCGTTGCTTAGTTAACGCTAACTGGTGTGCTCAATTTCCCATCTCGAATGTTTATAATCTGCCTCTCTTGCATACTATTAGTGATCATGCACCCATTCTTCTTTCCACTGATGGCACAATCTCTAGAACTAAACGTAGTTTCAAATTTGAAAACTGGTGGTTGAAGGAAAAAGATTTCAACTCGCTTGCAAAAGAAATTTGGTCCAAAACTAGTGCAAAGCCTTTTAGTCAACGAACTAATCAGTTAGCGCAAGCTTTAAGAGTTTGGTGCAGGAAGAAGAAACCCTTGCAGCAGGAGCTCAATGAATTAGAAGACCAAATTAAGCAAATTCAAGCAAAACCTCTACATGCACAAGACCTCTCTCTGGAGAACAATCTAGTTGCAAGGTATGAGGAAAACTTAACAAAGCTTACTGACTCCTACATGCAGAGGGCAAAAAAGAATTGGATCAAAGACGGAGACAAGAATACGGCTTTCTTCCATAGGGCTATTCTTAAAAGGAGACGAAGGAACATGATAGTTTCGATCAAGGATGAATATAATGTGATTCAGCATATGCCTAAACAAATCAGCAATACTTTTGTTAATTATTTTAGGCACATATTTGCTTCAACTAATATCAATGCAGGCAGGCCCTACATGCACTCTCAACTCCCTCCTAACACTCAGGATTATACATACACAGTCCCAACAAAAGAAGAACTGTGGGACACCTTGAAGGATATGAAGAAGAATGCATCTCCAGGACCAGATGGATTTAATGTTGAATTTTACCTTGCTACCTGGAGCTGGATAGGTGATGATGTAACAAGTCTGGTAAGATCTTTTTTTCACTCAGGAATTATGCCTCGGCACATAAATGACACTCATATTGTTCTCATTCCTAAAAAACTTGCTCCCTTAGTACCAGCTGATTATAGACCAATAAGTTTGTGTAATGTGATCTATAAACTTATATCAAAATCTCTAGCAAACAGACTTAAACATCACCTCCCAGATTATATTAACCCCTCTCAGCAGGCCTTCATAGAAGGGCGTCGTATCAGTAATAACATCATAATAGCCCAAGAAATAACTCACTCCTTTTCCCTCAGCTCTTGGAAACATTGCTCTTTTATGTTAAAAATTGACCTGGCCAAGGCTTTTGATCGGTTAGAATGGAATTTTATCGTTGCAGCTCTTGCTCGAAAAGGGCTGCATGGTCATTTTATAAACCTGATTTATGCATGCATTTCCTCGCCTACTTTCTCTGTAGTTATTAACGGCCAACCGTTTGCGAAATTCCGAAGTGCCAGAGGTATTCGACAAGGTTGTCCCCTCTCGCCTTATCTCTTTGTCTTTGGTATCAATGAGCTGTCTCTATCTTTACAAGAAGCCATGTCCAACAATTCCCTACAGGGCGTAATTCTTGGACCAAATTGCCCCCACATCCATTCTCTTCTCTTCGCGAACGATCTTCTTATCTGTGGTCAAGCCACTGTTCAAGAAGCCGTTACTATGAAACATATCCTGGACTCTTTTTGTCAAATTTCAGGACAAACTCCAAACTGGACGAAATCGGGGATTCTTTTTAGCAAACATGTTCAGCCTGCTGAGATAAATGCCATCAAAACCATTTTTCCCGTTCAAGATATGGACTTATCCTTCATCCACCTGGGTCATCCTCTCATCCTTCCTGCTAAGAACCGAGCCTCAGCTTATAATTTTGTTTTTGACAAATTTAGGTCCAAGCTTAGCACATATAAGGCAGATAAACTTTCTCACGCGGCTCGTCTTGAGCTCATCAAATCTGTTTTCTCTTCCATCCCGGTCTATTATATGTCGAATATTCTTTTCTCAAAAAAGTTTATATCTAAGCTCACAGCCATCATTCGGAATTTCTGGTGGGCTGGTATAAGAGAAGATTCGACATCCCGCAGCCTATGTTTAAAAGCTTGGAAAGACCTTTGTGCTCCAAAAAAAGAGGGAGGATTAGGAATTAGAAACCTTCAAGCTGTTAATCAAAGTCTCATCTTAATGTCAGCTTGGAGACTTGCTAATGATCCTACTGACCAACTTCATCTGATCCTTAAAGCCAAATATTTCCCAGGAGCATCTATTTGGAGACCTAACCCTAACACACCTAAATCTGCTTTTTGGACTTCTGTCCTTAAGGTTCTCCCCATTCTCAAAGCTCATACCTTTTATCAGATAGCCCAAGGCAACATTTCCATTTGGAATACTCCATGGTACTCTTCTTGGGCCACGATTTATGAAGATTTAATAATCCAACCCACTGGTTTTAATTACCCGGCATTAGTCAAAGACCTTTGGAACCCAAACAGTAAATCTTGGAATAATGGCCTAATTGACACTCTTTTCACTCCTTTAGCAGCTGCGGCTATTAAGCAAACTCCTATTATTAATGCAGAAGACCCAGACCTCTTATGTTGGAAACTAACCCGTGATGGTAAATGCAATGCAAAATCTGCCTACTATGTATGTCTTCAAACCATGTATGAACAGGAGCAGGAACAGCAACCAGAAAGGCCCTCCCAACAAGTTCTACAGATGTTAAATCAGGTTTGGAAGAGCAAAGACATCTTACCAAGAGTTCAAATGTTTGCCTGGAGAGTTCTTCAGAAATCACTTCCAACTGGGGCAAGAGCGGGAAGATTTTCAAAGCACATTCAGAAAACTTGCTGCAGATGCGGAATGCAAGAAGACGAGGTACATCTGTTCTTTACTTGTCCCTTTGTCAAAGCTGCTTGGTTCACTGCACCTTTGTACTTAAGAATGGAAGAAATTGTAAACCATTGCAATTCCGTAACAGATATTATAACCACTTTGCTTACTATGAATCATCCTTGCTCATCTATTCGCAATGTCTTCACTTACATGTGGTGCATCTGGAAATCTAGAAATGATTTTCTTTTCCAAAGAAAGAACCAACAACCTTATCATATCTTCATTAATTCTCAAGCTTTACTGAATAATCTTGAACTAGATACACCTACCGCTGCCAATGCACACGGAAAAAAGAACTCACGATTGCAGGTTCATAATCACAGACTTCTGACTCCTGAGCAGGAACAAAGCCCTCACCAAGGATCCACGTTAACACCTGATTTTTTCCCCAAAGACATCATTATTTTTGCAGATGCAGCGTGGAGATGCAGGAAAGTACCGGGAAGAGAAGGAGCGAAGTGACAGGGATAGGAGTTCACATCAGAGACAACTCGTACCAGCAAAGATACGACATAAAAATTCAGGCTGCAGCACCTAATGAACTGACAGTTTTTCAGGCTGAAGCAAAGGCTTTACTCTTCGCGGCAAAACTTGCACAGGTATTCATCATACAGGAACCGGTCTTCATTACAGACAACCAGACTCTCGCCAAGGTAGCTGCAGCAAGAAAAATGGATCAACCTCTTCTGCAATGGAATGCTAGAGCAATTCTGGCAGATTTCTATCACGTAACTTCTAGTTTGAACTCTCTGACATTCCACGTCTCCAGGGATTACAACCAAACAGCACACAATTGCGCAGCACAGGTGCTTAGGCAAAGCCTAGATCAACCTATCTTCAGATGCTCTAGTTCAGCTCATAATCAGAATGAATGCCCTGTACTTTCAACTCTACAATCTATTTCTTTCCAGGACATTGTAATTGTTGCTGTAAGATGCAGCTGAGCTGAATGAAATTTGGCGCCTCTGGCGCCTATGTTTTGTTCAAAAAAAAAGGAAATATTGCCGAGTTAGATGGGATGGCAACACAGCGTGAGGTAACCGTCACGCTGTTGTTGACGCTGACCCCTTCCACGTCAGGCCAGGCAAAATGCTTGGGTCACATATGTATCCAACCTCTGTATAACTAACATAGAACAAGCTGTTTCTAAAAAAAAAAAAAAAAATGCACTACACTACACACGCTTGCCGGCTGCTGCACGTGCCGGTGCAAAATTGACCCACAACTAAAACTAAGCTGAATGGGGCGTTTCGTTTCTTAGCAAAGCAAGACAAACTTTCTTATCAGGAGTGTTTTTTTTTACGGGAAGAGTTAGTGTTTTGTTGTAACCGAAAAAGAAAACAGTACTACCAGAAACCAATAGTCATTACCACGTTTTAATTATCGGTTTTGCTAATTCTAAGTTGACTGAGAATTAACTAAATCTCAGTCGCCTTTTAACCGTTAGATTTCGTGTCGTGATTCGTGCTAATTTGTGAGTTGCACATGGTTTGCAATTGTGTGCAACTGACTGAGAATTAGTTAAATTTCAGTCGCCTCCTTGACCATTTGATTTGTGTCGTGATTCGTGTTGATCTAAGAGTTGCACATGATTTGCAGTTGTGTGCAAGTGACTGAGATTTAGTTAAATCTAAGTCGACTGAGAATTAAACACTCCCTTTAATTATTACCAAACCAAATGAGATGACACAATATGTTGGCATTCACACATCGCCAATTTTGTCTCGTCATTCTTTTGCTAGTAATACATTAAGCGCGCATTGAATAATTCACAATATGTTTGGGTTCATAATTTTCAACAGTTCACGGTGTATTTGGATTGATAATTATTGCAAGCAATTTTTTCTCAAAGATCGACATGTTAAAATCGATAGGAGTATTTAAGAGGTAAATGCTATGAGAAGTAGTAGTATACCAATTAATTGTTTGAGCAAACAATATACTCAACTTAACAAATTTAGCCATGACAACCTGATTTTTTCAGCATGCATGACACTTGACCTGGACGCATTCATCAAGGACGCCAAAGAGGAATCAAACGCGACATCCTAACACTTTAGGAGACGTAGGAGTGCCACGCAGAGATTTTCGATGGACCTATTCATGATCATCAAGGACGAATGCTCTTTGGCACACTTGTAAACCATGAGGAAATCATCTAAAGTGAAAACACGGTTTTTATTATTGTATTATTTTATAAGGATGTGACCGGTTCTTAGTCGATCTAGAATAAATTTAATTCCCAGTCAGGCGACGCCATCGAATCTCAGTTGCAACCCATGTTGGAACTAATAACAAAAATCACGAAGCAAATCGTATTTTCTTAGCTGCAACACCACTTGAAAATCAAACGGTGTATGACTTTGACCGATAACTGATTTGTTTTAAGGATTTTTTAAGGGAACGATGCTAGCATGTGTGTGGGATTTGTTGGGGAACCCACCCGGGTGTACTCAGCACGGCTCTTTGGATAATCAGACCACGGTGTACCCAACCGACCATAACACGGTGGCGAGAGCGCGTCGACTGAGCACGGAGTGGACAGAGAGAGAAAGTTTTGACGACAGCCAAAAATAGCTTTGATACAGTTCACTTCAAGTGTTCTCGGTGAGGACGAATCAACTACAGCACCGCCCCACTTCTCCAACCAAACCCCGCGGCTCCTCCCACGGTTGCCCGCCGTCGCCGCCGAGAAGAATCTTTCGCGAAGCCTCTCCGGTCTCTTCCCCCAGTACCCGCCGCCTCCGCCCGCGACTCCTCGTCCGCGTCGTCAGGTGCAGTTCTTCTTCCCGTCGCCCCCGCTTGTTTGTCCGTTTTCTTCTGCTCCCTTTGGTGTGTATGTGTGAGATCAGCCGTGAGCGAGTCCCTGCTTGCGTTGATTGATTCAGAGTGGAACCGACCGGACTGGGACTTAGATTTGGTTGTCTCTTTTAGGTTTACGTAATATGTTTGGACGGAAGGCAAGATTCTGATTTTTTTGTTCTTTTCCCCATTTATTTAAAAGCCCTTGGACCGGTTTCTTGATCCTGAATTCATGGTACCGAAAAGTAAAAGGTCGGTGTATTTTACACTGGATGTCAACTGGCTCCCTCTAGTATCTGATCGACGCAAACGCAATTGGTGATTTTCCCCGTGCTAGGAATTTGTAGGGAGATGCAGATACCCAGATCAGTATATGTAGCATCTTCTCCTTAATGAATGATGAACAGTAAAATATGTGCACATATGAAGCGGTAAATCCGTTGTTTTCTAACTGTGACTGCCGTGCGCCTTCAATCAAGTGCGTGGCTCTGGCAGTTTTCGTTATGCAATTATCTGAAAATATGTCGTTTCCAAGGAGATCAATCACCCTCCTTCCATCTGCCATTTTGATGGCAATTTCGTATGCTGATTCCCGGAGACTATTTTGTTTGAATCACCTGCCCGTATTTCTATCATATCGCATTCACACTGCAAGACTGATCAGGATACTTATCACATTGTTCTTTGCTGCTAATGTAGCAATGCAGCTGTATCACCATCCGTATTCGCTGGACAGTCAGAAAGTACGGATAGCACTGGAAGAGAAGGGTATTGACTACACCTCGTATCATGTCAATCCACTAACTGGAAAAAACATGAATGTGGCCTTCTTCCGCATGAACCCTTCAGCCAAGCTCCCTGTCTTCCAAAATGGCGCCCATGTCATTTTCCGCGCCATCGATATCATTCAGTAGGTTCTTCGTTCACATTGGCAATGGCTGAAACTTATAAACAACCAGTACTGCTGATCAAGCAACAATGTTCATTTATCTGCTCTCTATTTTCATAGGTACATAGACAGACTTGCAGTGCATTTAAGCGGTGAAATCCAGCCTGTGAATACTGAGGTTCATGAATGGATGCAGAAAGTTGATGGATGGAATCCTAAGATGTTCACACTGACTCACACCCCAGTAAAGTACCGCACATTTGTCTCCAAGTTCATACGCCGGGTGCTGATTTCTCGGATGGCTGAAGCCCCCGATTTAGCTAGCATGTACCACGTCAAGCTCCGTGATGCTTATGAGACCGAAGACAGGCTGAAGGACCCTGACACGATGCAACAATGTGAGGAAGAGCTGAGCAAACTCCTGGATGATGTTGAGGCGCAGCTCAACAAGACAAAATATCTCGCTGGCGATGAATTCTCACCGGCGGATTCGATGTTCATTCCCATCCTTGCACGCATAACCCTGCTCGATTTACATGAGGAATACATCAGCTGTAGGCCCAGGGTCTCGGAGTACCACACATTGGTGAAGCAGAGGCACAGCTACAAGATTGTAATTGGGAAGTACTTCAATGGGTGGAAGAAGTACCGCACTCTGGTCAAGACTTCATTCTTCCTTTGTGTACGAACCTTGTTCCGAAAATACTAGGTGGTTCAGCCTGCTGCGTAGCTGATCCATGCTGAACCATTGTGTATAGTGAGTTTAGGCGGAATATATGACCAGTATACCTTCATGTGTTTTTCCTCAAAGGCCTGGCTGATAGTTCGTGGGAGTTTTGTTTTCCATACATTTCTCTGCTCCAATGTAGCTCTGTACAGCCTACAGAATCTAGTTGTTGAATTACTTACAGAATAATAGGCCTACATATACAGTTTGGGTTTTCTGATATGATATGTCTCTATTCATGGGCAAATTTCATTTCTATAAGCTGTTATTTCTAGAGCATCTCTTGTCTGGAATACCTTGTGTACCCACTGTCACTGCAATCTTCTTTTGCCTTTTTTTTTTTGTAAGTTCCATGTTTTTAGTGGGCTTAATTTTTCCAAACTCATAGCTTCTGATTGCTGTCAGATTGTACCCCTCCGTTCTTAATATAAGATGTTAGCTTATTTTGTCTCGTCATTCGTATGCACCTAGACACTTTTTAGTGTATGCATTCACTCATTTCACTATGTAGCCCATAGTGAAATAGCTAAAACATCTTATATTATAAGGAACGGAGGGAGTAGTACACTATTTTCCTACTGTATGAATGCACTGCTTTTCCGATGTGTGAGCTGAAGATCTTCATGCACGTGCTGTACATAACAGTATAGGACAATGGACCCATGGTCATTGACTGTATAGTGATGCTGGATGCACTGTGTGTCTTCATTACTTGATACCCCAAGGTTCTCCTCAGAGTGCATATCACGCCTATTTATACATCAAAGCCGAAACACTTTCTCCAGCAATTCAAGTTTTTTTTGTTAGTTCTCTTTGTTTCTTCAGATTTTGTAGACTCCGAGAGTAAGCATGGAAGAGGAAGAAAGAGAGCGTAAGAGCATTAGGGATGGGAACATGGAGGAAAGCTTTAATCTTTTGTTTTCACCTCTACTGTTGGAGGTGTAAATGTTAAGTTTAGTGCTTTCCTGATGTCTCCCATTCCTATGGATCTTGGGCCCTCCTTCTTCTTCCTTTTGGCTTGCGCAATAGCTTACTAAAAAAAACTGTAGATATGTGTGCAGATAATTAGATATTGTGACATCTTGAAGGCTAGTCAAGAAGAGGAAGAAAAGAGAGCCTGAGAGCAGTGGGGATGGGAACATGGAGGAAAGCCTAACTTGCTTTGTTTCCGCCTCAAGTGTTGGGAAGAGATAATCCATTTGGTGTTTCCCAATGCCTCCCATTCCTATTGTTCTCAAGCACTCCTTCCTCTTCCTTTTTGGCTTGCCCAGTTGCTTTAGCTTAGAAACCAAATATGTGTTTTTTCGATGTGAAACTCAAAAAGCAAGCTAGGAAGAGGAAGAAAGAGAGGGCCTAAGAGCAGTGGGAACGAGAACATAGAGGAAAGCCTAACTTATTTGTTCACCTCTTGTCTTGAGGTGGAAACATGGTTTGGTATTTCTCGATGCCTCTTATTCCTATGGTTCTTGAGCGCTCCTTCCTCACCCTTTTGTTTGCTAGATATCTTTAGCAGAAAAACCAAACTTATATTGGTAAACTCAGATGATACTAGATGTCCATTGCGAGACAGGAAGAGGAAAAAAGAGGTCCTAAGAGTGGTGCGCATGGGAACATAATGGAAGGCTAAAGCCCTCAGTTCCTCGTCTAACACTGGAGAAGGATTCGTTCTGTGTTTTCCTGATGCCTCCCATGCTTATCGTGCTTTGGTGCTCCTTCCACTTCCTTTTGGATCACACAACATAGAAAGGATTCATGGTATACATGATTTGGCTAAAGTTCACACGCCCTGCATAGTTCGATTGTTATTTTCTGTGTTTGTTTATTTGGCATGTCTTAATCCATACATAAAACAAGATAGTGGCTTAATTGCCTAACTGGTTTACAATTCATAGTTTAGTAATGTGGATTCATTTTCATATCGTACTTGCACAACGAAACACATGTCCAGCTCCAGATTATTCTGCTCATGGATCCATATATGGCAATATGTTTAATTTACTGCCAGGTATGCATGAAGTATACATCTCTCTATCTGAAGAAGGGCATGTACTAATACAAATATAAAGAAGCACATTTTCAGGTTTAAAAAGATAAGCAAACCAGCTTTGCCATACAGAATGGTAAATACACTTCACTAGTTCCCTTGGGCACAATTGATGCTCGAGGTATAAATCAGATCAATGACACAGTACAGCTGACCACTCAGCTAAGAGTAGGAGCAGATATCAGGAAGAGAAAGATGGTAATTAGCACACATAACATGTAACAATACATGCATTGCGGATTACTTTTAGCATCCACCCTGTACTAAGTTACTTATGAAAAAACATTATACATTTTGTTCCTCAAGGAAATGACATATATATATATAAGTTATAGTTTTGCTCAATAGATCTCTATAATTATTCAATCACATTGTATCATCTGTTCTAGTGCAGCTCATGTCTGAAGTATCTATTTTTAGTTGTCGATGACTGGAGTACCTTGTTTACCAAGTGTCACTGCAATGTCCCTTCCCTTTTTTCTTGTTTTTTCTTTGCTTATTTAGAGGGCATAATTTGTCCCGGTTCATATTATTTTTAGCTCATAATTTTGATTGCTAACTATTTTCGTACTGTATAGAATGCACAGGTTGATAATGTTGCTATACTCCAGCTTTCGGATATCGGTAATAAAGCAGAAGATGTCCATGCACCGATGCACATGCTTTAAACTAGTAGTACAGGACAATAGGACAGTACCCGGTGATATGTGTCCCCACTGTCATGTACTAGGTATCTTCATTGCTTGTTCTCCTTTGTCTACAGAGTGCCCTCCACGTCCTATTTTTACCACAAAGCTGAAACATTTTAGCCAGCAATTCCAGCTTGTCATGTGAGAGATTTTGTTTCTTCAGGTTTGTAGGCACTAAGAGTAAGCCGGGAAGAGGAAGACAGAGAGAGCTCAAGAGCAATAGGAATGGGAACATGGAGGAACGCCCAACTTTTTTTTGTTTCCACCTCTACTGTTGGAGGTGAGAATATTTTGCTTGGTGCTTTCCTGATGCCTCCCATTCCTACCGTTCTTGTGCACTCCTTCCTCTTCCTTTTGACTTATGCAATAGCTTTGATGGAGAAATCATAGACATGTCTGCACATATTTGGATAAATGTGAGATCTCGAAGGCGAGTCAGAAAGAGGAAGAAAAGAAGGCATAAGAGCAGTTGGAGTGGGAACATGGAGGAAGCCTAACTTGCTTTGTTTTCACCTACTAATTGGAGGTGAGAACTCGGTTTGGTGTTTCCCGATGCCTCCCATTCCTATTGTTCTTAAGCACTCCTTCCTCTTCCTTTGTGGCTTGCTCGATTGCTTTAGCATAGAAAGAACATGTATATGTGTGCATATTCGATGTGAGATCTCAAAAGCAAGCGAGGAAGAGGAACAATTGAGAAGGCGTATGAGCACTGGGAATAAGAACATAGAGGAAAGCCTTTTTGTTCTTCACCTCTTGTGTTGAGGTGGAAACATGGTTTGGTATTTCCCGATGCCTCTCATTCCTAGCGTTCTTAAGCGCTCCTTCCTCACCCTTTTGTTTAATAAACGCTCTCAACAAAAAAATCAGACATATATTTCATATATTCAGATGATACAAGATTCACTCTAAAAAAACCAAACATATATTTCATATATTTAGATGATACAAGATGTCCATTGCGAGACAGGAAAAGGAAGAAAAGATGACCTAAGAGTGGTGGGCATAGGAAAGTGATGGGAAGGCGAAAGCCCGTAGTTTCTCATCTAATACTGGAAGACGTTTTGGTTGAGTTATCGTGATGCCTCCCATGCCTATTGTTCTTTGGCCCTCCTTCCTATTCCTTTTGAATCACAGGACATAGAAAGGATCCATTGTATAATACGATTCAGTTCAAGTTCATATTGCTATTTTCTGTGTTTGTTTGTACTTCTTTGGCATGCCTTGATCCATATATAAGATAAGATGATGGCTTAAAAGGCTAACTGATTTATACTTCATAATTTTTTTTTCAGATTTTAGAAGCAACGAAAACACATGTTCTAGATAATCACCAGACTTTGTTAAACTGAACTAGATGAACTGTTTCTGCAGTGTTCACACATGTGCATAGCAAACTATTGGATAGACATATTATCAAGATACAACCAGGAACCATGACTCTACAGCTTCAAATTCTCTAAACGCCAATGGAATATGTGAACTATATAGTTTATAGACGTGTGGGTAATGCTATGTTCCCAATTCTTGAATTTCGACTGGTGTGATCCTACGAGTCATGGTGGCCAAGCTAAAAGGCTGTAAAAGAAGTAATTTGGGAGTACTTGGACCATGAAAGAAGCACTGAACTCTCTTCAGGACCTCATTCTTCCTTTGTGTCCGGAACCTTGTTCTGAGATACTAGGTGGTTCAGCGAGTTGCTTAGCCAATCCATGACAACTCTCTGCAGGTCCTCGTCCATCCTTTGTGTCTGAAACCTTGTTCCGAAATACTAGGTGTTCAACGTGTTGCTTAGTCGATCCATTCTGAACCGATGTTTTTCCTCCAAGGGATTGTTGCTGATGGTTTCCTAGGAGTTTCGTTTTTCTATATTTCTCTCCTTCCATGTAGCTGGGTACAGCCTACATAATTTCGATATTAAGGTACTTACAGAACAATAGGCATGCATATACATTTTGTGCCTCGAGAAAATGGCCTATACATACGATGCTTTAGTTTTATGATAATAGACCCCTTTAATCATGGTATAATTATGTTCTATCATCTGTTCTAGGGCAGCTCATGTCTGAAGCAGCTTTTTCGGTTGTTTTTGTCTGATGCATACCTTGTGTATAATTAAGAGGGGTCGTGGTAGACCAAACTTGACATGGGATGAGTCCGTTAAGAGAGACCTGAATGATTGGAACATCGCTAAAGAACTAGCCATGGACAGGTGTGCGTGGAAGTTAGCTATCCACGTGCCAGAACCATGACTTGGTTTCGAGATCTTATGGGTTTCAACTCTAGCCTACCCCAACTTGTTTGGGACTGAAAGGCTTTGTTGTTGTTGTATACCTTGTGTACCAATTTTCCAAGTTTATTTGAGGTCTTAGTTCGTCCAAATTCATATTAATTTTTAGCTCATAACCCGGATTCCTACCTATATTCCTACTGTATAAATGCAAAGGTTGATACTGATATTATATCACCAACTTTGCGGATATGATTAAGCAGAAGATCTCCATGCACATGCACTAAATTAGCAGTCCAGGAAAATAGGACATGC
The DNA here is from genome assembly GCA_012064385.1 of Puccinellia tenuiflora. NCBI lineage: Eukaryota > Viridiplantae > Streptophyta > Magnoliopsida > Poales > Poaceae > Puccinellia > Puccinellia tenuiflora. The sequence continues at coordinate 381,988 of QRDG01001074.1, forward strand.
AAATGTGTGTCATTGACTGTACAGTAGTGACCCATGCGCCGGGGTGTCTTCATTGTTTGCTCTCCCTAAGGTTCTCTACGTTCCCAACTCTTTATTTATACCACAAAGCTGAAACACTCTCTCCAGCAATTCCATTTTCAGCTTGTTTAGGAATTTTGTTTGCTTGGATTTGTAGGCACTAAGAGTAAGCCAGGAAGAGGAAGAAAGAGAGAGCTTAAGAGCACTGGGAATGGGAACATGGAGGAACGCTCAGCCTGTTTGTTTCCACTTATAGGTGTGAATATTTGGTCTGGTGCTTTCCTGATGCCTTCCATTCCTAGCGTTCTTATGCACTCCTTCCTCTTACTTTTGGCTTACGCAATATCTTTGATGGAGAAATCATAGACATATCATTTCAAAAAAAAAAAAAGAAATCATAGACATATGTGCACATATTTAGATAAATTTGAGATCTCGAAGGCAAGCCGGGAAGAGGAAGAAAAGATGGCATACGAACAGTTGGAGTGGGAACATGGAGGAAAGCCTAACTTGCTTTCACCTCTGGTGTTAATTAGAGGTGAGAACTCGGTTTGATGTTTTCCGATGCCTCCCATTCCTATTGTTCTTAAGCACTCCTTCCCCTTCCTTTTTGGCTTGCTCAGTTGCTTTAGCGTACAACGTTATTTTGTTTGGCGTTTCCCAATGCATCTTATTCCTATTGTTTTTCAGCGCTCATTCCTCTTCCTGTTAACTTGCTAAATTGCTTTAGTAGAAAACCAAACATATGCATGCATGTACTCAGATATGAGATGTCGAACGTGAGTCAGGAAGAGGAAGAAAAGAGGGCCAAAGAGCGATGGGCATGGGAACATGATGGAAGGCTAGAGCTATTTGTTCCTCGTCTAATATCGAGGGATGAGACTTTGGAGTTTTCCTGATGCCTCCCATGCCTATTGTTCGTCGGTGCTCCTCCCTCTTCCTTTTGGCTCGCACAACATAAAAATCATAAGTTCCTGTTGTCTGTTGTTCATCACTCTGTATGGTTTGATTGCTATCTTTTGTGCTTGTTTCTTTTGCCAGTTTAGTATTGTTGTTTCTTCCTTAGATTCTACTACTCTACTAGTACATTGACGTTTACCTTTCAGGTTGTATATGAATTATATGCACATCTCATATCTCTTATCTTAAAAAGGGATAGTGCGTGAAGTCAGAGAGAAGCACATTCTCAAACTTAACAAGATGAGAGAAAAGCACAACTTTAACACAGATCTGTCACTAGTTTTTCTATGTTGAGCACATGCGGAGACAGAATCCGATCAATAACTGACACTTTTGCTGATTGCTGCAGTCAAGACTAGTAGACTACATAGGAGTAGAAATAAAATAAAGATGGTATTTTAACACAAATGACATGAACAATGTGCTGCAGATTAATTTTAGCATCAGTCACTATCAACCCGATAACAAATGAAGATTAGCAACCGATGAGCATGACTGGGAAAATATTTATCTGGAGCTTCGAATTCTCTGCATCCAATGCAGCTTGTATATTTTTATCCGCGGTATTCACGATCCACGAAGATTTTACGCGGTTTAGTTTTCAGTTAGTTGGCAACTCTGTTAACAGTGTGAAGCGAAGTTGACTTAGATATTGGTTTTCTTTCTTTCTTGCGAATAAATCATTCGATGCCTTTTGAAATTGCCCTCTGCTAATTTTACTATCTTCCGTTGGCTCATTTCTCGTGCAAATTGTATATTCTACATTAACAGTTTAGGTCGACTGAGTTAACATTAATTTTCGAGAGTATAACTGAGTTAACATTCATATCCACTCGTAGCCTTGTTCGTACCATGTCATTTTTTTATTCAAAGACTTTTCTCCAGATTATTCTGTGCATCAGAAATCACGCTAAGATGTTTAATTTACCTGTCAGGTACTATGTACATGAACTATACATCTCTCTATCCCCGCCGCCGCCTCCGCGACTCTTCGTCCGCGTCGTCAGGTTCAGTTCTTGTTTCCTTCGCCCCTATTTGTTAGTTCGCTTTCTTCTGCTCCTTTTGGGTGTGTATGTGTGAGATCAGCCATGGGTGAGTCCTTGCTTGCGTTTATCGATTTCAGAGTGGAACCGACTGGATTGGTAATTTGATTTGGTTGTCTCTTTTAGGTTTCCGTAATATGTTTAGACGCAAGGCGAGATTCTGAAAATTCTCCTCTTTTCCCCATTTAAAAGTCCTTGGAACGGTTTCTTGATCCTGACTTCATGATACCTAAAAGTAAAGATCAGTATACTACACTGGATGTCAATTGGTTCCCTCTAATATCAGACCGAGCCAAAGGAAATAGGTGATTTTCCCTGTGCCATGATTTTTTACAGATACGCAGATACCCTTATCAGTATATGCAGTATCGTCTCATTAATGAATGAACAGTAAAATATGCGCACATATGAAATGGTAAATCCGTTGTTTTCTGACTGTGACTGCCACGTGCCTTTATTCAAGTGCATGTCTATCACAGTTTTCGTTATGCAATTATCTGAAAATATGTCCTTTCCATGGAAATCAACCTCCCTCCGTCCATCTGCCATTTTGATGGAAATTTTGTATGCTGATTCCCCAAGACTATTTACTTTGAATCACCTGCCTGCCCATATTTCCATCATATTGCATTCACACTGCAAGACTGATCATGATACTAATCACATGGTTCTTTGCTGCTAATGTAGCAATGCAGCTGTATCACCATCTGTATTCGCTGGACAACAAAAAGTGGAAAAAACATGAATGTGACCTTCCGCATGAACCCTTCAGTCAAGCTCCCTGTCTTACAAAATTGGGCTCATGTCATTTTCCGCGCCATCGATATCATTCAGTAGGTTCTTCGTTCACACTGGCAGTGGCCAAAACTTATACACATCTAGTACTGCTGATCAAGCAAGAATGTTCATTTATATGCTTTCTATTTCCATAGGTACATAGACAGACTTGCGGTGCATTTAAGCGGTGAAATCCAGCCCGTGAATACTGAGGTTCACCAATGGTTGTAGAAAGTAGATGGCTGGAATCCTAAGATGTTCACACTCACTCATACCCCAGTAAAGTACCGCGCATTTGTCTCCAAGTTCATACGCCGTGCGCTCGACCGCTCGTTGCTCGGATGGCTGAAGTCCCAGATTTAGCTAGCATGTACATGTCAAGCTCCGTGATGCTTATGAGACCGAAGACAGGCTGAATGACCCTGACACGATGCAGCAATGTGAGGAAGAGCTGAGCAAACACCTGGATGATGTTGAGCGCAGCTCAACAAGACCAAATATCTCGCTGGCGATGAATTCTCACCAGCTGATCTACACATAACCCTTCTTGATCTACACACAGAATAAATCAGCTGCAGGCCCCGGGTCCTGTATTACCACACAGTGGTGAAGCAGAGGCACACTTTCAAGGTTTTAATTGGGAAGTGCTTCAATGGGCGGAAGAAGTACCGGACCCTCGTCAAGTCTTCATTCTTTCTTTGCGTCCGAACCTTGTTCCGAAAATACTAGGTGGTTCAGCATGTTGCGTAGCCGATTCATGCTGAACCAATGTGTATAGTGAGTTTAGGCTGGATAGACCAGTATACCTTCATGTGTTTTTCCTCCAAGGCCTGGCTGATAGTTCCTGGGAGTTTTGTTTTCCATACATTCCTCTGCTCCAAAGTTCCGTACAACCTGCAGAATCTAGATATTGAATTACTTGCAGAATAATAGGTCTATGTATACAGTTTTGTGATTTCTAGTACAATATTTCTTTATTCATGGGAAAATCTCATTTCTATAATCTGTTATTACTAGAGCACCTCATGTCTGAAGTAACTTGTGTACCCACTGTCACTGCAACTTCTTTTGCCTTTGTTTCTAAGTCCAAGATTGTCAGAGGGCTTAATTTTTTTCCAAACTTATAGCTTCTGATTGCACTCAGATTGTAGTACACTATTTTCCTACTGTATGAATGCACAGCTTCCCTGATGTGTGTGAGCTGAAAATCTTCATGCACGTGCTGTACATTAAACAGTGCAGGACAATGGACCCCGTGGCCATTTATTATATAGTGACGCTGGATGGACTGTGTATCTTCATTACTTGATACCTAAGGTTCTCCTCGGAGTACATATCACGCCTATATATACATCAAACCTGAAACTCTTTGTCCAGAAATTAAAGATTGTTGTTTGATACTTCCTATATCTTCAGATTTTGGAGATTCTGGGAGTAAGCATGGAAGAGGAAGAAAGAGAGAGTGTAAGAGCATTAGGGATGGGAACATGGTGGAAAGCTTAAATCTTTTGTTTTCACCACTAGTGTTGGAGGTGTAAATCTTAAGTTTGGTGCTTTCCTGATGTCTCCCATTCCTATGGTTCTTGGGCCCTCCTTCCTCTTCCTTTTGGCTTGCGCAATAGCTTACTGAAAAAAACTGTAGATATGTGTGCAGATAATTAGATATTGTGACATCTTGAAGGCTAGTCAGGAAGTGGAAGAAAAGAGAGCCTGAGAGTAGTGGGGATGGGAACATGGAGGAAAGCCTAACTCGGTTTGTTTCCGCCTCGGAGATAATCCATTTGGTGTTTCCCAGTGCCTCCCATTCCTATTATTCTCAAGCACTCCTTCCTCTTCCCTTTTGGCTTCCCTGGTTGCTTTAGCGTAGAAACCAAATATGTGTTTTTCGATATGAAACTCAAAAGCAAGCCAGGAAGAGGAAGAAAGAGAGGGCCTAAGAGCAGTGGGAATGAGAACATTAGAGGAAATCCTAACTTATTTGTTTTTAACCTCTTGTCTTGAGGTGGAAACATGGTTTGGTATTTCCCGATGCCTCTCATTCCTATTGTTCTTGAGCACTCCTTCCTCACCCTTTTGTTTGCTAAATATCTTTAGCAGAAAAACATATATTGTTATACTCAGATGATAATAGACGTCCATTGCGAGACATGAAGAGGAAGAAAGAGGGCCCAAGTGCGGTGGGCATGTGAGCATAATGGAAGGCTAAAGCACTCAGTTCCTCGTCTAACACTGGAGGAGGCTTCCATTTGAGTTTTCCTGATGCCTCCCATGCTTATTGTTCTTTGGTGCTCCTTCCTCTTCCTTTTGGATCGCACAACATAGAAAGAATTCATGGTATAACATGATTTGACTCAAATTTTACACGCCCTGCATAGTTGGATTGCTATTTTCAGTGTTTCTGTCTTTCTTTCTTTGACATGCCTTAATACATACATAAGACAAGATGGTGGCTTAATTGGATAACTGGTTTATGCTTATAATTTTCTATTTTCGTTTGTGTTTCAGATTCGACTAGAACAACGAAACAGATTTTTAGCTCCAGATTATTCTGCACATGAGATCCAAATTGTTCTAAGAGACTAAGACATTGTGTATATGAACTATACATCTATCTGAAGAAGGGCTGGTAGTCATGAAGACATAAACAAGCACACTTTTAAACTTAACAAGATAGGAGACACAACTCTAGCACAGATAGCATATGATACATGTTCATCACTAGTTCCTGATGTTGAACTCATGGTTGATCAATGACACACCACCGCTGATCACTGTAGCTATGAGTAGGAGCAGAAAAAAGAGTGAGGTAGATGGTAATTAGCACAAATAACATGTAGCAATACACGTGTTGCAAATTATTTTTAGCATCAATTAGCATACACCCTGTAAAATGATCTGAATTGGGCAGTTCCTACAGAGTTCACACGTGGGCACAATAAACTAATTGATAGTATATACACAATATTGTCAGCAGCTCCAAAAACATTAACTCCAATGGAATATGTACATTTTACCATAAACCAGCAGTGTTTATTTAAGAATTATGTCCCCCACTCTTGAACCTTGCTGACTTTTCACTCACAATCTGTGTGATTTGGACCTTCGACGGTTGGTGGCCGAGCTACAATGTTGGAAGTGGTCCGACAGGTGTAAGAACTTAACTTTTTTCAGGACCTCGTTCTTCCTTTGTGTTGGCACTTGTTCTGGAAATGTGAAGTGCTTCAGCGTGTTGCAGTGTTGCCTAGTCGATCCTTGCTGAACTGTTGTGTATAGTGAGATTATATGATCAGTATACTTCCCTGTATTTTCAACCAAGTGTATGTCTAAAAGCTTCTTTGGGTATTTATTTTTCTACATTTCTCCCTTTCCCATGTCGTTGTTTAAAGCCTACCCACTTTAATCATGTGCTAATCACATTCTATCATCTGAGAATGATAGATTCCCCGACCATGCATCGTCCCCAAGGCGGCTTAGGGAACCCTAGCTCCGCGGCAGCCACAACCCACCGCCCGCTCCTCCCCCCCTCGCCGCCCCCGGATGAATCCGCCTGTCGAAGCCCGCACGGAGGACGGTGGCGGCAAGGGTCTTCTCGCTCGCGGCGCTGTAACCGGAATTCGCCCATGGTTGGGGGATGTTCGGCTCCATCGTCTGGTCCGGTAGTCTCCTATGCGCTCCCTCAGCGATCCCCTGCTGCACGTGACGAGGGGTGGAGCTTTGGCTTCACCATTTGTTGCGGCGGTGTACGGCTCTGCCCGACATGATAGGGTGGGGTGGCAGCCCCTCCTTCCAGCTCCTTGGTCGCCATGGTGTGCGGCGGCAGTCTTCCGGACGTTGAATTTCTGCGGTGGGCCAGGGGCGTCAGATCCGGTCGGGGTTGGCCACATCTTGCTTATCTACTCCTGCCGATGGCAAGTTTGGTGGTTTCCTGCATGGTGGTGACGCTGTTGCTATGCAGGTGTGCTTGGGTTAGTGGGTATATAGGCCGACGACGCAACGGGTCTTCCCTACCTCCATCCGGTTGCGTGTGGATGCAAAGGTGATTTGCTCAGAGCGAAAGCTTGACGGTGTGGCGTCTGGGACGTCGCTCTCCTCTTTAGGGGTCATCGTGGATCTCTTCATCCTCCTCAGCCCTCGGGTCACATCTTCGTGTCAAGGTCTAAATCCCGCGTTGCAGGGTCGGATGACCGTGTTGACCTCGCGTCGCTTCCCCTCATAAGGGAGTCGTCTTGGAGACTGTGTTCCGTGCGTGCTTTCCCAGTGCTGGACTTGCACGACATCGTGACTGACTGTGGCCAACTGGCGACGTGAGAGTTCCATGTGGTGGCTTGCGCGACAACGACAGTGACTACGAGTGATGGTTTGGCTGCGACAAGACTTTGGTAGTCAGATCTTGTCTGGCATGTACGATGGGTCTTCATGTTAGCCTTCTCCTGCTGTGAAGTCGGAGCTGGTGTGTGCCGAGAGGCGACGATGACTAGCGTTTGGGTGTTCCTGACCCTGAAGGTCTCTTCATCAGCATAGGTCTTGCGTATCTACTTTTCGGAGCTCATCATCACAATTGGAACCGTCGGCCTTCTACGCGACGAGTCGAGTGTTTGGCATGTGCCAGCATGGTTCGCGAGGCCGTTGCGGCGAGGTTTTCTTCGGTGAAGCCGGATTCGATGTCTTGTGGAGTGGTGACGATGACATCAGTGGGCAACCTCGACGACGTCTCGTTTCGGTAGTGTATGTGTAGTTTGTGCTAGTACTCAGATTGGCTGGGTGTGCCATTGAGGCTATCGTGTTCCATGACGGCCCCTGGGTGTTTGTGACGGTTTTCGCCTGGTTTCCCACTGATTAAACGGGCAATTATCTTATTCTTAATTAATAAGATGAGGAATTTTTTTGCCTCCGTTTCGAAAAAAAATCTATCATCTATTCAAAACTTCTGGTGTAGCTCCTTTCTGAAGTACGTTGTGTACCATTCGTCACTTCAATGTTCTTTGTTTCAGTTATTGACTATGCTATATAAATGCACTGGTTAGGACTTTTACCATACACCAGCTTTCAGATATGGGTAATAAAGCGGAAGATGTACAAGTATCGATGCATGTTTTTTTTAGGGAAAGTACCGTTGCACGTGCTCTTAATCAGCAGTACAACACAAAATGTCAGGCACAGTGATTGTGTAGCCGACTAGCATTGACTGTAGAATGGTGCCATATGCATTGCGTGTCTTCATTGCTTGCTCCGGCCAAGGTTCTCCAGGAAATGCACCACGCCTATTTAGNGGACGCCGATGCTGCCAGAGGTCGACTCCGGAGTTGAGGATGCTATGAGCGGCGGTTGAGGATGCTGCCAGCCCGTGGGCGGCGGTGCTGACACTTGAGTGGAGATGGGTGCTCCCGATGGTGCAGCGAGTCAGCGATGCTAGAAATCGATGTAGCTTTTGAGCGATGGGCCGGTGGTGTGATGGTGTGGCGGTACAGTTGCCAGGCACGGAACCAGGGGCGCGCTGGGGCCATGCCCCCCCCCCCCCCTATGGTGATTTTTTTGTTAAGGGTGTGTTTGGTAGCCCGGGGCTACTGAGAATCACTCTCTCCCCTTATACATGCTGAGACTAGCAATGGCGAGCTGAGATTTTCGCATGTGTTTGTTAGCCCATGTGTCCTCGGACCTGCTGGATTGAGATACTGTTTGGTTGGTTGGTACCTGTTAAAGAGATGCTATACTCGTTCAGGAATATAAAATTACAAAGAGGTCCGAATTTCACACAAAGGCCCTTGAACACAGATCAAAAAAAGCAATCCCGTCCTTAGATCCAGCTACTGCTGGTGGCCATGGCGGCGCGAGGTTGTGGCTGGTGGCCATGGAGGCACGAGGCCGTGGCGGCGTGAGGCCGTCGCGGGCTGGCGGCGCGAGGCCGTGGTTAGTGACCGGTGGAGCTAAGCGAGGCTTGGCCTGTGTAGGCCGACGGCGGCGGAGCTTGGCGAGTGGCCGAGGCGGGCGCTTGGTCGACGGCAGCGTGAGTGAGCAACGGGAGCGTGGGCGGTCGACCGGAGCTCGAGGACGAGGTGGGCGAGCTCGAGGACGAGGCGGGCGAGACGACGGGAGCTCGTTGAAGATGAGGCTACGGGGGGAATGAGGCGTGCGGGGCGTGACCCCTAGCGGGCTGCGTCGCTCACGTGGGGCCGCGGGGGATTTTTCGGGATGCACTCAGCTCGGTCGAGCAGCGAAGCTCGATCTGAGCTTCGCTCTCGGGCAGGGCTCTCGCCCCTTTTTCGTATGAGGTGGGCAGTGCCCAGTAGAGAAACTTGGGCTGCCAAACATCTTCTCTGCCATATATCTCGGTTGAGAGGAGAAAATCTGAGGAGCCCCGGTCTACCAAACACGCCCTAAGTCTCCTATCTAATTTGTGGATTTGAGCCCTAAATTTGTCCAAAATTAGCTATATGGCACCCTCCAACTTATTTAATGGGCAATTGACCCTCTTAATTTTCAATCCTGGTTCTGTCCCTAACAGTTGCGGATAAGTGGTAGGCAGTGGTGGGGCGTGGGAACCGTAGAAGCTTCGAGGTCGATGGTGCAGCGACCGACAACAGCCCTTCTGCAAACACACGGGTGGTGCTCCTGCGAGGAGCGGTGGCGACGACCGGAGCCTCTCTAAGTGGAGGGGAGGCAAGTAATGGAGAGGAGGCATGCCGAGACATGGGAATTTTCCTTCCCTCTATGTGTGACGCTATGCGGAAGGGTACATGGGCAAGTTGAATAACACATAAGGGCATGCACAATTGTCTTATCTTAACAATACCACGTAGGATAATTGCTGAATTGGAGGAGAGAGAAACGAAAAAAAGGTTGTCTCTTAGCTAAGAGATCAGATATCTGACTGTTAAAGATAAGATTGTCATATCAACTATTGTACATCATATATTTCTTATCATATCTATATTATGTGTTATATAATTGATAAGACTGTCTTAACAACCATTGTACATTCCCTAAATGCGAGTGCATCCGGCCGTCCAAAAACCAGAAGTCGAAGAATCCGGTGGATCGATTCCCGGAGGACGCTCACCACGCGCCTTGCCGGAATCAGCAGCCTCAAAATTAGCTGTTTTTCCTAACCGATCAGCACCCGTCCTCGTCGCTCACATCGCTCTCATGGCCACCTCCGTTTCTTCTTCTTCTTTTTTTTTTGCTCGCTTCCATCCACGTCGTTGTTGCCCCAGCTGCTTTCTTTTCTTTCTTTTACTAAGAAAAGGATGCAAAATGGCAAAATAGGAAAAGATGGGCGAGAAGGAGACAGTGCACTTGGCGTGAAATTTAACGAAAATAACCTTTTTTGTGACAATTTTTACAAAATGACCCCCGATTTGAAAAATTTCACGAAATAACCTGTTTGGCTAACGCCCGCCCCTAAGGCGTTAAACCCTACTTCGTAACGCCACGGAGCACGGCGTTACACCCCTCGCCATGTTGACCCACGTTGACCATGGTGGGTAGCATAACGCCTTGGAGTGAGGCGTTATAGTACGGGAGTATAACGCCCCCGTCCGTGGCGTTAGGGTTGCTTTATGTGTAACGCCCCCGTCCGTGGCGTTATTCGGTCTGGTGGTAAAGGGGGCTGCAGCCCCCGCATCCCCACTTACCTCCTCATTTCACTAGCTCGAAAATTTCTTTCCCTTTGCTCCCAAATCCCCTCTCCGCCCCACTCAAATCCCCTTCAAATCGGAAGCTTTTCTCCGTGGATTTCGTCTCCTCGGCATTGTCCAAGGTAATCTCCTCCGTTCCCCTTATTCTTGTCCAACTAAAATCTTGAGATTTGGTTTTGTTCTTCTATTTGAGAACCCTAGATGTAATTGCTATATGTTAAGATTTGTTTGATATGTTGACTATATGTGGTTGTTTGGATGAATTTGAGCTAGTCCTAACCCTAACCCTAACCCTATTTTGTTGGTAGATAGGGATTTGAGAAATAATTAGGTTTTTGGGGTCTTTATTAAGTATTTGTTGTCATATTGTTCATAGATGTTGTCGAGAATCGTGAATGTTCATCATGTGGACTTTGTGGGCTTTTCGAAAGGAGACATTGATTATAGAGACCCGGAAGAGATAGTTATGGTGTTCGATTGTAGTCCTACCTTTGTCGATGTTGTGGGGAAGGTCAGAAGTGAGTTGAATTGGATGGACACAAATGATGTGGTTGTTTTGCAAGGAAGATACAATGTTGGGTACGATCATTACATTCGGTGGAAGATCATGCCTATTGACTCCGAGAATCGTTGGGAAGCTTACAAGGCGGTTGTCTTGGACTCACAAGACAAATCGTTAGAGCTATTTGCCACAAGGAAGGTTGATCCTCGGCGGCACATTGATTTGAATGTCGTTGCCTCTGCTAGTGAAAGACCTAGCCCGGGTGAACGTGTTGAACCACGTGTTGAGGCGGAGCCGGAAGTTTATGACACAACTATGAGCCAACCTCCTTTGACGCAACCTTTGAGCCCGGTTTTGAATAACCAATATGATCGTCATGACAACGATGACAATCATGACGAGAGAGTAGGCTTGGATGCCGAGGGTGATCCAGGGGAACATGGCTTCCGTAACCATGACATCCGAGATGTGGAAGCAAATTGCTTAGAAGAAGATATGGATCATGACATGCCGTACTCGCGAGCATATACATTGGACTCGGAGTATGAAGGCCCGGAAGAAGAAATTGATGAGGATGGGTTGACGGCGGTGGAAGCGAAAGCCTTCAAGAAAGCATTTGGCCGGGATGAGCGGACACCATTGTTTTGTGACCTAAGACTCGCACGGAAGGCAATAGTTGATGGCGGTACAAGTAAAGATCTTGGACCAAGGTCATATTCGAAGAAAGAAACGAAGCTTAATAGGCACGGAGTCTGTAAAGGAACCATTTTTGGAAGTTTGGATGAACTGAAAAATTGGATAAAGGACTTCTCGGTGAGGAATCATCGACCATTCCGTGTGAAGTACTCAGACGAGAAGGTGCGTTACCAAGTTGTATGTGATCAAGCTTCGGACAACTGCCCATGGGTTGTCCGTGCACGGCCTATGAAGGGTGGATCTTCGTGGATCCTCAGAGATAGCTGCTTGATTCACCGTTGTGACCCGAAGAATATCGATGAGGCTAATGCTAAGAATGATCACCGTCAGTTGACCTCTGAGTTCATTGGCCAGAAAATCACCGGTATCGTAAAGATCGCACCGACATGTGCTATAAAGGAAATTATGAAATTTGTGTTTGAGCTTTACGGCTACACGGTGCAGTACGGGAAGGCATGGAAGGCTAAGCAAGCCGCCTTTAGGATATTGTATGGTGATTGGGAAGAGTCATACAACCGGCTGGGCATGGTGTTACAAGCGATGGCGGCAACAAACCCGAATATGTACCATGTGGTGGAGCCTTTGGATTCGGAAGTAGTTATGTACAACGGTAAAGGTGTGAGGAGATTTGGACGTGCATTCTGGACATTTGGCCCTTGCATAAATGCTTTCAAACATTGTAGACCTGTTTTATCCGTGGATGGCACATTTCTGACTGGCAAGTATAGGGGCACAATCATGGTCGCGGTAGGGCATGATGGTGGCGACCAGTTGCTACCTTTGGCATTCGCTCTTGTGTCAGCCGAGAACAATGACAATTGGGAGTGGTTTCTTCATCTTGTGAGGACAAGGTTAGTTGGACCTGAAAGAGAGGTTTGCATAATCTCGGACCGACATCAAGGGATACTAAACGCGGTGGAGATAGAAATTCCCGGTTACCCCCGTGTGCACCATAGGTGGTGCATGAGACATTTCTGCTCCAACTTCTACAGGGCATGCCAAAGTAAGGATTTAGCTGATTTGCTCCAAGATTGCTGTCTCGCGTTCACCGCTCGTCATTTCCAGAAGTTGTATGACAAAATATTTGAAGCTTGTGACGATGGGGGCAAAGAGTTCCTAATGAGGAACTTTTTAGATCGGAATAAGTGGTCGCGGGCATATGACTACCAAGGGAGGAGGTATGGTGACATGACAAGCAACATGGCTGAATGCTTCAACAATGTGATAAAGGGTGTGCGGTCCTTGCCAGTTACAGCAATAGTGGAATATACATTTCAGAAGATGAATGAATATTTTCTGAACTATAGTAAGTTGACGGCAAAGCGAATAGCCGGAAAGAACAAACGTAAGAAGGCGTACAAATATCCACCCAAGATTGACAAATGGATGACCTACCAAACTTTTAAGGCGGACACGCTAGCCGTAGAAGAATTTGATAACACAAACATGGTGTATCAAGTGGTCGAGCCAGGAGGCATCACCCAGAGCGGTGTGCAATATGGAGGTGGAGCTTTCAAGGTTAATCTGACAAGCGGCGAGTGTTCATGTTGCAGACCAACTTTGTATCATCTTCCATGTGCACATTTGATGGCGGCGGGTCGGAAGAGACACGTGGGGTATGAATCTTCAGATAATGTGAGGATGAAATATTATAAGATCGAGGCTGTAAGAGACACATGGGGGGCAAGGTTCGAACCGTATCTAGACCCATCGGTTTGGCCGGAATATAACGGACCTCTCTTATACCCCGATTCTAGATTGAAGGTGGAAAAGAAAGGAAGGCGTCAAACGAGACGGTTTAAGGGTGACATGGATGATTGGGGTGGTGGTCATTTTGGGGCATGGGGCAATCAACATTTTCAAGAGCCTCGTACAAGTGAGAACCCTCCTACAGGCGGTTCAAGTTCTCGTGTTAACAAAAGAAAAAGAACAAAAGGAAATGCTGATGGTGGTGATGATGGTGACGGGGCTCGTGGTGGTCGTGCACGTCGTGCTCGTCGTGCGCGTGAAGGACGGGGAGGCGGTGATGATATAGGTGGACATGGGCGTGGGCATGGTGGCCACGGTGGTCTTGGTGGAGGGAATGTTGAGGCTGGTGGTCGAGGAGGAGATGGTAACGCACGCCGTGCCCGTACACGAGGTGGTCATAGTGCTAATGTGGGAGGACGAGATGGTGCGGGTGGAGGAGGAAATGGTGGTCGTGGTCCCGTTAATGATAGCGGTGCTGGACGTGGTAATCCAAATGTCGATGGTGGTCTTGGTGGAGGAACCTACGGTGATGGAGGTGGGTCATTTGGCCTAGGCGGATATGGTGATGGTGGTGATGGAGGTGGTGTAGGAGGCTATGGTAATGGAGGTGGGTCATTTGGCCTAGGCGGATATAGTGGAGTTGGTGGTGGAGGTGGTGGAGGAGGGTACGGTCATGGAGGTGGTCGTGGTCTGGGTTATTGGTTCGGAATCCCGCCAACGCAAAGAGTGAGAGGTAGTCGTAGTAGGGGAGCAAATGGTTGGCACTAATAAGGTAAAATAGAAACGATATTGTTTTTTTTTTAATACGCAAATGTTATTTATTGTTATTAATTGTTCTAACAAAATGGTCAAACTGTTGTAGGTATGGCCGCGTCCCAACCCAACAAGGCAACGAAGAAGTGGGATGACGGTAAGGAGGACGAGGGTAAAAGGCCGGGGTGGTGGGAGGAAGCTGCGGCGAGGGTGCTAGCAAAGGAGGCAGCCGAAAAAAAGAGGAAGAAGGAAGAGGAGGAAGAAGCGAAGAGGGAAGAACGCTGGAGACTGCAGCGAGAATACCTTGCGAGGGAGAAGCGCATGGAGCGTGAAAGATTGGCAAAGAGGAAAGAAGAACACAGGGTGATGTGTGAAAGATACTCAAAGTCAAGGGTGGAGTACAACGAAAGGTTACGGAGGGAGAGGAGGGAATTTGAGGAGAAGGTGCTTCGGGAGGCAAGTGCAATGGCGGAGGAGGAAGAAGCGAAGAGGAAGCGTGATACAGTTAGCCGTGCACGAGAAGAGGAAGATGGTGACCGTGAAGAGGACCCGGCGCAGCGGAAGGGCAAGTTTCCCCGTTGGACACAGTAGAGTGTTCTAAGCATGTAGTTGTATGCCTTATTGACGCCAGAAACATCTATGAATTGAACTAGGCCTTATGCCTTGTTGACGTCCTATGATTGTATGGCATGTAACCCTTATGGCACAATGTGTGGTTTCGAACTTGTATCGCATTTCATCCTATATGGGTCTTGTATGTCATGTAACTTATGAACTTGTACCACCCTTTGAGCTAAGGTAAACGGTACGAAACTGGCCCAACACCATAACGCCCTGTTCGGAGGCGTTATGTGTTTATCTGTAACACCATCACGAAACTGTTCAGAAATATCATACACATCAAACAGCAGTTCACACAAGGGTTCATAATTAAAGATCAAATCATTCACGGTCTCATATGTAAGGTTCCTAATTAAAGTTTTAATAATGCACGGTCACACACAGAAAGTTCCTAATTAATAGTGCAGACACAATAAAAATCCAACGACACAGTTTATTCTGAACCAGCTCTACGTCTTCCTCTCATGGCTGCCATCTTCCTCCTCCTCTTGGGTGCGACAACTTCCTGCCCTTTCTCGCCCCCCCGCTCCCTCTCTTCGTCCTGCTCCTGCTCATGGATCTCCTCCTGCTCCGTGCCCTCTTCAATACCACCAGAGTTTCTTTTCTCGTAAAACGAGGGGGTAAAAATAGGCTCTTTTCTTGGGCGGTTACCTGGCCTAAGCTCAAATGGACTCCGCATAGTCTGACTAGGCCTAGGTGCATCGGGGATCTGCGAGGTGTTGATCTCGTCATGACCATCATCATTCTCATCACCTACATCCTCATCTTCAAGAGATGGATGACCATGGCTTGACGAGGCGGCGGCGGTACGGCTTGAAGAGGGGCCGTGCTCCCCTCTACGCAATGACCCGCGTTCATGCCTCGATGACGACTGCTGCCCACCTCTCGACGAGGAGCCCGACATGGTAGGAACTGCGTCCACCGTACGACAACCTATAAGACCAGTTAATGTACGTGCCCAATCACGGGTCCGCTGTCAAATATGGAAAACAACCATCAGTTAGGACATTACCACATATAATAAAAACGATATAGTTAATACGCCACGTCGTACCTCCACAAATTTTCTGAGGGTGCGATGAGACTCTGGATGATCCATAGGGTAACGGAGTGCATGTGTGGCCTCGCCCACGTGCTTCGACAATGTGTCATGCTATAAAATGAATTTAGTGCTATAAGATAAATTGAGTGTACATCACATCATAAGGGATGCATTTTAAGATAAAATAGGAAACGTACCATGAAGTTGACCACCGGGGCTAGCTCCTGACGCTGACAGTGCTCCCTAATCTTCTTGTTGTACGGCAACTCGGCCAAGTCAAAACCGTCGGGGTTCGAAGCAATACGGATGTCGTCGCTTGTGAATGCATGGGGAAGTAACTTAACACGAGTCCTAGGTGTCAGCCAAGATAGGTAGACATCAAATGCTGCAGCATCGTGAGGGCGCTCATCTTCTTGGACACCTCCGTGCTGATTCTCCCAATCCAGTGTATCAACCATGACCTTAAACTCGGTGATGTATTTGGCATGCTTCTTTGGCCAATCCTTCACACCACGTTTCTTTTTCTTATCCATCCTATTAAAAGAAAATGACAATTAAGTTCCTATTACAAGTCTAGTTCATTAATGAGCACGTATACGACACGACAGACTTACCCATGCAACTCCAAATCCGTGTCCTTGTAATCAGGTGGAGTCTTCTGGTACAATCCAAATTGACGCATAACCCGGTTTGGCAAATGCCACTCCACTGCAAAAAAACATACCATCGGGCATATCATCCGCCAAAGATGACGTTCTTCAATGCATTTCCGATTCAGCGGGAACGTGATATCACGCCCTAAATCATCCCCCGAACCGTACGGCTCCCAAATCACCTATGCATTGAGAAGATTACTTTATAAATAACCAGGGGAAACAAAATATACATATATGCGGGGATAATTTCAGTGATTACCATGTCTGCGGTTAGGGTGTCGAACTCGTTGGTGTACTGGAGATACAAGGACCGTGAAGTGCCCCAGTCACGGTTCACTCTGTCCCATCTGTGTGCCCATGTTGCCATACGGTCCGGGTCACCTTGATCATCCCAAATCAAGGTCAAATCCGGAACTGGTCTCCCAATAGGAAAGTGTTCCCAGCTCCATATGGACAGCAGCAACATGCAACCACCAATATTACAGTCTGCCGCCGTAGTACCCCTACGGCAAGCATCGTCCAACTGGAGAAAAAAGGAAAAATTACATTTTTATTAGGGCAAATATACATTAAGTTATACCCTAAATTCACTTATACCGTTAACAGGAAATATAAACGGATGGGTTGGGTTACCTGACGATACAAGTAAGCGAGTGCGGCTGTACCCCAACTCCATTTCTGGTCCCAAACAACTAAGAGCTGCAGCCACATGATTGGCGCGATCGAGCCACCACCATCAGAAAATATGGTCTTGCAGAGAACATACCACAGATATGCCCTAGCATGCTGCTGCACCTCTTCAGAGTCCTCCCCTAACTCCGCTGGGCATCTCCCAAAATTCCTAGCAATCCAACCGAAGGGTGCACCAGCGGCCCTGTGTGGGATCTCTGGCTCCCTTCCCAAAATGCACGTCATATTACCACGCCACCCGGTGGTATCCGTGTTACGGCAAACGGGGTCCCCCTTGATGGGGAGTGCCGTGATCATTGAAACATCCTGCAACGTCACGGTCATCTCCCCACAAGGCAGGTGAAACGTGTGCGTCTCCGGACGCCATCGGTCTACAAGTGCGGTGATAGCACATGGGTTGAACTTCGGTACCCCCCGAAGAACAAGCTGCACGAACGGCAGTAGGCCCGTTTGCCGGATGTACTTCGTGTATCTCTCGTCGTAGTGCATCTTCGGACGCCTTGGATCGTCAACGTCAACGTCCGGGCCTTCAGCCGCACCAGACCTCAAGTGGAGGTGGCCTAAAACCACTTCTTCCGACATTAATCGCCCACGGTGCGTCTTATCGTACACGTCTTGGAGAAGAGACGTCATCCTACAACAAAAATACCATAATTACTTTATATATAAATAAAGCACTACCAAATCGATATAACAAAACTCTATATCAAAAATAGCACTCACTTCTCTATATTCAACTCAATGAACCAATAAACACTAACTTTTCTATATATCTTAAATTCTCTACATCCTACAACAAAAATATATCTTAAATTCTCTATATCAATACCGAATACACCACTATTTTATCTATATCATAACTACTCTATATCAATAAAGCACTAAACCATCTCTACACAATAAGTTTGACAATAATTCCTTTATCACTCTAACTACTATGAGAAAATAAAAATAAATGACAATTCAATAAAACAAGAACACTAACCCAAAATTACACTACAAGATGAACTACTAACCTACACATACCGTATCCCTTAGCCCAACCTAATAAATTTGCCAAATAAGAGGATGAACTAGGTTTGCTAAATTCGAAGAAAATCCTCAGATTTGACCAATAAAACAAGGGGATTCGGGGGAGAATACCTTCACCACTTGGAGGATGCCAAATCCAACCAATTTTGCCTCAGAACTGACGGATTTGGAGGGAGGGATTTGAGAAGGGAGAGAGAGGCGACGGGGGCGGCGGCTCAGCGCGGGCGCGGGTGGGAGAGGAATGGGGGAGATGGGGGTGCGGGCGGGCACGCGCGGCTGCTTATTCAGCCGCATAACGCCACAGTCCAAGGCGTTATACGGCTCACAGTAACGCCACCATCGAAGGCGTTATGGCGTTATACCAGAAGTCCGCTCTAACTCCGTGCGAAATCCGTTGCCTAACCGAGCCCGGTCAGGACGTGAGGCCGGAACTCCGGTTTGACTGACGCCACGGACGGAGGCGTTAGGGTTCCAGCCACATAACGCCACATACAGAGGCGTTAGGGTTACAACATAACGCCTCACTCCAAGGCGTTATGCTACCCACCACGGGTCAACGTGGGTCAACATGGCGAGGGGTGTAACGCCGTGCTCCGTGGCGTTACGAAGTAGGGTTTAACGCCTTAGGGGCGGGCGTTAGACAAACAGGTTATTTCGTGAAATTTTTCAAATCGGGGGTCATTTTGTAAAAATTGTCGCAAAAAAGGTTATTTTCGTTAAATTTCACGCACTTGGCCGCCCCTCCCACGGCACCGATGGGACGGAAGCCAACCAGCTTGTATCTTGTGTCCCTGTGTCCAACCTGTGTTTCAGTAAAATATTCAAGGAGTTGATTAAGGCACCCGTAAGCTGATAGTTTCTTAATCCTCAGTCGACGTCGCCAGCTCGATCACCTGTAGCTAACCGTCAAGAAACGCCGAAATTCAAGTTTAGATTAAGGAAAAAAACAATTTCATCAGCAGATACCTACGAAATTCTACTTAGTTCTAGCGTGCTCAAGAATATACTTGTAAGAGTGTCATTGTCACTCAATTAGCTACCAACAGTAACGGTAGTACTGCATAAGGAGTGCTATGCCAATCGCACGAAAATATGTCAAATATATATGGTGCCGCGACTTGTCACGGCGAAACACTGTACACACATATATAAAGTGTTGATCATATGCTTAATCGTGTCATGTCAAATTAATCACCAACAGTAACGAACGGTACTACATAAAAAGAGTGTCACGTTGCATCGCTCATTCGAAACATGTCAAGTACGTATGTGGTGCAGCGACTTGTCATGGCGAAACACTGACAAGGATCTCGCAACAAGGTATGCACGTATGGATGGTAATTGGCGTGGACGACATGATGCTCAACTGTAACCTCTTAACCACATGTCATCGGTTCGAGAAACCTCGACGTCGTAGCAGTAGCACATAATATGACAGCTGAAATGAAGCGCGGATCAGTTTACTTTCACGAGATGAATTGCCATTCTCAGATTCTACACTGTCAGTTCGAAATAAGATTAAATTTTCTTTTGTGACAAAATTATGGAAGGAGAGTTTTTTTTGCTTTGCTTCATGGAGGTTCAGAGAACACCAAATGTGTGTGTTGATAAGGCGGTACAACTACAAGCCAGGTAATGATAAAAAAAATGGAAACTTTCAAGTTAGAAATGAGATCGTATTAGTAATCATCACGGGGAGGTCATAGGTACCACATCTACTTCGAAGCATAGAATTAATCTCCAAAACTAAAAATTCACACAATAGTTGGAGATAGAAAAATTCTGCACTGCATATATTGGCGTGGCTATATTACAATGGTATAGACTCGTTTTGGAGGAAAAAGATACATGCCTCATTTTCCTTTTCTTTCTGGGTCCGAATCTACCTCTGCGTTTGAGCCTTTTTATCACTGAACAGATAAAGACTGCTGAAACAAATTAAAAAAATCCACCTAAAGATCGCCGAAAAGAGAGAAAAAAAATGTTCCTACACTCAAGCATGGTTCGAAATATTGCGCCAAAAGGAATCTTGAAATGTGACTTCGATATGATGTCTAGCCTACACATGGCCGCCATAGCTGCAGTGGCCGAAAGGATCTATGGTTGATGCCATAAATCGTTGATTTTACAATAACCGTAGTCAGTCAGCCAAAAAAATTGAATGCGAAATGTCATGCGTATCTGTATTACTCCCTCCGTTTCACAATATAAGATGTTTTAGCATTTCTCTTTCCATCCGTATCTAGACATGTTTTAGTGCAAGATTCATTTGAACCTTACACTAAAATATGTCTAGATACGGATGGAAAGAGAAATGCTATACCATCTTATATTTAGGAACGGAGGGAGTAGATGACACGACAGAATCATTTAAAATCTTCAAATGCATTAAAATAGTATGTAAAAAATGAAAAATAGTATAGTACTAAATTTGACCCATTCATTGATAACTTTTTCTAGACCAGGGAGGCCATGGACATGACTTCCTCAGATTGATGGGATCCTCGACATAAGTCAGTGTGTTTGTGTCACTGACATGTGGGGCTACTAGATTGAAGGGCCCAGGGGTCAGCAACTCTGACATAAGTCGGGGAATCTTGTTGGTAGATTAATGCCCCATTTCAAAGAAGAATTAACTAAAGAAGTTTCTCTACAAATGATTGCCCTTTCAATCATAAACCTGCTAGTGTTTGATAAAACGGTGGCTCTCAGTTTCTTCGTTGAGACGCTTCTTAAGAAATGACACATTTTTCTGTTCATAGTTGATCTCACAGATACATGCATGAAATGTAGCATCTTTTCTTCTTCTTCTGAATGCGTATAAAATGTAGCACCGATTGTAACTAGTACTTGATGATTAGCATGCACACAGGATTTCGTAATACTTAAGTAGAAAGACTCCAACATATTCAACTATCGGTGCACCACACAGGTAGACAGAAAGCGTACATCTACCACAAATAATACATCCCCATGATGAAGCATGAGAGGGACATTTCAACAAAAAGTTAAGAGATGTTGCATCTAACAACCAATAGAAATGGACCTTGGTATTGGGGTGTCACACTAAGGCAGACGTGCCCGCACCAGGCACCAACCTGAAATTGCAGACGAATCAGAAATTCCAATTGCTTCCAAGCAGATAGTGTGCAAACAGCCTGAAGGTTTGGCAGTTCAGAAAGCAAAATTAATCAACAAATTTCTGCTCATTTTTTATGTCCACCTTTACCATTCTTTTTAAACGCAAGTTCTATCAGAGACGAACTTCTTTTTTTTTTGCCTAAGCAGGAGCTTTGCCGATATCATTAATAGAAGAAAGAGTTGCTGAGTTAATAAAACCTGGCGAAAACCACCGCCAGGCCACAACGGCACAGGATAACCAAAACTCAAACAAACACTAAAAGAAGCCACACGTCGACGTCACTGCAACACCATCGTCATCATCCCTCAACGAGCCGACGACTCCGACTGGGACACAGCTGGCCAACCTTGCCTATTTCGTTTAGAAGTATTAACAGACTACGAAATCCTTTGACGAGCTTTACCAAGCCAAATACCCTTTCAGTTTTTGATACAACCATGCTGCTCAGTAATAACCTAGCCACCAACTTGAATGGATAGCCCAAAAGAAGCAAAATGAACCTCAGTTTGTTAAGATATGCTTCAAAAGACTCGTTTTGCGAACTCAACACTGCACTACCACATCTACAGTGCCTATGCTTCTTTCCCTTATGGGCCCATCCTAGCCAAGCATCCAACTCAAGAGAATGTCTATGGGCCACACAAAATATATTCCAAGGAAAAATATAAGTTGCACTGGGAAATTCTCCTCTTAGCTCATTAATCTCAAGCAGATAACTGTGGGTCATCTGCTGGCATCTGCTTCCTCTGGTATAACTGTCAAGGTCACAGATACGTTGTTCGCCCTTTTGACCAGAACTTTAAACGGTACTCCAACCTTGTCCCCCATGATATCAATAATCTGCAATGAACACATTATTAACTCATTTGTACAAATAAAAGGATAATTTGATCCTCTTGAACTGAGATTTCAGAATTTGATGTGCAGAGAACAGAAATGAGAACCCCAGAAGGGCATAAACATGCAGATAGCAGGTACCAGAGGCCACTGTTCTAGAATCTGTTCTAGCACCTATCAACTAAATTCCATGTCACAATATCAC
This sequence comes from Puccinellia tenuiflora, assembly GCA_012064385.1. Classification (NCBI taxonomy): domain Eukaryota; kingdom Viridiplantae; phylum Streptophyta; class Magnoliopsida; order Poales; family Poaceae; genus Puccinellia; species Puccinellia tenuiflora. Next base: position 404,345 of record QRDG01001074.1, read on the forward strand.
ATAACATAATTATTACTTTCGAAAGAAGGAATATTGCAAGTGATACAAATTCAAGGAACCCAAGCACAGAACACAGAGGTTAGCCTCGTTACCTCTTTGATGCTTTCCACTGGTTTACCATCAAACTCAACGACTACATCCCCAGGAGCGAATCCGGCACGATCAGCTGGGCATCCTGGAGTAACCTGGTTGTTCACTTATCTAGTGTTAGCATCGCCCAATTATTACCAGAATCATTGCATGCTAAAACATATAACACCAGAAAAGTCACACTTAAGTAGGTCAGAAACAGCAGGAATATAAGAAAGAAAAGGTGTTGAGCTGTGATAACAAGAATTCTAAAACAAATTTAATTTGATCTCAGTAGCTAGAAACTTAAAAGTAAATCTTCCACTGCGCAATGTATCATCACCTGAGACGGATTAAGGATAGCTTACCATTGGAACAAGCACACCTTTCCTTACATCTGGAAAAGAACTTGACCTTTCTTTAAGTTGTGCAATGACCATTGGGTTAAGATCAAGCATCTTCAAACCAAGCCACGGCCGTACAACTCTCCTGCATTGCACATTGGACAAATCTAAGTAGCTGCCAAGCACACTACAATCTATTCCAGAACAACTAGGCTCACAGTTTATCTGAGAAAGTAACATCATGCTGGATTTCAGTCAAAATTATGTAACGCACTAATACTGTGGTACATTCACTACTAAAGTTACTTGAGTGCTGTTTGCACAGCACACAAAATGAGAGTTTAACAACTCAATATCTCACATTATCATTAATTGATCTTTCGATATCTCAATCTAAATTCCACCTACTGTACTAAAGAAGGTAAAGTTATCATATAGCCAAGTGTTGGTGATTGTTTAATTTTTATTTTTTTTTTTTTTTTGTACAAGGTTGGTCCCAGAGGGACCTAGAAGCTTTCATTGATAACAGTGGCGTTATACAAGGAGGACCACAAGAAGTAAAAAATTACAAGCAGGTCCAAACGTGATTGTTTAATTTGAATATGGTATTGGCATCAATGTTCGGAAGTTGAATTGTGATAACTGATAAATAATGTGAACATGAGATGATTCCTGCATTAGAACATTATAGTATGTCTCTACACTAGTAAAACAAGGACATGCATCAGTAATGATGCAAAGACAAAAAGGCTGGATATAGTTGCATTGCTGAGTATGCTCTCGTGATTCGCTGTACCAGCATGCATACTTCATCATGAATGCTATACTTGTAGGTGGTGTGCACGCGGTAACATTTATTCAAGTAATCAAAACGAATCTAATTGCAAAAGGTAAATGCAAATAGTTGCTACGTAGCAACTAATTTCTTGTATATCAACTGAAAACACCATCATTATGACACTTTATTTAACTCACAGAATGCCTAATTTGGCAAAATACACATTTTAGTCACTGCAAATGTGTAGGTCATAGCCTAAACTAAATAAAGAAATTCCCCAAGGGAATGCAAGCAGTGTATAATAGTTAAATGTTGCATGTATCATACAACTGAAAGTAAGGCATACCCATTTCTCTTGAAGTGCTCCACTATTTTTACAATAGAGTCAATGGGTACTGCAAAGCTCAAACCATCAGCAGCCCAAACTTTCATCACATTAACTCCAATGATCTCACCGTCAAGGTTCACAAGAGGGCCTCCAGAGTTTCCCTGGAGCAATGCAAATGCGCGTTCACGGTTTGTACTAGAGAAATTTAGAGACCAAAACAGAAGCACCAAGGAAACAAAGGATGCCTTGTTTAGGATTAGAGCAATAATTAAGCAGGTATACAAAATGAAGTGGCAATGATACATTTTGGTAACCAACCGAAGTATTAAACTTCTTGTCGGATACAAGAAGAAATAACAACAATTGCACACAATCAATTTATTCTTTGTAGATTGCTCTCTTCTTCAGGATAATGAAAGCATTAAAGGGGTGATACAGATGGTTACCACTCGGAGTGACAAATCGATCAGATACAAAGTTGATCATTCTAATAGAATAAGGTGCGGGATAGGTAAATATCATAAGCTGCTAGTTTTATTTTCAGGTCTTGCTTGTTCTGCAATCTTTTAAGTTTCCCTTGAAGCTGTTTGGTGTATGGTCCGCACTTTCACACGGGGCACTTATAAATATTTTTTTCAATTCATGATTTTCAATCTATTGCAAAAAAAAATACAAATCTATCAGTGTTAAGTTTTTTTTTTTTTTACGTCTTGCACGTTTACAGAAGAAGAAAAAGGTTTTACCCTATTGATGGCACAATCTGTTTGTAGATACTCCCTTCGTATTCCTCCAAGACCCAGATCACTACTTTTCCGGTCAACACAACTATAAGAAAATGGGGTGGACATGGAACAATTGAAGTTAACAGAACGAATAGCAAGCTTGGGAATCAAAAGAGAACTAAGTAGTCTTATAGACGGCGAGCAGATGAGAGAAAATTAAAGCAAAAAAGGTTCGTGTTTTAGGAAAACCACCTTACTATGCCAGCTGTAACGGTGTTCTGAAGAGAAAGTGGGCAGCCCAAAGCAACAACGTGTTCACCTGGTCGAATATTACATGATGATCCAAGTCTTGCAGCTGGTAAAGGTGTCTTAGATTTAATCTTCACAACAGCGATATCTGAGTGGCGGTCAGCATTGAGGACATGACCTTCAAACTCACGACCATCTTGTAAAGTCACACTAACCTGTTACAATCGACCAATTTGTGAGCCAAGAATCAGATATTCCCTCCGATCCATAATAAGTGTCGTGGCTTTAGTTCATTTTTAGTCAAATTTGAACTAAATCCACGACACTTATTATGGATCGGAGGGAGTAGTAAACAAACATGTATGAAAGCTATTCTCCTGGATTAACCAAAATGTTGATGGAATATTTTTCACAATAAGTAAGGGGATTTAATTTAAGTGCAAGTAAATAATATACCGTAAGCATTGCTACTATGTGGTTTGTGAGAAAAGGAACAGTGAATGTCTATTATACTATGGATTGAGGTCGACTTTGGCCCTATGCTAATGTCCAGAACTTCAAGCCTAGTACTTACTAGATTCTATAACTTGAAAGAATGGTGAATAACCAAGGCCACTCCGTTAATCCATGCACAGAGTTCCCAAACATTTACATGGAAATTTACCCAGACGTTTACATGTGTAATTTTTCTTTGAATTGTTTTACATGTGGAACTTAGTTTTGGCACACACGAGCAGGTGTTCCTGGGTAGACCATTGTGTTTCCGACATTTTAAGAACTCCAGTAATATTCATGCATCATAATAGTTCCGTTTGTAATAGTATTAACTCTGTCGGTCCGGGTAAGTTAATAACCTTTCCCCTTAGAACTGCTTTTGTGCTTTGAAAATCGGCAACAACATGGGCACATGTCAGTATCGTCCCATCTGGATCTATTATAGTTCCTGATCCAATGCTCTTCTCTAGCACCCATCCATGAGTTTCTACAAAAAGTATAATTGCACAAGTTTACTACATATAGCTAGGGAAACAGGTAACAACGATTTCCATTGCAGTTACATTCTCACCATGCGTACAAGAAATGTTTACAACAGCAGGACCAACTGCAGCTGCAGCATTGGCAATTGAGTTCCTGCCTAGACATCCTCGGCCACACCTCGAATCATCTGAGTTTCCAGCAGAACCTTGGTTGCCCGTGTTAATGGGCGCAACCGATGCAGATGCAAAGGAATTTAGTATAGGAAAACCCCCTGTACAAGCAAATTTGAACACAGTAAGATCTTATGAAAAAGCAAGCTCTAATAAACAAGGTACAGAGTCAGTTACTGGGCGAAACATAGTGGTCCACCGGCACATTGATATGATGTATACGGGCTTGCACAGTGTTCTAATGTCCAGCGACAGCAGATTGCCTTTCTACCTGGGCATAGCTCAGATTTTCCAGCGCTGGGAGATAGCATTGGGAGCTAGCCAGTACATAACAAGAAAATTTCATTGCCGCTTTGGGAGCTATCCAGTACAGAAAAAGAAAATCGCATTGCCGCTTATTGGGAGCTAGCATCAACAGTTCTGAATCAAAGTCTCAATGGCAATCCTAATAGCTCCCAGCTGCCCCGCCAGGTCCACAGCGGTGCTGCCGTATGAACAACAGATTACTGGCTCGAACGTCAGAGCTCATACGGCGGCACAGCACCCTTTGGTACCACAATGCGTTTGACATACAGATTATCGATAATCACCAGCTAATGGCACGGCTAGCTGATAAAACAGGAGACAACTGTAAACTAGACGAGGCAAGCAGATGACCCATCAATACCTGGACACGGCGTCGGCGCGAGGAGGGGGTTGCGGGATAGGAGCCCCGTGGAGGCGGTGGAGAGGAGATGCCGGAGCGGCGCGGAGGCAATCAGTGTGAAGGCCGTGGAGGAGCCGCGGCGGTCGAGGAGGCCCCCCGCTCCCGCCAAGGCGGCGCCGGCGGCGAGGAGGAGGGCGGCGCGGCGCGGGTTCCGGAACATTCCCGAGTGTGCGGGGATCGCTTTGGTTCGGTGTTGCGTGTCACTGGATCGTGGGGAAAAATTGTTTTTTTTTGTTTTTTTGAGACAAATGTTGGGGGAAGAAGTGTTTCGCAAGAAGAACCATGTAGCGTTGTGATGGGCCGGGCGGGTCACCATATCGGACTGGGCTGAATTTGGGCTTGGGCTTCTTCGACATCAAATTGGACTTGGACCTGGACGTGTTTTGATCCGTAAAGCAGGAAGGACCAACGACACCGAAGTGGTCGATCCCTTGTCTCGCCGACGACCGGGTAGAACTGCAGAGCTAGGGTTCCTCGCCCCGCCACCGTGGTCGTTCGCCGGATCTAGGTGAGAAAACTCAAGAGCTCCCATAACGTGCACAACTATGTGGTTGATTTTGTTCCTAGTATACCAAAAAAAAAACAATTTCTTGGTGGATTATCTGATTCATTCATGCTGATTTAAGTTGGTGATTTCCCAACAACTCTTTGTGTACTACTGAAAAATAAAATAACTGCATATAATTCATTTGCCCGCACAATGTTAAGCATGCTAGACTTCTGACGGCGTTCATCATGACATGATATCTACTTCGGTGCTTGGATGAACCACATCATCTAGGCATCATTTGTATTTTTTTTCCTACTGTGCGTATTGTTTTTCTGTTCTCTGGTATGCCTAGCTAGTTTTGGATGTTAAATCTGATAATTTAATTGTGTTTTCCTGTAAATATTTTTTTTCCTTTGATCAAGAAGCTTCTAGTCTACATGATCGTACAGCCTCTCAAGTGTTCTGTCAGGCACGTTCTACTGCTCTAGTAGTACATAGTTTCTTACAAAATATTAGAGTTTTTAAACGGTTGTGTCATGTCAAGTGAGTCTGTTGTTTTGCTTCACAACCTTTAGGGTTTTAAATATTATTTGAGTTGATGTTTTTTCCATCAAGTCAAGTCACACGGCAGAAGGGAAAACATATTTAACGAGCTTGATGCACTGATCGACACGAAACCAAAACCCACCGTTTGTATGCGTTCACGGATAAGCAACACCAACCATTAGAGATACAAGCTGTTACATACCCTCAGGCCCACAAGTTTCACAACCGAAACACTAGCTAAAGTGATTTACTATTACTCCCTCCGTTTCTTGATGTAAGGTGTATAGTTTTTTAGAAAAAGTCCAAAATATAAGGTGTATTGCGATTTTTAGACAATTTTATCACTCCAAAGATGAGTTAAATCCCTCCACGGAGCGATTTGACGGATTGTTTATAATTTGTGGCTGTTAGAAACACCTCTCCCCCCCGATTTTCTGTATGTGAAATGATTCTGCCGTGTACAAAATTCTCATTTCTTAATATTCGTGCCAGAAAACTATACGCCCTACATTCAGGAACGGAGGGAGTATTTGATTTAGGTTGGTTATGTTATCGATATAATGTATTTAACCACGTTTTCCTGAAACATAAGAACCTATAACTGTTGATTGTTCTCAAACATTTCTACAGGTGTTCTTTACTATCGGATTTAAGATGCCTCGACTTGGAGATTCAGAAGGATCTTCCGCGTTCAGAATGATTTCGGAGTTTGGATATCTTTCTTGCATCATCTTGGGATGTTGGCTTGATAACGTCGGTCATATTCCAACCTTCAATTACTGGAGTGGAGGAGTCATGGCTCTAGGACGGCCTTTTATGGGACAAAACTTTGTATGGTTAATTCTCGAAAAAATCAATTCGCCATTAGCACGGCCTTATAGATTCTTTTAGAAACACATTTATTTGCTGTAAATTTCATGAAAAATAGAATTGGTTGATTATTTCCCAGGGCTATGCACATCTCGATTGTTGCTCCTTGCTGAACAACACTGCCCATTTGCCCTTCTCTACCATATCTTATTTTTCCTTTTCCTCTTTTGACAAAAGAGAAAATTGATGAATTATTTACCTCCTTACCCTAGAAGAGCCCTCTCGCTAGCATACTCAAGTCTGGTGGATTCTGGTGTGCTGCATCCTACTCCTTTGTTTTGTCTATCGGGGTCGGGTTGGCAGTTGGTAGAGTATGGAGTGCAACCGCGGTCCATTGCCGGATCTACACCGCCCCGTCGCCTCCGGTTCCTGTATCGGGACTAAGTGATAAAACTTCAATTACTCCCCTGGCGTGCACAACTATCTGGTTGATTTTGTTCTCTAGTATACCAACAATTAAAAAGCAATACGTTTGTGGATTATCTGATTTTTTTATTTAAGTTGGTGATTTCCTGACAACTGTGGATCTGTGCTTTGTTAACTCAAAGCAGGCCAATAAAGCTGTGCTTTGTGGATCTGTACTGGTTGTTGTTGTTGTTGTTGTTGTGGTGCTCAGGCCAGCCTCTGTTGATGTCAGATTCTTGGTATTCTGTTACGCTGATTTACTTACACCATAAATAATAGTAAGACACTTAATATATGGTCGGTGTGATAATAAAATCAATTCCACTATTCATGTACTTGGCCGATCTATAAAGGCATATCTTCAGTATCAAGACAAACAACTCACACAAATTTATCTTTATTTGCGAGGAGAAACAATGTGCGGATCGAAGATATCGGACAGTAAAGTTGTCCAGTTTCCGTTCAAGAATATGATGCATCGAGAAGTTGAGTTTAACATTGGAAGGTACTGTGTATCTTCAACCTAACTATTGTGTATCGTGCTTCATCGATGTAGTAATAATATTATTCCATTCTGGGCTGGCGACGGGAAGAGCAAAGGGAGGTTCACTCTGAACTGACTGAAAGCAAACACCGTAGGTCTGGCAGCTATCGATGCCTGTGGAAAAAGTTGAGGGTAACAACAAATTGTGTGGCACCTGTTGCACAAAACGTAGAGATGGAACCTCTTTTGCAGCAGACATACATCTATGTCTAATTAGTTGCACCAACCCAAGATGAATTGACTGCAAGCAAATACCGAGGTCAGGTGATCGATGCCTACAAAGAGAGATATTTTGTTACCTTGGAGGTTGGGGTTTGTCTGCACAAATATCGAACACCAAGAACAGATTCAGGCGGTACCCCATATTGTATTGTTGATGATTGTTCTCAACGTTCCACTCTGGAGCACTGCCATTAAGAAGTACTAAGCAGGTTTGTGGGACCCCCGATTCCCCGGTGCCGACATTGCCTTGTATTGAGCATTTTATCTTGCTGGGCTACTCTTCTATTCTATGTACGTGCATTAATTTCCTTATTTTGCCCGACCGTCAAACTGTTTCGTCGAGCTCTATCACATTCATGTGTTGCTTGATTTCTATCTTCTGAAATAGTTGCAGTCTGTTTACTTTGCAATGCCATTTTCTGCAACCACAACCAAAAATACTTAGATTGTTGAAACAGTAACTGAGAAATGAATGCATAAATCCTAACACTCCAAGACTGAGGCCTCAAAACACATACATCCAATGCTCTGATGAAGTAAAAGAATACATTTGACAAAATTAGATTGATCAGTATTGACGAAACATCATTGCTTAGGTAGTACACCTCCCCGTGCAGTGTCATTTTCATAATCAGATTGTTGTATGCTTCAACAATCGAAATCCATAATTCAGTAGGTGACTACAGTAAACTTCATACTAAGAAAATTAACAAAATTTATACTACTATAATAACCATGTTTTCTTCAGAATTTTATGACTGACTGTCATGTTCACATGCTTTTGATCTTATCATTATTTGCCTTGATTGATGAGTTGCTACAAATTTGCCTAGCATCATAGGGAATCAAGTTACCAACCTGGCACTTACTTCATGCAGTTACCAATTAAGAAAGCATAGGGAATCAACTTTCACGATACTGAAATAACAATGGTTTATGTGTAGACCAGAGCAAAGTGATGAGCACGGGCAGTAGCACGGGCGGAATCGGCAAAACAGTGAGATGGATTGGCATTGTCGAGACCGTGAGGAACGACGAGCTAGGAACACTACAATATTTTTCACTTTCGACGAGAACTTGCAATTGAGCTTTGGTTTCTTTCTGAGGGAGTCGAATCCTTTTTATCTAGCGCCGATGGGCACGTGGTTTAGCTGAGTTGGTGTCGGAATAAGATAGAGACGGGTGTCGCTAGCTAGAGGGTTCCCTTTTCGAAGGTAAATTCTGGTAAGTGTACCGATGCCACGTGGTGTGTTGTGGGAGGTAGCAAAATCAAGTTTCCATACGAGGTAGCAAAATCAAAATTTTCATCCTACGCGACCGCGCGCATCGATGGCCGCCCGAAGCCTCGCGAACTTATGCGTCCACGCGCGAAGGCAGCTGGGCGAGTACGCGCGCATCCTGCCCGATGCCCTATCTCCCCCGCGTACATGCGCATGGTCCGATTCTTCCAACGAACGTACAAAACCTGGTAGTACAAAGCACGGTTGCAGTCAATTCAAAAACTGAGATGTACAAACAAAGTAAATCTCACCCGTGCGTGTAGAAGTACAGAGTATATAGAACAGAAAGTACAGAGTATAGTGATCCGGATGTACAGATTACTGCGAGGAGGGTGTACAAGTACACAGAAAGCGGAGTACAAAGTACGTTGACAGCCGAAGTACAAGTACGTTCAAACCCGAAGTACAAGTACGTTCAAACCGAATGTACAGGTATTTAACTTTTGGATATACAAAAAAAAAGTTCGTCAAAACCTATCGATGTGGGATCTAGTTTTGAAGATCTCGACGCGAGGAGTTCAAAAGTGAAAACGGTTCGTAATTTGGATAAGCGGTTCTCAAGATATTTCGTTTTAAAACTTTGGTTCAAAAAAATAAAAGAGAAAAGCTACGCTCCTACCGAGTACAAGTACCCAGAAAACGGAGTACAAAGTACGTTGACAGCGGAAGTACAAGTACGTCCAAACCTGGAGTACAAGTACGATCAAACCGAATGTACAAGTATTCAACTTTTAGATGTACAAAAAAAAGTTCGTCAAAACCTATCGATATGGGATCTAGTTTTAAAGATCTCGACGCGAGGAGTTCGAAAGTGAAAACGGTTCGTAATTTGGATAAGCGGTTCTCAAGATATTTCGTTTTCCAACTTCGGTTCAAAAAAATAAAAGGAAAAAGCTACCCTCCCACCTCCCGTATCCCTTTCTCTCGCATCCCCATTTTAACTCCGGTTGCAACACTTGGCAGACATGCAAGCACCCACGGGTGACCAAGCGAGGAGAAGGCGACACTTGTCGCGATGGGAGGGCACCTTAGGTTCCCTTTGTAAAGAGAACCCTTTTTTTAACGATTACCGATAGAAACGCCTGTAGGATTGTGTCGTAGGCTCGTTAGCTGAGTTTGAATTTTTTTGACTGGGCTTTCCCTCATGGACGTTGACCGATATTTTGTATGGGCCGGAACCAGTGCATGGGCCCCAAGCCTACGTGGTTGTTAGTGATTTGTTGTGCGACCGATTTATTTTTCAATCAGATCAATAGATTTGCAAGCCGATCAAACGATATATCTGCGAGTCGAGCGATTTGTTGTACCATGCCATCATCACGGATTTGGATTTAATTATATAGATTCTAAGCATCGGAGAGTGTTGCAACACTACTTTATGTCATTGTGTGATTATTCCATGCCAAACAAATAGTGTCCAATTCAAAAAGCATCAGTTACCAAACCTTTAACTATAAAAGTGCACTCTCTAAAATGACCTTTATATTGCTCTCAGTAAGACACATGAACACATGAACACATGACCACAAATAAGATTCTCCAACAACAATGCATTCAGGAAGGAAGCAGTGCACAACCACCGCCGTTGCCTGATCAAAACAACAAAGTCAGATCATGGATTTTCACCCTGGAGAAAGTCTGACCAATCTCGACACAATGCCTTCAACAAGAAAACAGTTAAATCCGTCATTGCCAGGTACAACCAATGATTTTCAGACCTAAAGTTTCTCATAGCCGACAAGAGTTGCGGTGATGAAAATGTCCATCATCAGATGTATCTACGGATGATGTTTCCATGACTTTGTTGTAGAACAACTCATCACCACAACTATTCTTGACCTACGCGTGAAATAATGAAGCAATGGTCACAAAAAATGACCATCAAGTCATGGGAGAGAGTCTGCAAAATTGGTTTTCATCATTCCTACACTATGACTCTCCCATCTAGAAATACCATTTGACCGGGCAAATCCTTAGAAACACCACTGTTCTATCAGTCTGACAATCAATATTTCATTTTGTCATCTCTCCACTATTAGTATGTTTTATCAAATTTTCCATTTTTGAGAGTTGAGGTTGTCGGGGCTAAATTTTTGGAATGATGTATGCTAAATTTTTGTCATGGCACATTTTGAAAATTCTCAGTTTTAGACAGCATATGGACGGAAATAATAGACATATTATTGGCCGCAACACCTCATCGTCGAACTGATCTCATGTCGTTTCTTCCCGAGCTCGACCATCATGTTTACTCCCATCACTTGTTGAGCTCATCTTCAAAATGATTGTTAATCTGATCTTGTTTTCTTCTAGGCTTGGATGCTAATGTCAGATATCATTGATTTCTATTTTTTGATTCACCTGTTTATTCACATATCTTGTAACCGAGTGTAGGTATTATCTAAGTTTCAAAATGTTGATTTGATTTTTTTTGTTTTGCTCTTATATTCTGGAATGCACGGGGATAATCTATATTGATAAGGCAACATATTTCCTAATAACGACTTAGAGCAAACATCATGCCAAAATCTAGCCTCGAAAACTCACAACACTCTCAAAAGAAAACTTATTATATACCAACGGTAGATGGATGACGTAATGGCAAAACTGATTGGACAAACAAAACATGTTTCCAAGGATTCGATCATTCAAATGGTATTTCTAAAAATGCGGCCAGTCTAGTGACATGAATGATAAAAAAAACCTTGCAAAAAACTTTGCCTTAACAACTTATACGGTCAAAACACTGAGTACCTTTTATGCGGAGGATATTAAGGTGGAGCTCGAGGTATTGGAGGAACCACGACCAGCGAATATATGCAGCTCTAACCAGAGACAAAGGCATAGTTGCCGCTTGAGATGAGAGTAAAATTGCTAGGACTCGTGTGGCAGCGGCGGGATGCGCGGCGTAGCTGCGGTCGGTTCCTTGTACCTCCAGACCTCACCCACGACGGAAAGCGATGAACATGTTAGTTGTAGAGGCAGCCAGTTGTCCGTTCGCAGTACGGCTACAGCAGGTTGCGGCAACGAGGACAACGGTGGCAACCATCATTGATGTGGTGGGAGAGAGAGCTGTCGGGCAAGAAAGAGAGATGGAGTGGAGAAATAGGTTGCGTAGTTGTGTAGTAGGCCATCCCGGTTAGTGTTTAGGAGGTGGCGGATATGAACAGTATCCGCTTGCCCCTAAATTTAAGGCAATTCGCAACCGGATGAAACGATTGCACACAAGTTGTCTCTTTAGAAGGTGTTGGCGAAAAAGAACACAAAATAAATCTGCGCAACTACGAGTATCTTGGCCTCCCCTTGTGGCGAGGCGGCTCAAAAGAATACACTTTCAACCTTTGGAGGATAAAGTGACCGACAAGCTCAGCTCGTAGGAGGGAGGCATGTCACCATGGTGGGTCGTTCGACCCTTGTAAAGACGGTTCTTACTAGTGTTTCCATCTATTTTATTACCGTGCAAGATGTGCATTTGGAGGTCCTCTTTAAAATTAATAGTATCTGTCGGACCTACCTTTGGGCAGAAAGTGAGAAGGTCATCGGTGGAAAATTTAAACTCAATTGGGAAAGTGTGTCTAAGCCGGAAGATTATGGAGGCCTTGAAATTCTCAACCTCAAAATATTTATTCGGCACTTCGATTGAGATGGCTTTCCTAAGAACAGAATGAAGACCCTGCACCTTCGTTTGGCCTTGGCAACCCTTGCATCGCAAATGACCATGACCTTTTTGTGGGGGCTACAAGACCATTGGAAACCGCGAGTAAGCTCTTCTTTGGGAGTCATCTTGTCTTGGCTTCATGGAAGCTGGCCGAAGGATTTAGCCCCCTTAATATGTGATATGTCAAAGAAGGGAAAACAGTCCGGAAAGCTTTGGAAAATAATTCTTGGGTGTCACAAATCAATACCCAATGGGGCCCACCCTTCAATATAGTACCCAATTCGCCAAGATTTAGCAGATGCTCATCAATGTCTGACTTTTCCCTGGTGCCCCGGATAGGTTCTCCTGGAAGTTCACGAAGAATGAGAGCTAGTCGGCGGCTTCGGCCCTTCCTGTTGAACAAAAGGGTTCTCCCTTGGCAAGGTAACGAAGCACTTACGATTAGCAGTGTAATGGTGCCAAACAATCTACGAACGCATGGTTTAGTTCATCTCAGATCCATTCTATTTTCAGATGGTATTGCCACCATCAGGCGACATAGCAACCATTGCGTCATCCTTCTCTCGTCCGCTCTTTCTTTCCTATGGGAAACAAAATAAAGTTGGGGCTTTGCACTATCTAGTGGGAGAGGCGTTTTGACTCCCAATCTCACATGCTTCTGGTATTTTCAAAAATTAACAAATAGTAAAATATTTTGAAAATTCTATAAAACTTAGAGACAAACATATATAAGTTTTCAAGATTAATGCAAAGTTTCGAAACAAAATGACATTTTTTGTACTCCGTTTGAAAAAAGACCATTGATTTTATCTTTTCCGTACATAGCACAAAATATGTCGTTTCGTTCCGAAACATGGTATGTTAAAATTTTGTATCTATTTGTCACCAATTTTTTAAATAATTTTAGAAATTTTGTACTTTTTTTATATTTTTTATAGTATCAGCAGCATGTGAACTTGGGAGCCAATATTAATTCCGCTATCTAGATACATTTGCTACTAGTTCGATCTGAACGTTGCATCGGGAAAAGCCGAGATATTTATATACTGGGAGTACATATATATAGTAGACCGGATGATTGTAAGGAGGCACCAGCAATGGGTCATGGCAGCCAACGCTTTAAAATTGTTTGAACTACAAATAACAGGTATATGTACGGCGTTGATGCCAGATTCTTGGTATGCTGTAATGCTGACTTTACTCACGCCATGATTAACTAAATATATGGCTGGTGAGATAATAAAATCAATATCACATTTTTTTGGGGGGTAAAAAAATCACTTTATCCATGTACTTATCGGCTGATCTATAAAGGCATGACTAGACTCAAATAGAATCTATTTTTATTTGCGAGAAAAACAATGCATGTGTGAAAGACATAGCTAGGATAATGAAGTTGTCGAGGTGCACCATCAAGGAATAGGATGCATCGAGAGGTTGAGTTCTACCATGGTCCCTTCTTGGGTATTGTGTATTTTCAGATGCATGGTGCAGATCAAGATGCGTAACTCGCATGGCGGCTACGGGATGCGTGGTGCAGATGTGGCCGGAAAGCGAAGAAAACGTTAATGGCAGCGGCAAAAGGTTGTCGGCGGCGGAACAGGAACATCAGTTGGCGGCGGCGAGGACAAGGGTGGCAACCAGCGCGAGATAGGAGACAGAGAGAGAGTTGTCGCGGAATAGATTGTGTGGTTGTGCGCCTGTGTAGTTGTCCATCCCAGTCCTGTGGAGGAGGCGGATATGGACAGTGCCGTTTGCCCCTAAATTTAAGACTAGTTGACATGATTGCGGAAGTGTCCGTGAGTGTTCTATCTTGGCATGTGCGCAGCTGCTTCAACCAATATCGTCACATCACCAGGACATTGGACAATCAGGCCACTAGTTGCAGCAATTCAAGCAAGCACCTCCTTCCAAGCTAGCAGGGTTACCCACCTTCACAGGAGTTACAACATTAAAGCCCATCATCAGGCTAGATTAGCAACTAGAATTCAACACAGTGGTCTATCTATCAGGTGTTTATCCTCTGTTTCAGGTCAATGTCCAGCTCAGGACATCTACTCTGAAACTAGCGTGCTGTCTTTCACACTACTCTCTGTAAAGTGTGCTTAAGTAATAAAATATTTCTGTTAAAAAAAAGCACTGAAAAAGAACACAAAAGAAACTAGATTTGGCAGGTCTAGACGGGAATCGATGCCATCAGCGGCGGCCCCAAGTTTTTCCGCTGTCCAATTGTAGAGGGCTAGAGGCTACCTGGATGACTAACTAGCATTTTAGTATGTAGCTGGATAATCCACTACTCGCCGAACAAAGTCACCCAACACGGCATCGTGCAAGAGTTCCAAAGTAGCGCCAACAGGAAATTAAAGTAGCTACATGCCCTTCCAGCTGAACACAAATGTCCGCGCATGGACAAGGGCCCTTGCATCGGCAATGGCGCCAAACAAGTTGCGAACGGATGCTTTAGTTCATCTCATATTCCCGATGCATCCGATTCCAGATGATATTGTCATCAGGCGTCACAGCAACCGTACTGTGCGCGGCCGCCGGCCCGTTTGCCGCCACCGACCGTGGTCTTGGGCGACGACAAGGATGAGGAGAACCGTTGTAGGCGCGGGTACGCCCGCAGCCGGATGTCCTGGAGTAGCAGAAGGGGCACGTCGGCTGGTTTTGATCAAGGAAAAAAATAGCGTGCTATAAAAAATAGTATGGCCCTCCTCCAGAAGCTATACAAGATATAGCGTGATATAGCGAAGTTACATGTGAAATAGCGTGATGAAAAAAATGTAAGAAATAGTCCAAATATTAAGGATTTCAGCACTAAAATTTGTCCAAAGCAATACATGCATAACCAGGTAACCATATTCAAATGCCAAGGCCAAATCAATGGCACAAATACAAATATGAGGCTTAAACCATGAAAATTAATCAACTAAAAGATAAACAATTTTAAACTTTAATCAGAATCATTAACATCGTCTTTAGAATAACTAGAAGAACCAATAGATTGCCCGCCATCATCATTACCTAACGTTATTTCTAGGCTTTTTGTTAGTGTACGTAGCTATAACATTACCACATTTAGTGTGGTTTGGAGCGTATAAAACGCAAATAGCGCCGTAGCGTCAACTTTAGGGTAAATATAGCGTAGCCTCTCCAAATACGCTATATCGTGCTATTAACCGGGAAATAGCGTGCTATTTTTTTCGTTGGTTTTGATATGCGGAATTGCTTCACTTACGACAAAACCTGTCCGATCTCTGTACGATGCTCTGCACATCGCCGTCCTCTACTACTAGGGGCTATGGTTCCGTTTAGATATGTGTTTGTGATGAAATGTTGACCAGTGTTTCTTATGAATTGTGATCGTGCCACACTGTTTTTGTTGATGAACTATGATGGTCGTAGTTCAAAACTAGCAGAAAGTCTTATTTATTGAATTTTAAAGTACGGATTTCTAGTATATGTTTTTTTGTATTTTCAAACCGTAAAACTTGTTTCGGATACCTCAAACTGATTTTACAATTTTGATTGTTCCAACATCTACAAGAGATCGATCCTCTAACATCATGTAGATTCACCCCTCATAGTTTTGAGGTACCAACATAAGGATCAGGCATTTGCTCGTGAGTTGGTAAATGTTCTTCCAGCTCAACACGTGGGTTGTCACGTCGACAAGGTACATACGACGCATTTAATCATCAGCGCAATGGTACCAAACAAGTTGCGGATGTATCATTTAGTTAATCTCATATTCCCTGTGCACCATATATATATATATATTTTTAGATTCTATTTCGTTGTTTCACCCACTCTTTCTCTCTCACATGGGAAGCAAAATGAAGTTGGGCAAGCTTTGCGCTATCTAGCTACATTTGCTACTAGTTCCATGTGAGCCTCGTATCGGGAGAGGCTCGGATATTTTCATACTATAGGAATACATATAGACCAGATGATTGCAAGGAGGCATCAGCTATGCATAATGGCAGATAATGCCTAGAAATCGCAGAACTACAGAATCACATGTATATGTCCGGTGTTGATGTCAGATTCTTGATTAGCTGTTACGTTGATTTACTGGCGCCATAAATAACTAGATAATGGCCGGTGAAATAATAAAATTAATGCCACACTATCCATGTACTTACCGGCTGATCTATAAAGACGTGACTTCAGAAGCAAGACAAACAACTCAAATAGAATTCTCATCTTTATTTGCGAGGAAAACAATGCATGTGTGAAAGATATATGATAATATATTGTGAAGTTCCCGCCTAGGAATAGGATGCATCGAGAAGTTGAATTATACACGGGAGCTGGGTTGGGTATTGTGGATCGTCAACCTAACGATTGAGTATGGTGCATCACCGTACACCACCGATTTAGAAAGCATGTTATTGCATTCCGGGCTGGCGAAGGGAAGAGGAAAAGGAGGTTTGCTTGCAACTGACCGAAAGCAAGTACCGTAGGACGTTGGTAACGATCGATGGTCGTCCCGGTGCTATTGATAGCTGCATAACTTATCGCAGCCAGAATCTGCATAATTTGACTCTGTGGCAATATAACTTTTACCTGGCAGATAGCTATTTCCCAGATAGAAGTAGCACAAGGTCGGCCACATTTGCTGCATCACAGCAGCACGTAGTTAAGAAAGGCACTTCATTACGGATAAAATCGTGAATGCCAACTGCCGTTACATGGTAAAATATTCTATGTTGTTCCAAGTGTACTGTAAGATTGCTGACATCTCGCTTTGACTTCTAGGAGACCACTAAACGGTCGCAAAGGCGGCTTCAGAAATCAGGATGGCATCGTCAAGCGGTAATTTTACATAGTTGGGCTGACTCGGTATTGTTATGAGAGATCCTGAATTAGGATTAGGAATGTGTTTCAACAAATTTATTCCACTTAATCACTTACACATCTCTAATTAGGATTAACCATTCAGAGGTCATACGTTCATGTTAAATATCTTAGCACCCGCATGTATCTCCGGTCGATTCTACTCACAAGGCCGCAAGCATGTATGTATGAGAAAAGTTCGATAAGTTAACTCTCGTGATCCAATTAGGAAGGTGTAAAAATCCATCACGCTGGACATGATTCAATTCAGCAGGTGTAAAAATCCATCAAGTTGGACAAAGTGATATAGTGAGTTTTTGGTGTGAATCTGATCCACTGCAGTTTAGGTATCTCGGGATAGTGATTATTACCAAAGATTAAAAAATTCAGAATGGCATCCTGTTGAACAACGCTTTGAAGGAAAGTTTGGGTGCTAGAAGGGCAAGTGATCCACCATTGTTAAATTACTTTACCTGATAGATGTTTCGGTAGCTCATGTTTTATCGCAGGTCCCCCCGGATATTGTGTTTAGGCGGACCTTAGTAACCTAGTAGGCAATAAGTAGGACTCTTGGACTAATTTATATATGCCACAACCTTTAATGACAATAAAATTATCTGATGAGAGAGATAAGTTTGTGTCAAAATTAACTGACCCTGGGTTCTTTCGTTCAAATCTATGGTATGACGAACTGATGAATAGGCACACCAGGTTTATTTAGAAGCTAAAAATACCCCTAAAGATTAAAATATTCATTCAGTTCCTTCATAGGAAGCTAAAAATTGGTTGAATGAAATTAAGAAAACAAAACGCTAAGACAAGAATCTGAATTGGGTTTTGAGCTTTGTTTGGGCTATTTGGAATTGTAGAAGTAATGTAGTTTTTAACAAGATTGGAACTACCAAAAATTCGCATGTTTTTCATATGGCCAACCTTACCTTCTACCGCCATATTAGAGAGACTATATGCCATCTGGGTGCATACTGGTTGGTGGTGTTATACTGAAAGTAAAGTGAATCAGTCGCCAAACATGATGTAAGAACGACATGATATAAGCGAAAACTCAACCGTCACATCAGATTGACAAAAACACATCGTTTACAACCAATTCATCACCTCCGAATCAAGTTACCTTTAGTGAGTAAAAAAGAATTTTAACCGTGAATTTCCCCGAAGTCGTCAAGTTCAATTTAAAACTACCATTCTGAGCCAATCGAGTCACACTCATAAGTTTCTCTACCAAATTCCTCTAGGAGTTTGAATTTTCTCCCGTCAAGAATCTCCTAAACTCAATATTTAACGGATTGTTGGCCAATACATGTACCACAAGCACGTTCTTATGGCGTGTAAGATTCAAAAGACTAGGATACTACGCAGTACACGGCTTATCCCCAAGCCATGTGTCTTACCAAAAACGAGTATAGAGTCCATTACCCACCATAAAGGACCCTCGTGCAAAAGAATCCATTCTAACACCCATAATCCCTTTCCAGAAGGGGGAGTCAGTGGGCTTAGGTTGGACTTGAGCTAAGGTTTTTCCATGAAGATACTTATTAGAGAGCAACTCCTGCCAAACACCATCTTCATGTAATCTTAAAAGGACTGTGCTAAGTAGGGCACATGTCCTAGAATAGACTTCCGTGAGCACGGATGGAATATGATAATTGAACCATGCATGCAGCCACCATGTAGACTTCTTTCTATGTTTTCAAACTTTGAAATTTTTTACCTCTTGAATCGTAAGTCAAAACTCAATTCTGTTTTCATTGTTTGCTTTGTCGCGCCGAGATCTTCTAAAGTAGATCCCATGTTGATTTGTTTTGTCAATTTTTTTGGTCCTAGTTGCCAGATTATAGTCACTTGGTCACCAGAGTATTGTCATGTTGGTCACCAGGTTAAAATCGAATGGTTACTGTCGTGTCTTGGATCACGGACACCGGGAGTAAAGGATACCTCCTTTTTAGGTTCGGCACGGGGCACAAAGGAGGCTAAGGGATGCCAACTTCTGGGAGAAACTCACCAAGATCTCCGATCTACGTACTAGCAAGCAACACAGAGACACATGATGTGGCTTACAGAGGTGGTGGCGGGTGAGAACCCGGGAGGTGTTGGCTAGAGGTTCAAGACGAGCAGATCCTTTCCCGGAGGAGATCACCTCTCGCCTAAGCTAGTCCTGACAGGTGCGCTACCTAGCCTAGCCTCCGACTCTCTGGAATTCTGTCCCTTCCCTCCGGTGCCTCGGTCCTCCTTTTATAGGCTAAGGGGATCCCACAAGGGCACCTTTGGGGGCGGAGGGGTTTTAGGCGGGAAAACCCCTCCGGGTTCTTCTTATGGGGCGACGTGGCCTCTTCTCGTCCAAGTATTCATCTGAGGGGGGTTAGGTGTGGTCGCCCACCTTTTGGAGGGCGGGCGGACAAAGGCTGACACCTTTACCAGCCGTGTCCCTGCTGGCGTATTAAAATAAGTTGAGTGGTGCCCCAAGCGAAGGCAGAATTGCAGCTAGTAGCAGTTTTCCCTCGTTTAACGAACTGAGGTTTATCGAACCAGTAGGACTTTGAAATCAACAACAAGGTGAATGTTGAAGATCTCTGGCGCTTGACCTTCAACAGACATGGACCTGCACAAACTCAACCAAAATACTTTGCCCCCAACGGCGGAAAGGTTGTCAATCTTTCCGGTCTCGCAGAAAACAAAGCAGTTAATTGTATGATGAAATAGATGAATTATGAAAAGTGACTAGAGGAATAATGATAATTAAAAGCAAGTAAATGAGGTTGTAAACAATGTAAAAAGATGGACCGGGGGCTATGGGTTCACTAGTGGAGTCTCTCAAGTAAATAAAATATGCATGTGATGGGTGAACGAATTACAGCTAGGCAATTGACAAGATCATGACACAAACCCAATTTAGCTATGATAAAAAGGACATGATAATATTTATGGAGGCATCACGACAAGGAACAAAGACCGTTGAGTCCAACTGCGTCTTTGTCTAAAAAATCCACCGTCGGATCGCTATCTAGCCTGTCACCCAACGGTATTAAGTTGCAAGCAACAGACAATTGCATTAAGTAAAGTGCATGAAGTAAGCAATACTAATATCAAAAGAGACATTAACATCGCTGTTTTACCCTTAGTAGCAACAGCACACCCTCACCCTTAGATGTTTCTATCGCTCGTGCCCAGGAACAAAAGGAGGCATGAACCCACTATCTAGCATAAATACCCTCTCTTGGAGATACACACAATCACTTGGCCAAATTAACTACGCACATCGGAGAGCATGCAAGAACATAAATTACTCATATAAGAATCATGCACAATCTGAACATAACTTCATAATCCATCGGATCCCAGCAAAAACATCACATAGCATTACAATAATCGATATTGATCATGTTAGGCAGCTCACAAGATCATAAGACATGAAGCACAAGAGAGAGAGACTACCAACTAGCTACTGCCATGGACCCATAGTCCATGGTGAGACTACTCACAAATCATCCCGGAGGAGGGCATGACGATGAAGAGCCTTCCGGGATCGATCTCCCCTCCGGCAGAGTGCCGGGATCAGCTTCAGATTGGACCCCCGAACTAGGGTTTTCTGTGACGGCGCATCGGGGTCAAGTTTCTGGTAAATAATGGCCGCCTCGACGTTTTTAGGTTATTTCTGATTTTATAGGCGTCGGAGGGGGCCGAGGAGGTGCCCCACGGGCAGGGGCGGGCCCCACCCGCGGGTCCACCTAGGGCCGCGGCAGGACCCCGCCTGCGCCCTGTGGGTCGCCTCCGAGGCTGCCCTTCGGACTCCGTCTTCGTCTTGGCATAAAAATAATCCCCATAAATTTTGGTCCAATTCTGAGAATATTTCTAGAAGTAAATTTCTGAAACAAAAAGACAGCAGAAACAGGAACTGACACTTGGCATCTTGTCAATAGGTTAGTCCGACAAAATGCATAAAAAATGATATAAATGATAGTTAAAACATGTGACAATAACACAAAACTAGCATGGATCACTCAAAAATTATAGATACGTTTGAGACGTATCAGTCCCGGCGTGTCTTCTTGACGCCCAAGTCTTCTAGGAGCTTCCAGCAGGAGCTGGCATGCTTATCCTCTTCGCCTGTATGGAGGTTGGAGCCCGGGGGTGAGCCTGTGGCGTCCTGCCGGGCGTCCGAGTCCCCGGGACCTCCGTGTTGTCTGCCGGGTTGAGGGTGACCCCGGAAGGCCACCCGGTCCTTAGTCGTGATTGTCGATGCCGTCCTTGTCTGGTTGCCGTGGGGTAGATGGGGAGGCCCATCTGCCGGTCTTGAATCCTTGCCTTGCTCGCCTCCTTGGTGGGCCCACTGGTGGTGGACCCACTTTGAACGCATCAGGGGAACCCCGTGTTCCACTGTTGCGACAGTTACTAATTTTTTTTAACTTCGCTACTCACCAACTTAATTCTTTCCCGATGTTAATGTCATGTTTTACGTGTTTAGAGTGGAACAAATACTCACTCTATGAACGTGTAGAACATTGCTACGACTGGAAAAAATGTAAAAATTATCTGGTAACTGTGTTATTTGAATGGTTACTGTTAACTAGTAGCATGGCAGAAAAGAATTTTGATTGGGTTGTTCCTGAAAATCCTTTTGATGAAAGAAGTCTACCAAAAGGTAGTGAAAGGAAGTCATTGGAGGCCATGGCTCCCACCCACCCTAGGTGACTCCAATGGCGATCACCTTCCCCTTGAAGTTTGAAGACTCTCCCGAGGCTGATCTGAGGTGGTTTAGGCATGGCACCCCCTAATCCATGTGCTGCCTCAGATCTGTTGGATTGTTCTCCCTGGTCTGGCGATCAGGGACAAGGTTCGTGACATCTTCTCCACCCCGGTTCACCCATGTTCCCCCTCTTCATCGATGTTCTTCCTGGTGGTCTCTTTTGGGTGTACTTCATTCCGTTCGGATCTCCATAATGTGAGTTTGGCTCTAGAAGCATGTCATGGGGTAGATCGAGATCTGATCTCTGTGGAACTTCTATGGGATAGAACCTTCCGGTTTTCGGTTTTTTCGAAGGCAGTGGGGTTTTTCATTTACAAATTGAGATCTTATGAGTGTGCACAATTCAAATGCTATTTCCATCTGTGGGGATCTGGTGGTCCAAATTGGATTCATGAAGAGAAACTTTGGTACGCTGAAGAGGAGGCCAAATGGAAAACATCATCTCGTCAACGTAAAGCATCTCCTCGTCTCAGTGATCAATCTCCCAATGGATCCTATGCACCCTCTAATCATCATCCTGGTATGTCTAATCGCCCTACATTTATATCATTACTGGTGCAAATACTGCTGCGTTGGGTGCTAGAATTACTCGGGTGAACACCTTGGATCCGGTTAATCCTCCCCAAGATCGGAATACTCAGAATAGTTTGGTTGGCGGAATTACTCAGGTGAACACTTTGGATTTCAAAACCACGGCGTGTTTGGGTTGCTAAAAAAGATCTAGTATCTAGGCCCAGTCCTATTTCGGCCCCTGTTGATTCTGAGGTAGTGGATCCCGGGCCCATGATAGAGCAGATTGAGCCTGGACAGGTTTCTGTTAAATCTTTCTTCTGCTCTAAATGTTTATCTGAAAAGCATGATTTTAAAGAGTGCAAAAATCAATTCCGCTCTAAATCTGTTGGAACTATGGGCATATCTCAACTACTTGCTTTAAACGCAACAAGAAACAGTTATATCACGAGAAAAGAAGAGGATTCTCGGCTCTTGCCACGTCGGGGAACTCAATCATCCCCAATACTAGTACCTACCAGACCGCAAACTACAACAGTACTCCCCTGTTTATCCAGAGCTCCGTGGTGGCTGAAGGTGTTGCAATGGCGAACTACCCTTGTGATCCTATTCCTCATCTCCCACCTAGCTCTGGCCTTATCCCAGACAACCACAGCGCGGCTATGTGGTTCTTGGTGGCAACTTCCCGGTGGCATGCGATGACTGGTCAATCGTCACCATCAACCCTAAGCAAGATTGGCAAGCTTTTCAAGGTACTGCGGCTCTCATCACAAATTTTCTGCTGCAGAGGGGTTACCCAGTTAGGTAGATCACTAGGTGTGGCATGGGTACTGCTTGATACATCCATTTTGCATCACTATTTTAAATCATAATTCATCTTTATTCATTGATATATTTCATATTATGATGCAATAATTATGTTATTTTATCTTATTTTGCATGACTGGCAATTATTGGGGATGCATCTGCCGGAACCAGAAATCAGCTGGAAAAGTACCTGTCAAGATACCAGACGTCGGAAGCTCAGAAAATTCCAGGAAAATAAGAAAGTCAATATTACGAAGAATAAGTCACGGAGCCGAAAGGGGGCACGGAGGAGAGCTCCCAGGGGCAGGGGCGGCCTGCAGCCGCGGGCCCACCCTTGGCCACGGCAGGGGCCCACCCCTGGCCCCTATGGCTCCTCTCCGTCTCCCCTTCGGCGTATTATTGACCCTTGACCTAAAACGTCGGGGGCATCGAAGAGGAATTTTTCCGCCGCCTCCACGAGGCAGAAACCAGACAGAGAGAAGAAGAGCTCTGGCAGGGAGAAATCTGCCGGGGAATTTCCCTCCCGGAGGTGGGGGGGGGGGGGGGGAATCACCGCCATCGTCATCGCCATCACGCCAAGCATCATCGGGATCATCATCAACACCATCTCCATCATCAGCACCATCATCACCGTCACCGTCCCATCTCATCCCGATGTAGAAATCGTCATTGTTTTGTTATTAGTTCATTGGAATCGTATCCCGGGTATTGATTACACTACTAGGAAACTAGCTATAGGTGAACCACATTCTGTGGCGCATAGTTTTGCATGCGCCACAGAAAATATTTTTTGTGTCGCATAGTTTTACATGCGCCACAGAAATATGTCTTTCTGTGGCGCATATAGCTAGATGCACCACAGAAAGACACAATTCTGTGGCGCACATCCAACATGCGCCACAGAAATATGCCTTTCTGTGGCGCATCTAGCTAGATGCGCCACAAAAAGGCATATTTCTGTGGGGCATGTGGCCCATGCGCCACAGAATTCTTCAAAACAGATCCCACCCACCCCCCGTGGATCGACTTTTCAGTTTTGCACGAAGTGAAAGAAAATGATAAAAAATTCAAAAAATAAAATCCTTTTAGATGTAGGGAAGGTTTTGGGTCTAGTTGTTTGGAAAAATTTAAAATACACATTTTGACTTTTTTTTCAAAAATAGGTGAAAAATATTAAAACGGGCATAACTTTTGCATACGACGTCGAAAAAATGCGTTTAATACCTTAAAAAAAACTAGAGAAAATTTCGGAACCGCCCTCACCGGGTTTTACCCGGTTGGACTTTTTTTAGATTCTCAAAATTCCAAATGAAAAAAAAGTTATGGCCAACAGAAGAATTTTTCTAGCAAAATAATAAAAAAGACAATTCTGTGGCGCATGTCTAGCCCATGCGCCACAGAATTGTTGGGCGGGATTCCAAATTTTGAATCCCGCCAGCCCCTTCTCCCTCTCTTTTCTCCTTCTCTCCTCCACTTCTCCTCTCCCCTTCTCCTCCACTTCTCCCTCCACTTCTCCTCTCCCCTTCTCCTCCACTTCTCCCTCCACTTATCCTCTCCCCTTCTCCTCCACTTCTCCCTCCACTTCTCCTCTCCCTTCTCCACATCTTCTCCCCTCCTCCCCTCCTCTCCTCTCCTCTCCTCCACATCTTCTTTCCTCCTCCTCCACCTCCACCTCCGGCGACCTCCTCCATCTCCGGCGACCTCCTCCACCACCACCACACCCCGGCGACCTCCTCCTCCACCCAGCGACCTCCTCCGCCCCGGCGACCTCCACCACCTTCGGCGACCTCCTCCTCCATCCCGGCGACCTCCGACGACCTCATCCACCATCCCGGCAACCTCCTCCTCCACCTCCACCTTCGGCGACCTCCTCCGGCAACATCCTTCTCCTCCTCCACCATTTTCAGCGACCCCCATCCTCCACCCACGGCAACACGGCCTCCGACGAGCTCCGACAAAATTCCGACGAAATTCTGGCGGCCAGATCTAGATCCAGATCTGGATCTAGATCTGGCCGCCTTTTTTTTGAAATTCAAAAAAAATTCTGTGGCGCACGGTAGTGGGATGCGCCACTGAAATATTTCTGTGGCGCACGGTAGTGGGATGCGCCACAGAATCTTGACATTTCTATGGCGCACCACCGGCGTGCGCCACAGAAATATAATTTAGTGGCGAGAATTCTGTGGCGCATCCCACTTTTTCCAGGATGCGCCACAGAATTCCAAAAAGGTGCGCCACTAATAGGCCTTTCCCTGGTAGTGTTACCACTTGTAGTTGATGCTTTTGAGTTTTATCGGTGAATTATCTTTACGATCAGATTGTTACCCTTATTCATATCACCTATGATCATGATCTATATGATGTCTTGTGAGTAGTGTTTGGTTCTTGAGGACATGGGGAAAGCCTAGTTGCTAGTAATTGCATAATGTTGAGTAATATTTAATGGTTTGATTTATGTTGTGGTGTTATTCCTCTAGTGGTATCGTGTGAACGTCGACTACATGATACTTCACCTTTCAAAGGGCCTAGAGGGATGCATAGTGTATATCGTTTGCTTATGGTAGGGTTGCAGGAGTGACAGAAACCTAAACCCCAATTTGTGAACTAGTGCACTAGGGAGCGTAGGGTCTCGGAGTTTAAGGCTGTGGTTAGGTTTTTATCTTAATTACTTTCTTGTAGTTGCGGATGCTTGCAAGGGGTTTAATCACAAGTATGTATTTGTCCAAGTAAGGGCGGTGCATTAGCATAGGTCCACCCACACAGCACTTTATCAAAACATTGAAGGTTAATCACCGGCGTGCAATGAAACTGGCTAGGCAGAAACTCCCATGTGTCCTCGAGAACGTTTTAATCTTCATAAGTAACACAACCGGCTTGTCCTTTGAGCTTAAAAGGATTGGGCTATTTGCTGCAATTATTGTAGCACTCTTTTATTTACTTGTTCTTCATTTGTTCTTTAAATCAAAAATCCAAAAACATTTCTCTTTTAGTGCTTGCAGTGAAACCTTGCTGAAAACTACTTGTCAACACCTTCTGCTCCTAGTTGGGTTCGACACTCTTACTTATCGAAAGTACTACGATAGATCCCCTATACATGTGGGTCATCAAGACTCTTTTCTAGCGCCGTTGCCGGGGAGTGTAGCGCTATTGGTAAGTGGAACTGCTAAGGAACTCTTTTATTGTAAGTGCTATTTTTATTTTTGCTTGTTACTTTGCTTCGTTATGGAGCACTCTTCACTTAATATGTTGTTTGGGAGTGACTCTGCCACCACACCTGTGGTGGATAAGAGTCCTTCGCTCTCTGAAATTGATCCATTTAAAATACCATGGGAATTATTGATCCTGTTATGAGTAACCGTTATGTAGGGGATGGAACCATCCATCCAGGTTATCATTTGCAGGTATGTCAAAAGAGGTAATCATGACGAAATTATTATCAATATCACTAAAGGATAAAGCTATGGATTGGTATTTGCTTCTGGATAATTCTCACTTGATGGATTGGAAAGAGCTTATGTCTCTCTTTTATTCTAAATTTTATCCTCTTCATGAAATTCATCAAGATAGAAATTATATTTATAAATTTTGGCCACATGAAGGAGAAAGCATCGCTCAAGCTTGGGGGAGGTTGAAATCTTTAATGCCTAAATGCCCCAATCATAAGCTTCCTAATGATATAATTGTTAACAATTTCTATGCGAGGCTGCCTCGCTATGATAAGGATATGCTTGATGCTTCTTCTCTTGGATCCTTTACAAACAAAGAAGTTAATGCTAAATTGGATTTAATTGAAAGGATTTATCGCAATGCGGAAGATTGGGAGATCGACAAAGGTAAAGAATCAGGTATCACTACTAGGGAAACCCTTACCGCCGGCGGCCAAAATTAGGTTATCCCGGCGGTTTGCAAACCGCCGGCGACCACCTCGCCGGTGGTAATACCTTACCGCCGGCGGTTTTCAAACCGCCGGGGGTAAGCCTGGTTAGCGCCGGCTGTTTATGCCAAACGCCGGGGATACTCTTTACGTCCGGCGGTTTTAAAACCGCCAGGGATAAACGATGATAGCACCGGCGGTTTACTCTGCTGCCAGGGGTAAATGTTTTATCATTGGCTGTTTATCACTAACTGCCGGCGGTAACAATTACAGGGGAAAAAAATTACAGCAATATACACAGCAATATATATAACAGATACAGGAAAGTAGCCAAAGTGTTCATCAATAACAAAGTCGACCATATTGTTCAAATTTCGACTCCCAAGTACGGATTACACAAATAGAGAGTCCAAGTACTAGCAAACACTACAAGTAGTTCTCGATCCGGAGTTGCATGACCTAGCTAAACAACAATGAGATAGAAGACTAGGGAGGCGGTGGCGGCAAGCATCATCATGACAAAGGGGGTCCTCCAAGTCTCCCTCCTCTGTTGCGCTCGAAAGTTGGCATACTGAGCTTCCGCCTCCTCCAAAGTGGCGTACCCCTTGTAGTTGTTGCCGCTGAAACGGTGGTCCTGCCTCCAGCAACTCTCCCAGTCGTGGTAGACTCCGGGAACCCTACCGTGGAACACTACATACGCCATCTGCACTCACAAACAAGAAAGAAATGTAAGTTGTTAGCACATTCATAGATAGAAAACATATAGTTATGCAAACAATTAAAAAGCATCAAATGGCTATACTTAAGTAATTTTATGACTAACATTTGCAGGAGACAAGTTTTTGACTCAAGTTTCCCTCGGCGGGAAGGGACGGACGCCGTCCAGCGTGTTGAATGTCCTCTCGTCACGGCTCACTTGTAAGCGGTTTTCAATCTCTATTTTACTTGGTATGACTTTGTGGTGGAACAAGCCACCACTCTTGAGGGCATCCCTAAAGATTATTGTGTTAATCAACATTCCGGCGATAACTTGGCACTCAATGTACCTGTAGAGACATATATCACAGTAGCCACCATAATAATGAACTCAATATTTGTAACAGCAGCCCACTGCTATTCTGCTATTCATAATAGCCATTTGCTATTCACAGCAGCCCACTGCTATTCATAATAGATTGTACACTTTATGCTGCATTCCCTGTCATTAAAATGTCAGAATTTCATTTCATTTCACAACAATTTCCAGGAGTGGATTTTAAGATCAAGTTTCTCACTGTCGGTGACAAGAAACTGAAGCTAACAATATGGGACAAAACCGCTGCATTATCTCCTAAATATTAATGAATTCTGGTACAATAGTCAGCAGTATCAGTCAGTTGCATCTAATGGTGTTCCTACATTCCAGTATTTTCCTTTGTGAGCATTCCACATATATATGGTTCAACACTTCAACATAAGTAATATACTGACAGAAAGCTTTTGAAGATTATTTTAGCTGCAACTCAAGACGACATTTCAGTCTGTTGACATTGAATTTTTCCACACAATTTTGCAGACTAATCGGTTTTCCAAAAATACTTTGGTTGGTTATTGTGAAGTAGATCTCTTCGATTTGCTCACTAAGGTAACACTGATGTGTAGTTACAGCAGGTACAGCAGGGTGAGGATTCGAGAGAAGGCGCGTACCTGCAGCGGGTCCTCGAGGGGGCGAGGGCGAGGTCGACGGCATCTGCGAGGTGGACGTCTGCGAGGCGGCTCCGTCCACGAGCTCCGTCCACGACGTCTGCGAGGTGGAGGCTGTTAGGGTTACACGGCGTCAGCGGGAGCGAGGGCGAGGGGGGAGAGAGGGAGGGAGGGGAGAGAGAGAGGGAGGGAGGGGAGAGTGAGGGAGGGGCTCACCGGGGCGGACGGAGGAGGGGGCCGACGGCGACGGGGACTCGGCGATGGCGGGGAGCTGCTGGACGGCGGGGTGAGAAGAGTTCGATTTGGGGGCAAAGTCGATTTGGAGCTCGTGCGCGCGTCGATTTGGGGCAAAGTCCACTTGGGCGGGTCCCACCCGTAAGTGGAACATAACTTACCCCCGGCAGTTTAGGATGAACCGCCGGCGGTAAGTTATGTTCCACTTACGGGTGGGACCACGTGTGCTTATCGCCGGCAGTTCTGTGACAAACCGCCGGGGGTAAATCTGAGCCGGACAGGGCCAGCACTAGGCCCACTTAGCGCCGGCGGTTACATATCCTTCCCGCCAGCGGTACGAGGGGTTACCCCCGGCGGTTTGTGGCAAAACTGCCGGCGGTAAGTTGAGGCCCAGCCCGGGGTCCGCGGCCCACGTTACCGTCGGCGGCCCATGTTCCCTCCCGTCGGCGCTATGTGGCTTATCCCTGGCTGTTTTGGCCCAAACCGCCGATGGTAAATTTAGGCCGGCCGATCACAACTTACCACCGGCGAAAAAAATTACAAACAGCCGGCGGTAACGTGTGCTGCTATAAGCAATTCCCTAGTAGTGTATAAATTATGAGTATGACTGCATTAAATCTTTCATGGAAACTAAACGTTTTAATATGCTTAGTACTAAGTTTGGGCTCGATTCTCAAATTGTTGTTGATCTTTGTAAATCCTTTGCTGACCATATTAATATTCCAAAAGAAAAGTGGGATAACTATCATGAACCATTTAAAGATGTTTGTAAAATAGATGTGCTTGCTAGTGATGATGTGCCTGTTCAAACAGTTGAATCTTTTTTACCTGATGTTTACTTTGAAAAACCACCCTTTCCTATAAAAATTAAAGAACACTCAATCGTGGCTAGTGTGGTTAATAAAAGTGAAAGGAAAGCTTATGAACCTGATGAACAACTTGAAATTGCCTCTCCAGTAGCTTTGGTTAAAGATCTTGTAACTGAGAACGTCGATGGAAGTTCTATTTATTTTTGTGAAGCTGCTACTAACATTGTTAGACAGGATAAAAGTGCAAAAGTTGTTGGTACTCCTGTTGTCTCTGTCAAGATAGGTGATCATTGCTATTATGGATTATGTGATATGGGTGCAAGTGCAAGTGCTATTCCTTATACACTTTATCAAGAAATAATGCGTGAAATTGCGCCATGTGAGCTTGAGGATATTGATTTGGAGATTAAATTGGCTAATAGAGATGTCATCCACCCGGTGGGAATTGTCAGAGACGTTGAAGTCTTATGTGGTAAGGTAAAATATCCAACTGATTTCCTTGTCTTGGGGTCGGTTAAACATAAATTTTGTCCTATCATATTTGGTAGACCTTTCTTAAATACTTGTAGTGCTGTTATAGATTTTAAGAAAGAAAAGGTCTCTGTTCAATTCGCTGGAGAGCCGTATGAATTTAATTTTTCCAAATTTGCTAGACATCATTATGATAAAGAATTACCTAATGAGGATCTTATTATTGAAAGAATTGCTTCTATTGCCGTGCCTCCTAATGATCCTTTGCAGCAATATATGGAGGAGCACGAGAATGATATGTTTATGCAGGAAAGAGAGGAAATTGATGAAGTCTTCTTTAGACAGCCGGCTATTCTAAAGCATGATCTACCTGTGGAGTCTCTGGGGACCCAGACACCTCCAAAGGGAGATCCTGTTTTGAATTAAAAGCTCTCCCAGACACTCTCAAATATACATATTTGGATGAGAAGAAAATATATCCTGTTATTATCAATTCTAACCTTTCAGTGAAAGAGGAGGAGAGATTATTGGAGGTCCTTAGGAAACATCGAGCTGCATTGGGCTATACTCTTGATGATCTTCAAGGGATTTCTCCATCTATTTGTCAACATACAATTAATCTTGAGCCTGATGCGAAGCCTGTTGTTGATCATCAACGAAGATTGAATCCAAAGATGAAGAATGTGGTAAGAAATGAGATACTCAAGCTTCTCGATGCAGGTATAATCTATCCTATTGCTGATAGTAGATGGGTTAGTCATGTTCATTGTGTTCCCAAAAAGGGAGGTATGACTGTTGTTGCTAATGATAATAATGAACTCATTCCTCAAAGAACAGTTGTAGGGTATAGAATGTGCATTGATTATAGGAAGCTTAATAAGGCTACTCGAAGAGATCATTATCCTTTGCCTTTTATTGATCAAATGCTTGAAAGACTGTCTAAGAATTCTCACTTTTGTTTTCTTGATGGTTATTCTAGTTTCTCTCAAATTGGTGTTAAATTTGAAGATCAAGAAAAAACTACTTTTAATTGTCCTTATGGAACTTATGCCTATAGACGTATGCCTTTTGGTTTGTGTAATGCACCTGCTACTTTTCAAAGATGCATGTCTGCTATTTTTCATGGTTTTTGTGAGGAAATTGTGAAAGTCTTCATGGGCGATTTCTCCGTCTATGGAACTTCTTTCGACAATTGCCTCTATAATCTTAACAAAGTTTTGCAGAGATGTGAGGGGACCAATCTTGTTCTCTATTGGGAGAAGTGTCATTTCATGGTAAATGAAGGCATAGTGCTTGGACATAAAATTTCTGAAAGGGGGATTGAAGTTGATAAAGCCAAAATTGAAGCAATTGAGAAGATGCCCTATCCAAGAGACATCAAAGGTATTCGTAGTTTCCTCGGTCATGATGGTTTTTATAGGAGGTTTATTAAAGATTTTTCTATGACGTCATGGCCCCTCACTAATATTCTTCAAAAAGATGTTCCATATGTTTTTGATGAGGATTGTAAGGAAGCCTTCGAGGTACTAAAAAGGGCTTTAATCACCGCTCCTATAGTTCAACCGCCTGATTGGAATTTACCCTTTGAAATTATGTGTGATGCTAGTGATTATGCTGTAGGGGCTGTCCTTGGCCAAAGAATTGAGAAGAAGTTGAATGTAATTCATTATGCTAGTAAAACTTTGGATAGTGCACAGAAAAATTATGCAACCACTGAAAAGGAATTTTTAGCGGTCGTTTTTGCTTGTGATAAATTTAGACAATATATTGTGGACTCTAAAGTAACTATTCATACTGACCATGCTGAAATTAAGTACCTTATGGAGAAGAAAGATGCTAAGCCTAGACTTATTAGATGGGTGCTTTTGCTGCAAGAGTTTGATTTGCATATTGTTGATAGAAAAGGTGCAGAAAATCCTGTAGCTGATAATTTGTCTAGAATGGAAAATATTCCTCATGATCCCATCCCTGTAAATGATAGTTTCCCTGACGAACAACTTGCCGTCGTTAAGGTAACTTCTCATGATGCTCCTTGGTATGCTGATTATGCTAATTTTATTGTCTCGAAATTTTTGCCTCCAAGTTTTACTTATCAACAGAAAAAGAAATTCTTCTGTGACTTGAGGCATTACTTTTGGGATGACCCACATTTATACAAGGAGGGAGCTGATGGAATCTTAAGGAGATGTATTCCTGAGCATGAACAGGATGAGGTATTGAGGAAGTGCCACAATAGTGATTATGAAGGACATCACGCAGGTGAAAGGACTGCACATAAGGTTCTTCAATCAAGTTTTTATTGGACTACTTTATTTAAGGATGCTAAAATGTTTGTTTCATCTTGTGATGAGTCACAAAGGGTCGGTAACATTAGTAGACGTAATGAAATGCCTATGAATTATAATCTTGTTATTGAACCTTTTGATTGTTGGGGGTTTGACTTTATGGGTCCTTTTCCCACTTCTCATGGTAATACTCATATTCTTGTTGCTGTAGATTATGTTACTAAGTGGGTGGAAGCTATACCAACTAAAAATGCTGATCATAAGACCTCCCTAAAAATGCTTAAAGAAGTTATTTTTCCTAGGTTTGGTGTGCCTAGATATCTTTTGACTAATGGAGGATCTCATTTTATTTATGGAGCTTTTAGAAAGGTTTTAGCTAAGTGCGATGTTAATCACAGAGTCTCCTCTCCGTATCATCCTCAAACTAGTGGGCAAGTTGAATTAACTAATAGAAAAATTAAACTGATCTTGCAAAAGACCGTTAACAAGTCTAGGAAGAATTGGTCTAAAAAACTTAATGATGCTTTATGGGCCTATAGAACTGCTTATAAAAATCCTATGGGTATATCTCATTATAAAATGGTTTATGGGAAGGCATGTCATTTGCCTCTTGAATTAGAACATAAAGCTTTTTGGGATGTTAGACAACTTAATTCTGATCCTAATCTTGCCGGTAAAACTAGGCTTCTTAAATTGAATTCTTTGGATGAGTGGAGGAATGAGGCTTATGAGAGTGCTCGTTTGTTTAAGGAAAAAGTAAAGAGATGGCATGATAAGAGAATTTTGAAAAGAGAATTTAATGTTGGTGATAAAATGCTTTTGTATAGGTCTTGTCTCAGATTTTTTGCAGGAAAATTGCTATCAAAATGGGAGGGACCATTCATCATTGAGGAAGTCTATCGCTCTGGAGCTATAAAGATTAATAATCGTGACGGAGACAAACCTCAAGTGGTGAATGGTCAGCGACTTAAGCACTACATCTCCGGTAATCCCTTGGAAAAAGATGTCGATGTTATTCAAGTGGTCTCTCCGGAAGAACTTATCGAGACCAAATACCGGAAGACTCCAGAATCAGAAAACGAATAGGTAACTGTTTCGGTAAGGAAAGTGCCTCGGAAAATTCCAGAAAATTAGGAAAATTCGGAGACTGGACGGAGTACGAGACGGACTCCAGGGGGCAGAGGCGGCCCTCTATCGTGGCCCCACCCTAGGCCGTGGTGGGGACCCGCCCCTGGCCCCTGGACACCGCCTCCGACTCCGCCTAGTCCCGTCGCCTTCCTTTTATTGCAAAACTTTTCGCTATATATTTTCCCGAATTTTTTTAGGAGCGTATCCTGTGTTTTTCGTCGTGTTTTGTCTCCGGTTATTTATGTCAGGGTCTCGAAGCTTTAGATCATGGCATCCTCTTCCAACCCCGACAACACCGGCAACGATGATCAAGGCATGGACTTTAAAGGAACTGAAGGAACGGAGGAAGTGTTCGAGAACGTGCCCCATGATGATGGAGAGGAGTTAAAAGAAACCATTGAGAGGCTCATAAGGATCATCGACCCATCTACACCACGGGAATAAATTCGAGCACTATGGGTAACGGCACTCCCTTGGCTTGTTCCAAGCTTGGGGGAGTGCCCCGGTATCTTTATCTTATGTCTTTTATTTTTCGTAGTCTTGTGAGTCGTATCATGAGTAGAGAAGTTATCTTGTAGTATGGTTTTGCACTGTGTCTTGTCACTCCTTGTGAGTCCTTTGTATCCGTTGGTGTGTGGTTTTCTATAATGGAATATAAATGAGAAGTATCTTCTATTCTTCTGCACTTTATATTTTATTATGGCAATCTCTCTCATCTGCTGATCTTGTGGTAAGTAATGATTTGACATTGGGTGAATGAGTAGAAGTTTATTCGGTATCGATAAGCATGGCTTTGTTTAAATTGCAATAATTACTTTGGTGCTTGAGTAGAGAAGAAGAATTTGATTGCAAATGCACTATCTTGTATGTCTTACATGCTTGTGAACCTTCTAGCTCATGCACCTTTGTATTAGATTTATTTCTGACAGTGATGATAGGCTTCATGTTGCATGTTTGACATATTGTTTTTGATAGCATAGTTGATTTACATCTCTCAACACCGTTTGTTTGCTGCAAAGCCTTTCTAGCCTAAAGCCCAGTACTGAGTGTATGGTTCACTCGTACATCCATTCCCCAAAGACAAACTTTCTTGCCAGCTGTGTCCACCATATTTACCTATGCATGGTATTTCTTGCCATTCCAAGTAAATTTGTCATGTGCTACCTTTAAAAATTCAAAATACTCCTTTTTGTGCCTCTGTTTTTAAGCTCGTGAGGGAGCAGTGGAGAGCTAGATATAACTTGTGACGAGCAAGGTCATTTCCCTCCTTTTTCACCCGGTGTCGATGGAATACGTCTTCACTTGAATCAACCCGAGAGAAGCTTAAGCAAAAATATAAATATAACTCACATTTCTCCTCCGCGCAATGCAAATCTGAGAAATCAGCTCAAACATTGGACAGTGGTGAAACCAAGGAGAAAGAGGAGCGTACTCGCTCCTCTAAAAACTAGCTGCTCTCACAAGTCTAAAAACCTTGCTTGTCATGGGGGACTAGATAGTTTCTCTGTTGTGAAGTCGTTGACGAAAACATGCATACCTCAAAATCATTTTACTTCTGTTTTAAAAACCAAAAAGTTCTAGCACATTACTAATCCCTGCTTCCCTCTGCGAAGGGCCTCTCTTTTACTTATTGTTGAGTCAGTTCACCCACTTCCTCTACCTTCTACAAGCAAACCCACAGTGTTGAATTTTGATGTTAAGCAAGTATGATATCTACATTATGTCTTTTATGTCTCATGATAGTTATTCATTTTTCTTATGTCCGTTCTAACTCTTTTATAAGGATATAGCTTTGATGATTTGCAACTCATGGGAAGATGACCGGATGGTTGAAGCATTTAAATGAATCTTTCTTGAAATATGGGCTGATAAGTATAATTATTTCTTAAGCAGAGTCTCGTTTTGTCTTTGCTTAATAAGTTTCTGTCTTCTTTCACCTTAACATGTTGTAGTTACATTACTTGTCTTCGAGAAGCTTTATGAGAGAAAGGTTGTTGTTTAAGATATATTTGTGTTTGATGAGTAAATACTGATGCTTCATGTTCGTATTCTTTATTTATCGACACTTCACTCTATAAACCTGTGGTCATGTTTACCGAGTTCAGTTTTCGCTTGGGGACAAGCGGAGTCTAAGCTTGGGGGAGTTGATACGTCCATTTTGCATCACTATTTTACATCATAATTCATCTTTATTCATTGATATATTTCATATTATGATGCAATACTTATGTTATTTTATCTTATTTTGCATGATTGGCAATTATTGGGGATGCATCTGCCGAAGCCAGAAATCTGCTGGAAAAGTACCTGTCAAGATACCACACGTCGGAAGCTCAGAAAATTCCAGGAAAATAAGAAAGTCAATATTACAAAGAATAAGTCGTGGAGCCGAAAGGGGGCACGGAGACGAGCTCTCAGGGGCAGGGGCGGCCTGCAGCCGCGGGCCCACCCTTGGCCGCGGTAGGGGCCCCTCCTGGCCCCTGTGGCCCCTCTCCGTCTCCCCTTCGGCGTACCCTTGACCTAAAAATGTCGGGGGCATCAAAGAGGAATTTTCCGTCGCCTCCACGAGGCGGAAACCAGGCAAAGAGAAGAAGAGCTCCGGTAGGGAGAAATCTGCCGGGGAATTTCCCTCCCGGAGGGGGGGGGGGGGAATCGCCGCCATCGTCATCGCCATCACGCCAAGCATCATCGGGATCATCATCAACACCATCTCCATCATCAGCACCATCATCACCATCACCGTCCCATCTCATCCCGCTGTAGCAATCGTCATTGTTTTGTTATTAGTTCATTGGAATCGTATCCCGGGTATTGATTACCACTTGTAGTTGATGCTTGAGAGTTTTATCGGTGAATTATCTTTACGATCAGATTGTTACCCTTATTCATATCACCTCTGCTCATGATCTATATGATGTCTTGTGAGTAGTTCGTTTGGTTCTTGAGGACATGGGGAAAGCCTAGTTGCTAGTAATTGCATAATGTTGAGTAATATTTAATGGTTTGATTTATGTTGTGGTGTTATTCCTCTAGTGGTATCGTGTGAACGTCGACTAAATGATACTTCACCTTTCAAATTAAGGGCCTAGGGGAATGGATAGTGTATTTAGTTTGCTTATGGTAGGGTTGCAGGAGTGACAGAAACCTAAACCGCAATTTGTGAACTAGTGCACTAGGGAGCGTAGGGTCTCGGAGTTTAAGACTGTGGTTAGGTTTTATCTTAATTACTTTCTAGTAGTTGCGGATGCTTGCAAGGGGTTTAATCACAAGTATGTATTTGTCCAAGTAAGGGCGGTGCATTAGCATAGGTCCACCCACACAGCACTTTATCAAAACATTGAAGGTTAATCACCGGCGTGCAATGAAACTGGCTAGGCAGAAACTCCCATGTGTCCTCGAGAACGTTTTAATCTTCATAAATAACACAACCGGCCTGTCCTTTGAGCTTAAAAGGATTGGGCTATTTTCTGCAATTATTGTAGCACTCTTTTATTTACTTGTTCTTCATTTGTTCTTTAAATCAAAAATCCAAAAACATTTCTCTTTTAGTGCTTGCAGTGATACCTTGCTGAAAACTACTTGTTAACACCTTCTGCTCCTCGTTGGGTTCGACACTCTTACTTATCGAAAGGACTACGATAGATCCCCTATACTTGTGGGTCATCACTGCTTTGGTGAGATTTGCTTGCGCCATAGACAGAGACAATGTTGTTGCTGCTAGTCCCTATTTCATTGGCGACTCTGTTTTGCGCATTACTGAGCAGAATAGGGGTATTAATTATAGAGTAACTACTTTCACTCATGATGTGTGGCTCATGCTTGTCAATTTCCCTCAAGAGTTCTGGAATCTGGAATCTATTGTTGCTTCAATGGCCAAGTATGGTAGACTGTTAATCTAGAATAGGGAAAACGAGTTTAGGGCTCGTATCCTAGTCAAAATTAGGGCCTATGATATTAACAGGATCCCTCTCAGCATTGTGTTGGTCCACAACATCTCTGACATCGGTTATGGGGACTGCTGGGCTTGTCCTACATTTATTTTGTCTGCCCAGATGATTGGTATTCAAGTTGGGGATGAAGATCCGTTACCTCCAGATGGACAAAATTCCCACCCCATTCCCATCATCATTGATGATTATGCTGCATGGCACGCTCATAATGAAGGCCCACCGGCTCAACCAGCTCAGGCTCAACCTGTGCCCAATTATCCTGAAGAACCTGTTGTGGGCACTCCACCTCTTAATCCACCACCTGTCAATGTTGCAGAAGTGGAAAATGTTGCACCTGTAGAGGAAGATGTTGCAGAGGTGGAAGATAATGCAATTGTTGAACCAACTATGCAGGCAATAGATGATATGGTCCAGAATGACCTAGCTGGCAACCTGGATTTATCTCCTATGGAGGACCACCAAGTAGCAGAAGAGGAGGCACCTGTCAGTGATGTGGTGGCTATCAGAAACCTGTTGGGCAACATTGTGGGAGCTGCTAACACCATTTTGCCAATTATCAACAATACAACTGTCACAAAAGCAGAGTGTAAGATCATGGATGTGAACAGTGCAACAGGTATAAAGAGAAGATGCTATCTTCAGATATGTACCACAGAGGACAAAGACTTTGTTGCACATTCTACTGTTACCATCACTGATATAAATGATGAACAAGTGCCTGTCAAGAGAACCAGAAAAAACAAGGCGCCCAATACAGTGGCTGATGTGAGAAGAAGCAGTAGATTGGCTATGCTCAATGTAGGGTTTAAGGATAAGGCTCCTGCTGTTGATGTAGTTGAAGAAGAACTACCTGCTCCCAAAAGACTACTAAGAGAGGCAACAAATCATGTGTCGTGAACCTGAACTCTGAATTCGAAGCACATCTCATTGATGAATGTGCACCTTCACCTCCCCACCTGCCCATTCCTACCCTGCAGGCTCTGGGCACAGGACCTTGCCAGATGCGTCCTAGTGATGTCTGTGAGGATTCTCTGAACTATGATAGTTCTTATGATAGCATTGAATAAATGCTTCAAGGCCAGTGCAAGAACCAACCTAGAAGTGGAGTGCTTCGGGGCTTGCACTATTCATTTTGCTGCTAATAATTTATATTGCCATTTCCTTCCTGGCATCAGACTATATTTTACTTATGTGTCAATGGGTTATAATAATTATCATGGTACTCTTTGTGGATTTTATGCCTATGCTCCTGTGAGGATTTATATGGTATTATATATCATGAGCTTGATTATCACCTCTTTGAATGTTAATCTGAATGGCTTATGGAGAAGAAAGAGGCATGATTATTTTGGGCAAACTCCAGGCTTGCTAGTCCTGCCTGGTCCATACATCCCCAATTTGTTTTATAATGACTAGATCTTGGATTATTCTGAATTGGAATTTGAGGGGTATTAACTCTCAAATAAGATGGGATGATATTCGTTTAAAAGTGGATGAATCGAATTGCAATATTATATGTTTCCAGGAAACAAAGAGAGAAGTTTTTTATCACTCATATATTCATAATTTCTGCCCAATGAGATTTAATAAATTTGAATATGTGCCATCTATTGGTAACTCAGGAGGCCTTATCATTATTTGGAATGGATCTTTATTTGATGGAATTGTATTGCACCAAAACAAATTTCAGCCACGGTTCAAATGAAATGCAAGATAAGTAACAGGTCTTGGGTGCTTACTAATGTTTATGGTCCTACAATACCTGAGGAAAGGAACCTTTTTACTAATTGGCTTAGCAGTATTGACACATCTTTGATGGGCATGTGGCTTCTCTTAGGAGATTTTAATCTTCTCAGAAGTCCAGAAAATAGAAATAGAGATGGGGGTGATATAAATAACATGCTCATGTTTAACATCTTAATTCAGCAGTTGGATATTGAAGAAATTCCAATTAAGGGTAGAGCCTTCACCTGGAGCAATATGCAAGAAACACCACTGCTGGAAATATTGGACTGGATTTTCACCTCAACAAACTGGACCACAGAATATCCCACTGCTAAATTAACCTCAGATCATATCCCCATCCAGGTTCAAATTGGAACTGCCATTCCAAAAGCAAACATGTTTCGGTTTGAAGATTACTGGTTGGAATTTGAGGGTTTCAATGATGTGGTTCAGAATTATTGGCACTTGCCTGCTATTCTTTCCAATCCTGCTAAGGAAATAACAGCTAGATTTAAATCTCTCAGAGAGGGGCTCAAGAAATGGACTAGAAACTTGTCACAACTCAACAAAGTTATTGAGTCTTGTAGTTATGTGTTGGCAATTATGGATGGCCTTGAGGAACAAAGGGACTTATCCTTGCAAGAAAAGAATTTCAGAGCAGCACTTAAAACCCATCAGCTGAATCTCCTTGAAGCCAAGAGAATATATTGGAAAAATAGGGAAAAAGTGAAGTGGGCCAAGCTTGGAGGAGAATATACGAAATTTTTCCATACGTTTGCCACCCAATACTACAGAGGTAATTACATTTCCTCCCTTAAAGATGAGGATGATAGAGTTATTGAGGATCGTGAAGCTAAAGCTGCAGTTCTTTGACATTCACATAAAAATAGACTTGGCCAATCCGACACTCCTGAGATGTTGTTCAATTTGGATGAGCTTATTACCCAAAACACTGATGTGGATTTTGACAGCTAGAGGTACCTTTCTCCAAGGAAGAAATTGATGCTATTGTGATGAATATGTCGGCTGATAATTCACTGGGACCAGATGGGTTTAATGGAACATTTCCTAAAGAAGTGCTGGAATATTGTGAAGGATATGTTCTATAAACTCTGCAGCCAATTCCATGAAGGAGAGCTCAATCTTGAGAGTATAAATACTGCATTTATCACTCTAATCCCCAAGAAACATAATCCTGTATATGTGAATGACTTTAGACCCATCTTTCTTGTCAGCCTGGCCTTGAAATTTCTTACAAAATTATTGGCAAACAGGATGGAGAAAATTATTATCCCACTCATTCATAAAAATTAGTATGGATTTATTAAAACAAGATCCATTCATGATTGCCTAGCATGGGCATTTGAGTATCTGCATCTTTGTCATAAATCAAAAAAGGAAATTATTATTGTTAAACTTGATTTAGAGAAAGCATTTGATAAAGTGGAATACTCTGCCATCCTAACCATGTTGAAGAAATTGGGATTTGGAGAAAAATTCATAGGCTGGATTAATGATATCTTATATACTGCCACAACATCAGTGCTGTTAAATGGAGTACCAGGCAAAAGAATTAAGTGCAAGAGGAGTGTCAGGAAAGGTGATCTGCTGTCACCTATCTTATTTGTATTAGCTGGTGAGCTTCTTCAATATGTTATTAACAAAGCATGGGCTCATGGTGAATTAAGTCTGCCATTGGATAGTTCTTTTGGCTTGGATTTTCCTATTATATAATATGCAGATGATACTTTGCTCATTATGCCAGCTGATCCTATCCAATTAAATAATCTCAAGAAACTTTTAGAGAAATTCTCCTCATCAACAGGGCTTAAGGTTAATTACAGTAAATCAGCCATGATCCCAATTAACTTATCTGCTGAAAGATGCAATTCTTTAGCACATGGTTTTGGCTGTCAAGCTGAATCTCTACCATTTCCATACTTGGGCCTTCCAATGGGTACAACTAAGCCAAGAATGGAACATCTGATTGGTATTCTGGAAAACATTGACAAGAGATTATCTGGCATTGTCATACGTCTCAAACGTATCTATAATTATTGAGTGATCCATGCTAGTTTTGTGATATTGTCACATGTTTTTACTGTCATTTATATCGTTTTTATGCATTTTGTCGGACTAACCTACTGACAAGATGCCAAGTGCCAGTTCCCTGTTTTTGCTGTCTTTTTGTTTCAGAAATTTACTTCTGGAAATATTCTCGGAATTGGACAAAAATTTACGGGGAATTTTTATTTGCCACGACGAAGTACCAGTCCGAAGGAGAGCCGGAGGGGAGGCACACAGGGCAGAGGTGCCCCCTGCCGTGGCCTGGGGGTCACCCACGGGTGGGGCCCGCCCCTAAAAACGTCGAGGCGGCCATTATTTTCTAGAAACTCGACCCCGACACACCGTCACCGAAAACCCTAGTTCGGGGTCCAATCTGAAGCTGATCCCGGCACTCTGCCGGAGGGGAGATCGATCCCGGAGGGTCCATGGCAGTAGCTAGTTGGTAGTCTCTCTCTCTCTTGTGCTTCATGTCTTATGATCTTGTGAGCTGCCTAACATGATCAAGATCGATTATTGTAATGCTATGTGATGTGTTTGCTGGGATCCGATGGATTATGAAGTTATGTTCAGATTTTGCATGATTCTTATATGAGTAATTTATGTTCTTGCATGCTCTCCGATGTGCGTAGTTACTTTGGCCAAGTGATTGTGTGTATCTCCAAGAGAGGGTATTTATGCTAGATAGTGGGTTCATGCCCCCTTTTGTTCCTGGGCATGAGTGACAGAAACGTCTAAGGGCGAGGGTGTGCTGTTGCTACTAAGGGTAAAACAGTGGTGTTAATGTCTCTTTTGATATTAGTATTGCTTACTTCATGCACTTTACTTAATGCAATTGTCTGTTTCTTGCAACTTAATACCGTTGGGTGACAGGCTGGATAGTGATCCCACGGTGGACTTTTTAGACAAAGACGCAGTTGGACTCAACGGTCTTTGTTCCTTGTCGTGATGCCTCCATAAATATTATCATGTCCTTTTTGTCATAGCTAAATTGGGTTTGTGTCATGATCTTGTCAATTGGCTAGCTGTAATTCGTTCACCCATCACATGCATATTTTATTTACTTGAGAGACTCCACTAGTGAACCCATGGCCCCCGGTCCATCTTTTTACATTGTTTACAACCTTATTTTCTTGCATCATTACTCCTCTGGTCACTTTTCATATTTCATCATAAAATTAACCGCTTTGTTTTCTGCGAGACCGGAAAGATTGACAACCTTTCCGCCGTTCGGGGCAAAGTATTTTGGTTGAGTGTGTGGAGGTCCACGTCTGTTGAAGGTCAAGCGCCAGAGATCTTCAACATTCACCTCGTTGTTGATTTCAAATTCCTACTGGTTCGATAAACCTCGGTTCGTTAAACGAGGGAAAACTGCTACTAGCTGCAATTCCGCCTTCGCTTGGGGCACCACCCAACTTATTTTAATACAGCAGCAAGCTATTTTCTAGCGCCGTTACCGGGGACTTTGGAGCTACAGCAAGGGGAGTCTCATACTCTCAATCTCTTTACTTTGTTTTTGTCTTGCTTGCTTTATATCTCGCTTAGTTTATTTTCCTGTTTCAAATTTTTAAAACCCCAAAAAATTAGTGTAGTCTTTATTCATGTCTTGTTATTTTATCTTATCTTCATGACTAGTTCTTTTCCTCCTGTTGAGACACCCGAGTCCGAAGTCCTCACCTTCAAACAAAGAGGTGGGGGGAGTTTGAAAGATGTTTGGTACAGAATTAATGATGCTCGTCATAGATCCGCTAAAAAACCATTGGCCACTGTTCTCCTTAGAAATTTTTATATTGGCATTACAAGTTTGTAAAGGTATGTCCTAGATACTATCACAGGTGGAAACTTCCTAGGAATTAATGCTTTGGAAGCTTTTAATATTATAGAGGGTCTTGTGGGGATTCCACCAACTAATGATCGTAAAATTGAAATCACTTTAGAACATGTCATGCAAAGGATAGAAGTTATAGAAGATAATGTACCAAGTGTGGATATGATAAGAGAAATAGATAAGGTAATTCTTGATGGTATTAACAAGCTTGATGGGTGCCTAAAAGACATTGCTAAAAGTATTAAGTCCCTTGAAGCTACAAGAGCTATTAATCGAATTGATAAATTGGGGGAAGCAATTGATACCTCGGGAGCACCCTTTTCTCCATATAAATTTAAAAAGAGAGAGGCTTCGGCCCCCAAAGTACCTAAATTTATATTTGTTCCAAAGAATACTACTAAAATTAATACATCATTTGCAGGAAAAGAGGAGTTGAGGATGGTGAAGGAAGCTCCAATTTCCAAGGATTTTAAGGGAGGAGCCCTAGTGGGTAAAACTACTTTTGCTCCACCAATTGTTGGTACTAATAGTATTG
Organism: Puccinellia tenuiflora; assembly: GCA_012064385.1. NCBI lineage: Eukaryota > Viridiplantae > Streptophyta > Magnoliopsida > Poales > Poaceae > Puccinellia > Puccinellia tenuiflora. Next base: position 448,208 of record QRDG01001074.1, read on the forward strand.
CTGGAGGTCCTTTTCCAAGTTCCACAATTCATGAATTTGATAAGAATGATGGTGCCTTTGATCCCGAAAAAACTTGATAGTTGGCATTGCGCCTAGCTAAAAGGCGTTAAAGAAAAAGCGCTTGTTGGGAGGCAACCCATCTTTTATTTTCAGTTTTGTTTTTGATTTTCTTGAGTCATGAAGTTATTACCTCTGTAGCAACTTCATTGTATCCTTTTGTTTTGGTTTTTTGTGCCAAGTTTAACCTCTAATGCATTGAAGTTGCGAGGTATTGTGTTGCTGTCCAAAAACAGATTTTATGTGCCTGTTGCACGAAAATCCTAAAATCACCAGAATTTTATCTTTTTCTGATAATTTTTAATGCAAGCCTGATGCTTTTATCTATCTTTTGTTAGTTTTAAGTTTTTTGATTTGAGCTGCAGAAGTGCCTCGAAAAATTCGATCTTTACAGACTGTTCAAATTTTGACAGATTCTACTTTTATTTTGCATTTGTCTCTTTACCATCGTCATATGTGATACTCTAGGGGTGGAGTGCCACATTGAGGCTTAGTAAACAGTAGCTAATGTTTAATGAAGTTGGTTTTCAATTTGTCATGAGTTGAACACATGTGCATTTTAATTTATGAGCACTAACCCTCTAATCAAATTATGAGAAGTTTTGTGTGAAGGGAGTTTTTAAGTTCCAAAGGAGAGGAATATGAAGAAATCGAGGATGGATCAGAGCTCAAGCTTGGGGATGCCCCCATGGCACCCCCTCTGAATATCAAGAACTATCAAGAGTCAAAGCTTGGGGATGCGCCTCATCTTCATCGACTATCATAAGGTCGTCTTCGTTGAACTTCGTTTTTATCACATTACATATTATGCGCTATGCTTGGAGCGTCTTTTTACTTTCAATTTTGTTTGTTTGTTTGCTAGTCATATCTTTGTTGGATCCTAGCTTTATTTGTGTAGGAGAGAGACTCGCTCCGCTTTTTCGTTAGAATACTCCTTTGCTTCGCTTATATCTTTTTGATTATTCTCAGCTATTGTCTGTTTTCTAGTAAGCTCTCGCTTTTAGCTTTTATCTTGTTTAGAGCTGCTAGTTGTTAAGTTAAACTCTCTTGTTCTTCACTTATACTTGTTGGAGAGTTGTTGTTGAAAAATTGCTTGAATTGGCAATGCAACAAAATGTTGTTTGTGTGATGATAGAATAAAATGAAAAGCCTGCATAGTTTTGTAGATCATGGTGTGGATACTTGATGCTTCTCAATTGTTTTGAGATGTTAAGTTGAATGCTTAAACTTGCTGGTTATTTGAGTGGAATTGATTAATAAAGAAATATGGTTGAAACTTGAAATTGTGTGGTTTTTCATACTTGTTAATTCATAGTGCTAATCTTTCCATCAAAAGAATTGTTTGGTCAGCAAGGGAGACGGTGTAGAGTTTTTATGGTTATGACCGGTAAATGTCTTATGTTGTTCTGTTACCGGTTATTGTTAGATGTTTGCTTCAAACACCTTTTTTTTGCTAAGACTAAAAATTCGTACTGAGTGTATAGTGCACTCGTGCATCCAATCCCCAAAGCCAAACTTTCTTGCTAGCTGAGTCCACCATATCTACCTATGCATGGTATTTCCTACCATTCCAAGTAAATTTGTCATGTGCTACCTTTAAAAATTCAAAATACTTCTTCTTTGTGCCTCTGTTTTTAAGCTCATGAGGGAGCAGTAGAGAGCTAGATATAACTTGTGACGAGCAAGGTCATTTCCCCCCTTTCACCCGGTGTTGATGGATTACGTCTTCACTTGAATCAACCCGAGAGCAGCTTAAGCAAAAATATAAATATAACTCACAATTCTCCTTCGTGCAATGCAAATCTGAGAAATCAGCCCAAACGTTGGACAGTGGTGAAACCAAGGAGAAAGAAGAGCGTACTCGCTCTTCTAAGAACCAGCTGCTCTCACAAGTCTAAAAACCTTGCTTGTCATGAGGGACTAGATAGCTTCTCTGTTATGAAGTCGTTGACGAAAGCATGCATACCTCAAAATCATTTTACTTCTGTTTTAAAAACCAAAAAGCTCTAGCACATGACTAATCCCTGCTTCCCTCTGCGAAGGGCCTTTCTTTTACTTTTAATGTTGAGTCAGTTTTCCATTTTTCCTTCTATCTCCACAAAAGCAAACATCTAGCATTGGCCCTGGGTATCGTTGAGCATATTACATTATCAAGATTAAACATGAATCTTTATATTGACTTTATCTATAAGATAAGCCGTTGGAAGTTGAAGCTCTTTGCTATTGCTTACATCTTCCTTTGTGTTGATTCTCAAACACTTTTGTCATGGAATTATTATCCTTGTGAATTAGTCAAATATGTTGATCACATTGTTTTCATGTCTTTGACATACTATTTATGAAAGGTTTTGCTTGGATGATTCAACTTGTTTATTCATTGCTTTCTTGCTATCAATTATAGACAATTGTTTTGTATCTCTTCATTCACATCCTTTGATTTTCATCACTATCTTGATCAAGATTGTGTTGGTTGCATGTCTCATCAAAAAATATTTGTTATCACTTACCTACTTGAGGACGAGTAGGAGTTAAGCTTGGAGATGCTGATACGTCTCAAACGTATCTATAATTTTTGAGCGATCCATGCTAGTTTTGTGATATTGGCACCATGGTTTTTAAGGCGGTGAGGCATCCTAAGGCGGAGGGGGGGCGCCTCACCGCCTAGGCGGTCAAGGCGTAAGGCGAGGCGACGCCTTAAGCAGCATAGGGGTCGGAGGAGGAGGAGAAGGCAGGGGTCGGAGGAGGAGGAGGAGGCAGGGGTCAGAGAAGGAGGGGGTTGGAGAAGGAGGCAGGGGTCGGAGGAGGGGGGGGGGTCGGAGGAGGGGAGGAGGCAGCAGCTCATGGAGCAATGGAGGCGGCGGCGACTCGTCTGGGAAGACAACAGTAAAGCACGCATCTTCTCGTCCTGTCCTTCATGAAGGTAACCGGCCCAATAGGCCCATTATGAACCCTAGCTTCCATATAAAATCCTAAACGTCCATTCTCTCTAATCTGGACCGTCCATCTGCTCTCTTTTCCTGACCAAAAAAAAATCTGCTCTCTTTCACCTCCGTGTCTCTTCGTGCTTCTTCTCCCCATCTCTCCTCCCTGGAAGCAAGCCGCATCTCTCCTCCCCATCTCTCCTCTCTGGAAGCAAGCCGCATCTCTCCTCCCCATCTCTCCTCTCTGGAAGCAAGCCGCATCTCTCCTCCTCATCTCTGCCTGGCGTAGCAATAGGCTCAGTCCACCTCTCCTCCCCATCTCTCCTCCCTTTTCTGGAAGCAAGCCGCCCAACTTCTGCTTCCCGCTCGACCTGTCCGGCGATGACGAAGGCGTCCAAAAGCCACCAGAGCGACGCCTTACCCGCCTAAGCGACGACTTGGATGCCTCACATGGCGAATCTGGACGCCTTTGACAAGAGCCTAAGGCGACGACGACGCCTTGCAGTCTCCGGGCGCTCTGACGCCTAAGCGTCGCCTAGGCGACGCCTTAAAAACCATGATTGGCACATGTTTTTGTTGGAGATATGCCCAAGAGGCAATAATAATGATTATTGTTTATCATATTTCTTCGTTCATGATATGTTTAATTCCATGCTAGAATTGTATTAACCGGAAACAAATACATGTGTGGAATATAAACGGTAATGTGTCCCTAGTCTTTCCTCTTGTGACTAGTTCGTTTGATTAAGTGATGGTTAGATGTTTCCTAACCATGGATTTATGAATCGCTTAATAAACGAAGTTTGTATCATGGGAGATGATATAATGGACAAGACTCAAATTAAATAGATGTCAAATATAGTTTCCTTAGACCATGAGATTATGTCACTCCCGTTTATCGGAGGAGAGCTTTGTGGACATCAAACGTCACTTCGTAACTGGGTGATTATAAAGGTGGCTTTTCAGGTTCTCCGATGATAGGTTGTTGGGTGACATGTTTCAAGACTGGGATTTGTTCGTCCAACAGTTGGATAGATATCTCTGGGCCCTCTCGGTAGTATAGCATCCAAACGCTTGCAAGCATATGACTAAGTGGCTAGTCATAAGGGATCCTATTCTATGGGAACGAGTAAAGAGAACTTGTCGGTAACGAGATTAATCAGATATGGAGATATCGGTGGATTGAATCTCGGACAAGTAATATATCGTGAAACAAAAGGAATCGTATATGGATTAATTGAATCCTGGACATTGTGGTTCGACTAGTAAAGTACTTCGTCGAATATGTAGGAATTAATATGGGCATCCCGGTCCCGCTATTAATATGACATATTCGCGAACCCGCAGAGTCACACACTTAACGTTCGATGTAGTTAGGGGTCGAGATAAATGATGGTGAGAACGAATATTGATTCGGAGTCCCGGATTGGATCCCGGACGTCACGAGGAGTTCCGGAGTGGTCCGGAGAATAAGATTCATATAAAGGAAAGTAGTTTCCGGAGGTTAAGAAAGGTTCGGGAATTTATCGGTAAAGTACCGGAATGTTCTAGAAGGTTCTAGAGGGGTCTAGAAGTGGGACCCATAGGAGTATGGGGCCCACAAGGCATGAAGGGGTAGTGGGCTGGCCTATTGGGCCAGCCGCACCACTCCCTTGATGGCCCATGCGGGCCAAGCTTCTAGAAGGGGGGGCCGGCCTAAACCCTAGAGGTTGCTTGGGGGGCAAGCCTCCCCCCCTTGCGCCGGCCCTAGATGGAGGGTGGGGCGCAGCCCCCCCTGCCCCCTATATAAGGAGGGCTAGAGGGAGGGGTGCGGTACCCCAAGGCCACGCCATAGGTGCCCTAGCCGCACCCCTCTTCACCTTGCCGCCGCCCTCCTCCTCCTCCTCTCTCCCGACAGCCGCTTGGCGAAGCCCTGTCGGATCTCCACCATACACACCACGCCACCGTCGTCGTGCTATTGATCTCGAGCCTCTCCACCACCTCTTGCGGGATCAAGAACGTGGAGTCTTCATCGAGCTGTACGTGTGGATCTCTCGAGGCGTTGCTCGTGCGGCGCTTGGATAATACATCTCCTCGCGACTAGACGAGTCTAGTTGCGGGGATCGACTAGCCAACCCCTGCTCGACAAAACACTCACAGTTTTCTTCGAGGGTGAGATTCGATCTTCTTCTTGCTACCAACCTCTCGTAGATCGGATCTAGATGTTGGGTTTATTCCGCTATCTTTGCGTAGGGAAAATTTTGTTTTCTGTGCTGCGACCCTACCGTGGTATCAGAGCCTAGATCTATTCGTAGATGTTGGTGCGATTAGACACAAGTGTTGTGGGCGTTGATGATTTGAGTTGCTACCTTCTCGCGTACACTTTTGCATCTTTGCGGGTACTGTAAGATTGAAGCGGCCCGGACCAACTTTACTCGTCCACGCACGAGAGACCGGTTGCACGACTGACATGCAACTTGTTTTGCATAAGTGGCTGGCGGGTGTCTGTTTCTCTTGCTTTAGTGAAGATTGCAATTTTCAATGGAAGGCCTTTCAAAGGATGAGTAAATCAGCAACTATTTTATCACCGTTGTGGCTTTGCGTAGATTAGAACGGTTCTATCTATTGACCCATTAGAAGCCACGTAAAAATTGCATAAACAAAGTAGAGGCGTCTAACTTGTTTTTGCAGGGTTTGTGATATGGTATGGCCTCAAGATATGATTATGTGATGGTATGCAATGATCATGTTTTGTAATTATCACGACTTGCATGTCGATGAGTACGGCAACCGGCAGGAGCCTTATGGTTGTCTTTGATTTATTGTATGACCTGCGTGTCACTTTAATCACCATGTAATTGCTTTACTTTATTTGCTAAGAGTAGCCAAATAGTAGTAGTTTGCAATAGTGGTGGAGACAACCATGGTGATGGCGTTTGAGCTGGTGATGATGGAGATCATGCCGGTGCTTGGAGATGGAGATCAAAGGCACAAGAAAAGGCTTATACATGTCACAATATTGAATTGCATGTGATGTTAATCCTTTTTTTTATGCACCTTATGGTTTATGCCTAGATACGATCTCGACGGTAGCATGATAAGGTGATCTCTCACGTCAATATCAAGAAGTGTTCTCCCCTAGTATGCGTCGTTGCCAAAGTTCGTCGTTTTGAAGCACCACGTGATGATCGGGTGTGATAGATTCTACGTTCACATACAACGGGTGCAAGCCAGTTTGCACATGCAGAAAATACTACGGTTTCCTTGACGAGCCTAGCATGTACAGACATGGCCTCGGAACACAAGAGCCGAAAGGCTAAACACGAGTCATATGAATGATATGATCAACATGGAGATGTTCACCTTTTGAAACTGCGCCACTTCACGTGATGATCGGTTGTGGTGTAGTGGATTTTGGATCGTGTGTCACTAAACAACCAGAGAGATGTTGAGTTTAGTGGGAGTTCGTTTTATAATTAGATTATCTTTCGAACAATATCATGAAACATAGTCTAAACACCTTGCAAATAATGTTGTAGATCAATGGCCCTTCCCAACATCACCATGAACTTTAACGCGTTCCTAGAGAAAGACAAGCTGAAAGACGATGGAAGCAATTTCTCAGATTGGTTTATGAATCTGAAAATTATCCTCAAAGCTGCCAAGAAACTGTATGTCCTAGATGCACCGCTAGGTGAGGCTCCAGCAGAGGGAGCGGCTGAAGACATTAGGAATGTCTGGGCAGCCCGTTAAGAGGACCACGAGATAGTTAAGAGCGGTCTGTTGTATGGCTTAGGACCTAAGCTTCAAAGCGTTTTGAGCACCATGGCGTTCATCAGATGATCGTTGATCTGAAAGCTATGTTTCCGACTCAAGCCAGGTGGAGAGGTATGAAGCCTCTTCTAAGTTCTTTAGCTGTATGATGGAAGAGAACAGCTCCGTCAGTGAACACGTGCTCAGATGTCTGGGACGTGATCGTCTGGCGCAGCTGGGTGTTGTGATTCCCAATGAGTTGGGGATTGACCGTGTTCTCCAGTCACTCCACCGAGCTACAAAAGCTTTGTGATGAACTATAACATGCAAGGGATGGAGAAAACTCTCCTGAGCTTTTCGCGATGTTAAAGACCGCGGAAGTGGAAATCAAGAAGGAGCATCAAGTGTTGATGGTCAACAAGACCACCAGTTTCAAGAAAAAGGGCAAAAGAGACAACTTCAAGAGGGACGGCAAGCGAGCTGCCGGGCCTGCGAGGAAGTCAAGGAGGGCCCTAAGTCTGATACTAAGTGCTTCTACTGCAAGGGAACCGGACACTGGAAGCGGACTGCCCCAAGTATTGGCAGACAAGAAGGCTGGCACCGTCAAACAAGGTATATATGATATACAAGTTATTGATGTGTATTTAACAAGTGATCGTAGTAGCACCTGGGTATTTGATATTGGTTCGGTTGCTAATATATGTAACTCGAAACAGGAGCTGCGGAATAGACGGCGCTTGGCAAGGGACGA